>OY754980.1:5521017-5858517 GCA_963576475.1 Molanna angustata
TATATATATATATATATATATATATATATATATATATATATATATATATATATATATATATATATATATATATATATATATATATATATATATATATATATATATATATATATATATATATATATATATATATATATATATATATATATATATATATATATATATATATATATATATATATATATATATATATATGTTAACTTTTATATATATATATATATATATATATATATATATATATATATATATATATATATATATATATATATATATATATATATATATATATATATATATATATATATATATATATATATATATATATATATATATATATATATATATATATATATATATATATATATATATATATATATATATATATATATATGTATATGTATATATATATATATATATATATATATATATATATATATATATATATATATATATATATATATATATATATATATATATATATATATATATATATATATATATATATATATATATATATATATATATATATATATATATATATATATATATATATATATATATATATATATATATATATATATATATATATATATATATATATATATATATATATATATATATATATATATATATATATATATATATATATATATATATATATATATATATATATATATATATATATATATATATATATATATATATATATATATAAATATATATATATATATATATATATATATATATATATATATATATATATATATATATATATATATATATATATATATATATATATATATATATATATATATATATATATATATATATATATATATATATATATATATATATATATATATATATATATATATATATATATATATATATATATATATATATATATATATATATATATATATATATATATATATATATATATATATATATATATATATATATATATATATATATATATATATATATATATATATATATATATATATATATATATATATCTATATACCTTTGTATGTACTACTTATATTGTATGTACCTAGTTGTATTATATTCTATTGAATTATGTTCTATTGTATTGTATCGCAAATATCTACTACAATAATTATAAGTACCTACCAACTACACTTAATATTTCCCAGTATATATTTAATTATGCAATATTTAAGTGAAAATATTGACATCGTTTTATTAATATGTATTCATTTCAACAATGAATCATATCATTAATAATAGAATGTAACATGACACGTTTGATATAAAAATATGGACATAGTGGGTTGAGTCCAACATCCAACACTAAAAATTCTATAGATATACCTAGGTTGAAATTCAAAGGCGATTTTTAAACTACCTATTATACAAAGGAATGTGATAGGAAGTTAATTTACTAGCGTCTACAATCCGCATTCACCAATCGGCATTCTGTTTCCGGTCGGCTCTCTGATTGGTTGAGATCTTGTACTATAAAGTCAAATGAATGCCAGTGAGGTGCAACGTAGAGGACATGAAGATGGTTAGTGACAATGCCTTTGCGGTTTCTGTATTCTGGAGTGGGATGGCCTAGTGGTGAAGTACTCGGACTCGTAAAGTAAGTAAGTTAAATGAGCTGTGAAATTTTATTTAAAATGCGAAAATTCAAAAAAAAACTATAATTTTAATTTATAATAATTTATAAAGCAACTCGCTCATGCGAGTCGCTATTATTATTCTACAAACTTAAACCTAACCTAAGAATGTAGAAAAGAAAAGCTGGAACTAGACGCTACCTATAGTTAATTTTGCCCATACGGAACTTTTTACAGGGCGATGGATAGCCCTGAAGAATAATGAAATTCGTAGAGCAATTACCTAATCCAATTATCTATTTTGCATACATACATACATACCATCACGCCATGTCCCTTGCGGGGTAGGCAGAGAGAACCGAACGCCACATTTTTCTATCCTGGCATCCCTCGCCTCGTCCACATTCATGCATCGTCTCATACATGTTCGTTTATTGCTCACACTTTTAACATTTCCGTCTTTCAGAATATCGTTCACATGGTCGTGCCATCCCTTTCTTGGGCATCCCCGACCTCTCATACCATTCCTTTCTGAACACGATATTAAAATGAAATATTATATCGAATTTTGTATTTGAAAATTTTTGTTTCTTATACGAATTTAAATTGTATCAAAGATCTTATTTTAAAGTAGGTACTAAAAATGAGTTATATTGTAATGCAAGAAACTTAGACCAGAGATACACGGACTGCTTGTAGCAGTCGGGGTCAACTGCTTCAAGCTGATGCAGCACGACGGTCTACAGTTCCAATACAAAATTTTCTTTTACAATACGCGAACCGCTTGAAGCAGTCGTGTTGCAGTTGAACCGACTTCTCCATGCAGTTGTAACTGCAACATGACTGCTACTGCTTCAAGCTGGCGCTACAACTGTATCCTGTTATACAATTATTAAGTAGTCGTGTTGCAGTTGAACCGACTTCTCCATGCAGTTGTAACTGCAACATGACTGCTACTGCTTCAAGCTGGCGCTACAACTGTATCCTGTTATACAATTATTAAGTAGTCTTGCAGTTGCTACAAGTAGTCCGTGTTTCTCGGGTCATACACTTTAGACAATAAGCCAGTGTTAAGGAAAAAATATGTTATTATTAGGTAGCTGTTATTAGGTAGTCTGTCAGCTGATTTTAAAATTGTCATAGTTTTGAGCGGAATGTATTGACAAAACATAGTGGGTGTAAAAAGTTTCAATGAATTATAAACAGATATTTATTTAATTCATATACATATAAAAATAAATAAAAATAAAAATAAGAATAATAAAGCACAAAAAGGCGGCTTTATTAGCATAATACTTAATTTTGTACAAAAGTATAATATTCCTAAAAATAAAAATAAAATAAAACAATAAACAGACTGATCATGGCAAAGGTTTGAATAAAAGGAATATAGTTTAAGAATTATTTGATGAATATAGTTTCCTTCGTTTTTTCTCAAATATTTTATAAACTTATAAAACGTTTCTATGCATATTTCGACGAGAAAAAATACGATAAAATATATGGAAATTACTACTGATACCCTTATTAAGACTATAATATGAGGTGGCCTTGGGCCTTCAAGGATCCTTTGAAGGAATGTGTCTCCCCTTAACCCTTCAAGTAAAGTCTAAACCTCAAGGAAAGCATAGACACTGATAATATTTTTCGTAATATTTTGCTAACCCGTTTTTTTTGACATTTGATAGAACATTCTATAAAGGATGAATTATTTTATTGGTTGGGTTAGTATTTATCATAGAATAATAATAAAACCATAGAATACTCATTCCCATACAATACCCTGCTGAATAAGTGAAGCCATTTTATTGGCCGGCTCGTGTCAATATATGTATGACTGCTGGTAGACATTGTTCGTATAGTACTAGGTACTCATAATGACTGCGTAAATAATTTTGCAAGCAGTTAAAAAAATACCTATTTGGAGAACGTATCACGCAGACGGCCAAATGATTATTGAATGCTCGTAGCAAAATGTTGACCAAATTAGTCAACATAAAGCAGTCGCGTTTACTGCAAGCTAAAGAGTATTCTATACTATTATTAAATATGGTATTTATTTAAAAAATATTTAAAATTGTAATTTTTCAATATGTCATTAGTAAGACACCCAATCGAAAAACGATGCAATACATTTTTCAAATATATTCTACAGAATGAATCGATGTTTTCCTGAATTCAAAATATTCTATCTCCGCTCTCTTTTGTCTTATTTTTTGACACTTGAAGAAATGTAGGTACGCACTTTCAAACAAGCAGAATGCACATGCCCAGAACAGTCATATTTATCACTTAAATTCTTTAGGATTCAATAAGGCGAGCCCATACCAATAAATAAGGCGTGGCCTACGATATACCGACATCGAACTTAGTGCTGTCTTTTTACGGGTAGCACTTAGTACAACTATGGAAATACATTGAACAAAATACGTTTACCTTATTGTCTATCCATTATTAATATTACTTTTTAAAAAGTATTAATATTACTTTTTTATTAAATTTAGTATTATTTTAGTACTAAGTGTTACAATGAAACGTGTTTTATATTTCATTCCGCTACTTACGTACGATTCGGGAAAAAATAGCAAAGAAACCTGGTAGACATTTTTAAAATATATATTATACACATTAACATAATGATATAGCATTTAGAAAAGAATTTTACTTACAAAACACTTCAAAATATAATTAACAACGCGGAGAAACGTTACACGATTGAAACTATTTCAGTACTGAACCATAGTGAACTATGTGTTGTTGAAGCAGTTAACAGCACTAAGTTCGAAATTATCCAACGGTATTTTGGGTTCGCGCGCAGGCCTGATCTATCGTAGGCCACGTAAATAAGGTATGTGACGTCACATTCTCTCTGAATAACAATATCGCCATCAAGGTGTCTTGAAGGCCTGAGGCTTCCTCGAGATTTACGTGTGTGAATCCATTAATCATTTTAAATACCACTTTTCAGACTTGACATAACAGCAACAATAAAAATTAATATCATGTCTGAATATAAGAATACATTATTTATAACAGCGTGATAAAACGAACCAATTTCTACAATATGTCTGCACAGGTTTGGTACAAAGCCAAAATTGAATTACAGAAAGAGAAAAAAATCAAGGTCCGATGCACTGAATTGTATTTCTATGCCAAAACGGAATGTTGCTCAGATCAATTCATGCCTCGTGCATACCTAATATGTACCAACCTATTTATAATGATAACATTTTTATGTGCCAATTAAGTATGAATCAAAAGATGAGTTTTATTGGAAGATCTTTAACAGATACCTTCAGAGATTAAAGCTATACAGCAACACCTGGTTATTTTATAATTCGCCGTATCTAATACCTACCATTATCTTTTGGAATATGCGTCTTATTATATCATACAGTACATGTCGTTAAATGTTACATACATACCTACACAATAAAAATGTTATATTATTAGTTATTACAAACTGCATGTTACACATAAGGTCCAATTGTCGATGGCAATAATATGTATAATTGAATTCGTACCAAATAATAAATATTATTTAAGTTATTTTGTTTTCTATATAAAACATGGTCCCATTGGGCATGCGGATTTAGTGGTCTCTAAGAAGAACTTTACAGCCTTCAAATTGTTTTGCCATGGCTATAGTGCCTTTCTATCTGCTGAATAAAAAAATGAAATTCCAGAGTGTCCTTGGTCAACTCTCTGATGCCCAGTTTTACAGTCACAGGCTTGAAGTACTCTCGCGACAATCCATGTCTGTGAATATTATTTTCACCGACGTTGATTGTTATTTTTTGCACAATTGTGCCGAGACCACGAGTCTAGAGGAGCTTCTAGAGCTACTCTTCGTGCCATGCATTCATTGTCATTCTTACTAGCGTTCTGCGAAGGGGCCGTTTCAGTCCCCATATGCGGAGCGGGTGGAGGTGGTGTACCTATAAAACATGTACATAGGTATGTACGTCAGTATTGGATAGTATGGAGGTCAGTCTGTTTTCCTATCCAGAATATGAAAACAGAGTGATGGTATATATATGTTTGTTTTTTTGGAGATTAAGTATCAAACTATTAAGTCCCCGTGGGTATTGTGTACTTAGTGTATACTTCCTAACAAATGGTATGAAACGATGTCGTCACTAAGTTCAATTTTTATAAAAATTGTTTGACAAACAAACACAGACGTACAGACACATTAAATGTTCTACTCCGGATCCTGAGTAAATCCATGTATGGAACATAGATATATGCTGCGAAGCCTCAAGTTGGTTGGTGTTGGTGATGTAATTCAGACGACGGTGCCTTGCACAAAACGCGTTGATAATCAATTAAATGTAATAGAACGAAAACCAAGTATATTATATTTTATACTAGCTTTTATGTCCCGCCGTTGGCCAAGAATGTAAATTAGTGAAGGAATAAGCAATCGTTTATATACCTACATAATATTGTCACACATAATTTTTTTTAACCATAGTATGAAAAGTAGTTTGAAATTTAATTGAGTTTAAGCGGTGTAAAATCTTAAAGTGATGGCCACAATCCATTTGCTTTTATATATAAGCACATACAATTTCTGCACGCATGGACTATGGGAAATGATTTTAAATATGACTTATTATAAAAAGACAACGTCGTAAAGAGTTTGGATTTGGCCACAACCCCTATTTTTATATATTGTCATCGAACGCAAATAATGTGTTTTAAATATTTAGTAATTTTGGATGATGGGAAATGGTTTAAAAATTGATTAAACAAAAGTACTGAAAATATTCTAGTGTTGGTCCCATCCCATTCGTTTTTATATTTTTCGTCAAGTGTGAATATAGTTTATTATAGTTTTGCACAATAAAACTGATAGACTTAAAACTGACACATAAGTCTACATTACAGAAGGAGAAGACTTAAGCTATGTTAAATAGTTTTCAATATGAATATAAACTTTGTGAAGATCCAGCAATGGCCACAACCCCGATTTTTTATATATTGTCATCAAAATGAAATGTGTAGTTATTGAAAATTAAGCAATATATGATGATATAATAAATGGTGTAAATTTGATTTCAGTTTGAAGTTTGACGTTTGACAGTTGGTGTTGTTTCTTAACTCTTAATAATAATCATTATAAGTTATTAAAATTACTTCTTATCGAACAGTTGTTTATTTAACGTGATTCGCAAGACCAAATTTAACTTTGATATATATTATCTGTCGATTATGATTGTGTTCTTGTTGGAATTTTGACTTTGTTTTTTAAATTGTGTTTTGTTGTCATTTTGTACTGCAACATAAATAGTTTTATTTTAGTGTCGTTGTTGTACTAATTAACGGAAGTTTTATGCATGCAAAACATTATCTATGAGTGAAGTGTAGTGACTTTAGTGGAAAAAACATATTTAAATATTGATTTTATTATTTTAACACATATTGTCAAAAAATTCAAGCAACGGTAACATTATTTGATTTTATCATTAGAACATTAATAAAATAATTAGTATACGTGCATTTTTGGTAATAACTCGTTAAGCAGTTTTAATCGAGTGGTATTATTCTCGTTTACCGGAGCGGGTGGACCAGTGTTCAAATCTCGAACCAAGCATTTTATTTTTTTTTTTTTAATTTTAGTTGTTATATTTATTTATTTATAAAAAAAAACTTTATACTAATAACTCAATATGTCAAAAATTATAACGAGAAGTGAAAAGAATAAAAATATCAGTTACATCACAATGATTGATAACTCAATGGAAGAAGGTATTCTGGATGAAACCTATATAAAAAATACAACTTTGAACGAAGTAACAAGGGGAAAGGATAAAAAAGATAAAAAAATTGACGAAGAAAAGGCGAAGGTTGTAAAAGATCTTGAGAAGTGCAAACAAGAATTGAAGCTTAAAAATAGGGAGGTATCAATACTAAAAAAGAGAATTGATATTCTACAAAAACAGGATATCGACTTGCAAAATTACAAAAAAATTAATAAAGAACTAAAAAACACCATGACCAGTAAAGATCTAAAATTAGAAGAATTGAAATTGGAGTTAGAAAGAATTACGGAAGACAGAAAAAGGGAGGTAGAGAACTTCAATAAAAATACAAATGAAATATTATTGAAATTGAATGAAGTAAAAAAACATAATAAGGTACTGCTGGAGAGAGATGCTGAAAAATCATACACAAGTATAAGCAATGAAAATTTAACAGCCACTAAAACTACCAAAATGTACAATGCTAAAAGAAAACAAACCGACTCGAATAAGCCACAACTATTCATAATAGGAGACGAATACAGCAAGGGGTTAGGAGTGAAATTATTCAACAATATTGAATATGATGTCTCCTGTGTCAGTAAACCATATGCAAAATTTGACCACCTCTTGAATGATTTAAATGAGACTATTATGCTTGGAAAAGAAGGAGACGCTATCTTGCTGATCGGAGGAGGAAGCAAGGATCGATTTGATAAGAGAATTATGGCAACAGAAAACCTCATTAAAAGGACGAAAGAAAAAAAAAATAAAACTATATATATCTACTATCCAATATGTGGGAAACGAGAGGATGAATGAAAAAATCTACAGAACCAACAGCAAACTATTTGACGCAACTATAAACCTTAAACATGGAAAAATGATAGAATTAAATGACAGAACTACATCATTATTAGATAAAATATTATTTAGTTTAAGATGCACAACATGTACTGTAGAAAATGTAACGAACATTATTATTCAATGTGAGACACATGAAACAGCCATGGAAAGGCAGGAGCTAAATGGGGCTGAACCTATTGTTTATAGTTTGTCCAATGACCTGATAGCCAAGAACTCGGCCAATCAGACTGTTTCGAATAATTTAAACTAGTTCATAAGACATTAGAGGAGGTCTCTAGCATGCATTTTTTAAATAGTGAAAAAAAGAAACGTACTAATTCTAATAAAATTATCACTTTGTTAAATCAGAATATCGAAGGTTTAGAAAATAAGGTGTTGGAGTTGGAATTATTCATGAGTTCAAATAATATTGACATAATTTGCATTACTGAACATTGGCTAAAGCACCATGAACTCATATTTAATTTCAGTAATCACAAAATTGGTAGTTCTTACTGCCGAGTAAATTTCATAAGGGGTGGCTCAATGATACTGTTGAATAAACAAATTACATTTAAGGATCGAATCGATATTGTTAATCATTCTGTTGAAAGAGAAATTGAACTAGCCTGTGTAGAATTAGAGCAGTTAATAATTATATGCATCTACAGCCCACCATGTGCTAAATATTCTAATTTTGAAGACGTTATGGAAGAAATTTTATATAAATTATCGAAATCCAATAAACAAATCATAGCATGTGGAGATTTTAATATTGATTTATTGATGGAAAACTCATTAAGCGATAGGATAACTAATTTGTTTAACTCATTTAACCTAAAACCTTTGTTTATGGAGCCTACTAGAATAACGGAAACTACAGCTACATGTATAGACAATATATTTACAGATGTACGTATCATAAATAAGAGTGTAATTAGTAACATTACATCTGATCACCTTGGAGAAATGGTCAAGATTGAAACACATTGTAAAACAAGTAAAAAAAGAAGAATTACCTTTGTACCAGTGACTGTTGGTCGAGTGGAAAAAATAAAAACGGCCCTTATTTCTGAATTACCTATTTCTTATGGTGATAATAACCCAAACTATTTATATAATATGTTTTTTGCTAAATTTAATAATGTGTTTAATTCAATATTTACATCCAAAACGATTACAGTATCCGACAAAGCAACATTTAGTGAATGGGCAACAGCGGGAATACATAAAAGTAGATTAAAACTATACGAACTTTATAGTGAGAAACAATATAATTTTAGTGAAAAGTTTAATAATAAAGTTAAAAAGTATTCCAAAATCTTTAAAAAAGTCTGCTTGGAAGCTAAATCTCGTTACCTGAGAAATAAAATTGCAAAAAGTAATGATAAAATAAAAGCTACTTGGAATATAATAAATTGTGAGACTGGAACTGTTAAAAATGATAACAAAAACGAATTTAACTTAAAAATAGGAAATGTTAGCATTACTCAAAACGATGTCGTAGCCAAAGCTTTTGAAACGTTCTTTACTGACATTCCGGTTTCTACAACAAAGTCATTAAATTCATCGCATGTTATGGCAGAAACATTGTTGAAGAATAATGTACCAGCATGTAATGAACAATTTTATTTTAAACATGTCAGTAGTACTGATATTGTAAAATCCTTTAAACTTATAAAAGTAAAAAAGACTTCGGATCTCTGGGACATCTCTGTAAACATTATCAAACCTATAATTGACATTATTGCGCCTGAACTAGCTTTGATATTTAATAAATGTGTTGAGTGTGGTGTGTTCCCAAACCTAATGAAATTGAGTAAAATAACTCCACTTTTCAAATCGGGTAGTAGTTCTGACCCAACAAACTTTAGACCAATATCAGTGCTACCGACCTTTAGTAAAATCTTTGAAAGGATTATTCTTGCACAGTTACAAAGTCATTTTCATAAAAATAATCTACTACATAATAAACAATTTGGTTTCACGAGAGGTCGCTCAACGACTGACGCCAGTGTTAACTTGGTGTCGCATATCTTCGGGGCCTGGGAGGAATCACATGATGCATTGGGAGTCTTTTGTGATTTGTCTAAGGCGTTTGACTGCGTACACCATGAAACACTTATTAAGAAATTAAGTCACTACGGCATCGGAGGTGTTGCACTAGATCTTCTCGCATCTTACTTGTGTGATCGAAAACAACAAGTTAACGTGAACGGAAATCTTTCTCCGGGATCTTTAGTTACTATGGGTGTACCTCAAGGTTCAATTTTGGGTCCATTCTTATTTCTTATATATATAAATGATCTTCCTCAATTAATGAAGGATGACCAAGAGATTGTATTGTTTGCAGATGACACATCACTTTTATTTAAATTAAAAAGAAAAATGACTGATTTTGACGATGTGAACAACACATTATCTAAAATAGTTGACTGGTTTAATATTAACAACTTATTACTTAACCAAAAAAAGACCAAATGTATAAGATTTGTTTTACCAAAAGTTAAGGAAGTTGGAGCTAATGTAGTGGTTAAGAATGAAAATCTGGAACTTGTCGATAACACTGTTTTTTTAGGAATGACATTAGATAAAAAACTTCAATGGGGTCTCCATATAAGTAAATTGTCGAGGAGACTTAGTTCTGCGGCGTACGCGGTCAAAAAGATACGTCTTATCACGGACGTAGATACTGCAAGACTGGTATACTTCAGCTACTTCCATAGTGTTATGTCATATGGCATATTGCTGTGGGGAAGTGCTGCAGATATAGATACTATATTTGTGTTGCAGAAGAGGGCTGTCCGCGCGGTTTACAATATGAGTCCTAGAGATTCTCTTAAAAGTAAATTTAAAGAAATCAATATAATGACTTTGCCTTGCCAATATATTTACGAAAACATTATGTATGCACATAAAAACTTAAAAGTGTATAAAAAAAATTATGATAATCATAATTATAATACCAGAAGTAGGAATAAACTCGTTGTTCCCACTACTAGGCTACATAAAGTTAATAAATCATTCATAGGTCAGACCGTACGTTTTTATAATAAATTACCAAGTGACGTGGTTGAGTTATCATTTTCAAAATTCAAGAATTATGTTAAACAAAAGCTTCTTAAGAAAGCCTATTATAATATATCAGAATATTTGGAAGATAGTAAGCCATGGGAGTGAATTTGCTCAAGCGTCATCAGGACGACTTTAATATATTTTGTGTTTGTATTATTTTATTATGAAATGTATGTATAGCTTTGCCCATTCACTGCCTTCTGATAATGTTGTTTACTTTTTATTATGTCTTTCACAAGATGCCAATCGAAACTCTTTACATTCCGATTGGCGTCGATTAATTCTTTACTCAATTGTGAAAAGTAAATTTACTCAAGCGTCATCAGGACGACTTTAATATATTTTGTGTTTATAATATTTTATTATGAAATGTATGAATAGCTTTGCCCATTCACTGCCTTCTGATAATGTTGTTTACTTTTATTGTGTTTTTGACAAGATGCCAATCGAAACTCTTTACATTCCGATTGGCGTCGATTAATTGTTTATTTCATTTAATTTTATATGTCATGTTTTTTTTCCTTTTCTGCTGATGTATTTGTGACATTGTGATGTATTTTGATAATTTCTCGTGATATAATGTATTTTGATATATGCTGATAATATCTATTTTTTGATAATGCAATTGACGAGAACAAGCGCTTATCTCAAGCCTATGTTTTATAATATAACAATAAACAATAAACAATGATTGAACAAAAGTAATGAGAAGATTCTAGTGTTGGTCACATCCCATTCGTTTTTATGTATTTTCATCAAGTATGCATGTTGTTTATAATATTTCGTTACAATAGAATATTAGACATAAAACTAATCCAAAAGACTAAATAAAAAAAGAAGTAGAAGTATAAAACTATAACAAATAGTTTGTAATAAAAACTGACCCAATGGTCTACATAGAAGATGAAATAGAAGAATTACACATAAGGAAATGTATTATATAAAAAACTGACCAAAATGTCTTCATAAAAGAAGAAGAAGATGAATTGAACTATAGGAAATATTTTATATAAAATTCACCCAACATCTACATAAAATAAGAAAACGAAGAATTAGACTAAAGGATAGTTTGTTTAAAAATAGTTTGTTTAAAAACTAACCAAAAGGTCTACATAAAGGAAGAAGAAGACGAATTAGACTATAGGAAATAGTTTGTATAAAAACTCACCCAAGGTCTACATAAATTAAGAAAAAGAAAAATTAGACTATAGGAAATAGTTTATTTATGAACTGTCCCAAATGACTTCACAAAAGAAGAGGAAGAAGATTTAAACCCCAAGAAATAGTTTGTAGAAAAAATCACCCAAAGGTCTACATAGAAAAAAGAAGAATTTCACTAAAGGAAATAGTTTGTAGGTATATTGAATGTGTATTGTAGTTAACCTAAAATAGTTTAATAATTTTCCTATACAAAATCAGTATATTCTTGGTTTTTAAGTAGTAAGTATTAGGTATGTAGGTACCTACCTACAATGATGTTCTAAATTAATTCGAATTCGATTTATAACAAATTTTATTTGAATATCAGAATGTGTCCGTTACCATAGTAACCATGTTCCAACATGTGAAAAATATCAAATGTTATGGAGACATTTTTTGAATATGTAGGTACCTACATTGGTTTGTTCGATGCCATAAAAATGAAAATTGTCAGAAAAATCAAATATTTTAAACAAATTATGCAATTTTATAACGCCTATATCTTTACTAATAATTAACAGACTTTTACAATATATGTCTTAAAACTTGCTGTAATGTCTTGTGTTTCATTTTATTATTTCATAATCACATTTATTTCAAAGGTATATTATTTTAAAGAACATATTCATTCGGTAGGAAAATTAAATATCGTATGAAAAGATTAAAATGGCGGGGTTATATGTACATTTGTACAAAACGCTTACTTTAAACATAAGTTAAACATTATAATTAGACAAAATATTCACCATGTTTTTCACTTAAAAGCTAAGTTATACTTGAAAATATATTTTTTTCGTGTAAATACGTACTTCTAACTTTTAAACTAACAGATATTTGCGTGCAAAATGTACACTTTTTTGACAGATATGACTTGGAAAATTTTGTATGAAAAAAATAATTATTGAAATATCTTTAAAATTCAGCATTTTAATCGCATTATTTTTAGCGTGACACTGCATCAGGTATACTGGTACACGTTCGCACATAAATTAGATTTTTAGATGCTCTTGGTTTTTCAAAAGGCGTGAGACAAACACACACACACACACACACACTAACATATTGATTGCTTTATTACTTTAGATTTATAATATATCTACTTTATATTTTATTATCTCTTGTATAATGTAATATTTTTCACTGTTACATGTTACATATTTAAGTTTAGATTTTTATGACATAGAAATCTACTGATAACCATGTATGGTTTGTGGGATCTTTTATATATTTTATTCAGGTTCAAGTTATAAAATGCATGTTGGAAAATAGAAAAGCATTTTATTCGGGTGTTTTGAGCCCAAATATGATTCCTTAAGTGTCGATATGTTTTAATAGCTAAAAAATAAGAGACAATATTGATTATCCAGTATATACCTATATGCCTAATCTTAATATCATCTACGGAAAATGCAGAATATGCTGTAGCTTCAAGATCTTCCATCCAAGTGGGTAGGGTATCATCTCAAGGTAAAGATTAATTGTTATACCTACCCATAATATAATTCTGCGATTGTAAAATGCAAGTTGATTTTATTGAAACTCTAAGACGTGTGGTAGTAAAATTTGCTTTATCTCGCTATAAAATTGTAATGATTACCTACTATGTGTATACTAATATACAAAAGTAGACAAATTAAATTGTTTTATAAGCAATTGAACAAAAGATCGGAATGAGAGATATTTTAAACACATCATTTACAGAAATAACTGAGAGATCAAACACCTAAGGAATTGCATTTCGGAAAACCGAATCTGATAATCCGGTGGATCCGGCATTAGTAGACGTCAATCGGATCCTGTCAATTAAAAATAATACAAGAAATCGATTTATACAAGCACAAAGGGCATTCTCGACCATTGGTTATATTGGTTATATTATTGGGGCTTTTGACATTGATAAACGATAGTGCTCTCACGTTGTGGTTCATTGATATATAACTGATTAATTGTACTCTCTGTTAATATATAATTACTGTAAATTGTAATAAACTGTTTTAAGTGAAACGCGTGTATTCATTTACTATATCTGAGTAAGAAAACTACCAGATACTAAACTAAAAGTAATATCTGGTAGTTTTCTTACTGAGATATAATAAATGAATACACGCGTTTTCACTTAACACAGTTTATTACAATTAACAGTACCTAATTATATTAACAGAGAGAAGTATAATTATAAAGTTATATATGAATGAACCACAACGTGAGAGCACTATCGTTTATCAATGCAAAAAGCCCCCAGCAAAACCCCGACCTACCTTTATATTCAATCCCGAATATTCCCGAATCATCATTCGTATGATCTCGACATCCGCTATACACATTGCCTGATACCAGGCGCAACATCAATATATTACATTATGCCTATGAATAAAGTCGATTGACAGATGACATGATTTACACTCCGTAGGTAGGTATATCTGAAAACCTTTTTTAAATATTAAAAAGTTCCGTACCTACACTAGATCAATCGTGTATTATTTTTTTTAAAAACGAACAGAATTTCTTAAAAGTGAGCAAAAATGGCACAAGGAGCAAACATCGGCTAACTATTGGGTTCCGTAAATGAATACCAAATTTGGGCAAATATTTTTCTCATATATAACAAACTGCCATCGGCACATAAAGAGTTAAATTATCAAACTGGCTAATTCAAATAGTAATAATTCCTCAAAATTTGATAAGTGTTTCAATAAAAATAATTTGATTAATATGACGACTACAAAAACACAATTTTAATCCACTTATGAGATAAAATGAGCCCAAGAGCTTTCATTTTATCAGAAACTCTCAATGTGAAATTCAGAGAATAATTCTTAATCACGGTGTCCAATTTGAATCATTTCTTTTTCATTAGAAATGGGGTACTTATGAAATGGTTACCTATATATTTGGGTGAGATCTGATATGGGATTTATCAGAAAATCAACAAATACTTCAATTCGTAAAGACATCACAGCCATGCATGTCGTACAGATTGGATAGATTATTTTATTTATTTTTTATTTATTTATTTTATTTATCACACCATATTTATAATGACAACAATAAGTAGATTACTGCTGCCCAACTAGGAAATCCTGTTCTAGGGCTAGCAGTTTACAATTTATATTGACAATTATATGCAATTATGAACCAGGTGATTGTTCCCGTTCCATACTAAATAATATGTATACAATCTCAACTTTCTGTAATCACAATCATTATCACAACAAACATATAGGCTCACACAAAACAGATCAACCAGATCCCAATGTCCGCCATAATACCTGTCATAAATCCAATCTCTGACGCGATTTTTATTTCAGAGCCATAGAAAGTAATTATGATTCTTTACCACTTCAAACTAGTTTTGTAACATCACCAATTTTGTTAAAAAAGGTCAATTAAAAGGCATTATGAGTAAATCAAGACAGCAAAATGAACCAGATTCATTGTAGGTATTCCCGATATAGTGCACTTATCTCTCACTGTCATTTCATAGATGGCAGTGGTAAAACCAGCTCATTTTCAAGAACTACAGTCAATACCTATCTATGAATAAAATATATAAAACTTTCAGAAAATTGGATTTATAGGAACTCAATAAAAAGGCATAATTGATGAAAGTTGCGCAAGGACATAAAATTATCACATAAATCAGCCGATGACAGGTCGTAAGCCCTGTAGGTGTCTTGATTTCCCGGTTCTCCCTTAATTATCCAAATTCGTCTCTGTTTAGATGCAAAATAAAATATAAAAATAAAATTTTCGAAAAATCAGGAAAATAAAAATACTCAAGTTGTAGTCAAAGCATTTAGTACAATATCAAAGATCTCGTATTATCATTGGTTTGCGAATGTCGTAAACATTGAAATAGTCTTTGAAAAGACATTGCCGAATTGCAGCGTGTAACTGTCGCATTAATTAGCGTCTAAAACCACTTTGCCGTGTCGTATGTAACTACTGTGTATGTGATTTATAGTAGTAAAATACGAATAAGACAATATCAATTTGATTCATAAAGTAAGAATCGATCATTCACAGCGCTCATGGTGGTCTCAAAGTAATTATTATCTCCGATTCGATTCCCAGCGTAGGAACTAAATATTAAGCATCTCGTGTCGTAAAATAATTCGCAGCATATCTTTGTTTGGCTATATAATACTATATAATGATAAAATTAATCGCATCGTCTCAAATTGTATGTATCAAACTGCTGAAGCCTTAGGTACACACATGATCCTCAATGTAATCGTTGATCAACATAAGATTTGACATGATAAAAACTAAATAGTTACAAGAGTAACTCACTGTAAACTTCACAAATACTCAAAGCTTAAAATATCTTTATCAATCATTAGTTGGAAGTATTCTGGAATACAGGTCCGTGACTATTGGAGCAAATGGACTGTATGAAGGGATTAAAATCGGGAATGGAAGTTAAACAATATTACGAAGGGAGCATAGATCAATGTAGGTAAATTGTACATACCGCCAGCCGCGACGACCCAATTTGAAGATGAACTATAATGTTATTTGCAGTACAGAAACACAAACACTACACGAAGAAACTATAACTTGACGAAGAAATCTATATAGAAAAATACTCTAAAACGTAGGTAAACTGATTACATGTATGAAGGGAAAGTGCACTGTGTCGTCAGTCGAAGTTAACTCGCTATACTGTAGATCTATACTGTTTGTAGGTAGTCTGTAACATTTCTTCTCGGCTAGGCGGGTTGGCATACATTGTCTATGATAGGGATACGGATAAGGAGAGGATTCAAATGGATATCCCTAACAGTGACCACATTATAATGTATACACTGGGTTGTAGAGCAAGGGGGAGACCAGCAAAAAGATGGAGTGACAGTTGGACATCCAGATAACAAGAGGCAGTCTCCGACTGAAAAAACAGGTCTTCGGCCAAAACCAGAAGAAGAAGAAGATAAAAATAAAAGAGAAGTTTCAGTGGGACATATTTATGACACACATTTCTAAAAACAATAATTTGGAACTAGCCATGATTTTTACTCATCACTACCCGAAGGGATGTAGTGGGGAGATATGAATTCGCAAGGGAGTTATGAAAGCATACAAACAGAAACATTGTGATGACACTTTCAGAATACAATCTCAGCAGTAAATAATCTGCAATAAAAAAATGACTTTATACATTGCGAATTCATTCCCCACTATATCCCCTTGGGGTAGTGTAGAGTAAAAATGAATCTAAAAAAACTAGGTATCTTTTATCAAATATTTCTTGAATATTCTTTCTGCGTCCTTCAAGTCTGTTTTTTGTTTTATTTTTTTCTGTGCTAGTAAATGCTATTGTACCGAATCAACTTTTGAGATTTCAGGATCGGGTTGGTTGGTTAAAATTGCATTATAGCAATAATTATTTTTTGCACTTACTGTACCTTCTTGAATTTGACAAACAAATTTGCAAGTAAACTCAATGAACTGGTGAAAACCAAATTTAGAAACCTTATAAATATGTAGGTGTCAGTTCAGATAGTCGCCGTGATATTAGATATAAAATATAATTTTATGTAACAAAACTTAAGAAAATATAAATTCAAAACAATTTAACTCAACAAAGTCATATTTTGGTTACCGATTTGACTTTAATTAACACGCTTAATTAACATCCAAATAACAATTTAGGTATATTCCAAAATTTGCAAACGGTAGTTTGAGCAAACAGGTTTAAGGATAGACTCATTGGCGTGTCGGATCTTTATAAAATTATTCTGAAGAAAAAAAATATGTTTTAATATAATGTATTATGAATGTGGCAATAAAATGTTATATCCCATTAACAGGTACGTTTAGAACGAAAGAAAAATAATTAACAACTCTGACCAAAAGTCCGCCGAAGGATTTTATTGTAAAGCCAAATTCAATCATCCTTTGGGCCAAAGTCTGAGATTTGATTTAATTAATTTGAATAACTACATAAATACAAATGCATTTCTTGTATCTAGATTGGATGACTGTAATGATGTATATGTGCAATGTGCTGGTTTTCCCATGCAACTGGTAGACTTATCTATGGGGGCTGATAAAATATGCTATATAACACCTATCGAGATGTGGACCTACCGACGAATATTGGTTAATCTTAGAGGGACCATATTAAAAATTATGAGGTTCTCAGCAAAATTAAAGAAACCAGACACTTGTCAAAACCTTATCAAAAAGGCGTGCGAATTGGATAGGCCATGTGTTGCGACACGAGGATCTCCTATACATCATCTTGGAGAAAACAACTGGCAGAGGACGTCCCCGTGTACCTACCTCCTACACAGAGTTGAAGAGAATCGCTGAAGATCGAGCGGAGTGGAGGAAGAGATGCATCGCTTTGCTGCCAAACAATCCCCATGATCACGAGGGGTGTTGTCAAAGAAGAAGATAACACCCCTCCAGAAATCATTACACTGGTTGAAGTTTCTGATCGAGTACATTGATTGTATTCAAGGATCTGTTTCACTAACCTCAACTATACATTCAAGAGTTCAGAAATAGCTTCAAAATTACTTATCTATACTGATTTCCTACTTATCTATAATTATTTATCTATAATTATTTATCTATACTGATTTCCGTAAGGCGTTTGATAAGGTTGATCATGGTATACTCTATAAAAAGTTAGAAGCGACGGGAATTCACGGCAATCTTCTAAGATGGCTGAAATCCTACATAAGTGGAAGAATCCAGACTGTATGTGTGAATGGTTTTGAGTCTTCGCCTTCCACTGTAACGTCGGGTGTCCCCCAGGGTTCCCACTTAGGCCCATTATTGTTTAATATTTTCATAAATGATCTCCCGGCCATCCTTAGTTGTGATTGTTTGTTATACGCAGACGACCTAAAGATCTTTAAGAACATTAATAACTTCAATGACTGTCTACATTTACAATCCAACCTTGATGCTATCAACACGTGGTGCGAATCCAATAAAATGGAATTAAACGTCGAAAAATGTTTAATTATAGGATTCTCCAGAAAACGCACAACAATTCATTTCGACTATAAGCTGGGCAATATTCCATTAAAAAGGGTTGACTCAATACGGGATCTTGGGGTAATATTTGACTCTGGACTGACGTTCAAGTGTCATATAGACGACATTGTGGCTCGCGCAAGACGAGCAGCAGGGTTCGTCTTGAGAACAGCAAAACCTTTCAAGAGAAATGAAAGTCTGATCACCCTGTTCCGTTCACTGGTGCAGAGCATACTTGAATACAACTCATGTGTTTGGAGTCCTCACTATGGAGTTGACATCGACCCGATAGAATCTGTCCAAAAATATTTTTTAAGAGTCATCACAAATAGAGCAGGGCTGTGTAATAGGTTGAGGACTTACGATGAACGTTTAGACTATTTCGGAACTACTAAACTCGAGACTAGACGACAAATACATGACTTTACTATACTTCACAAAATTGTTAATGGTATCATAGATTCGAGACTTTTACAATACATACAATTTAACATTCCTAGAAGATCGTTGAGATTTGCCAATACCTTTCATGTCAGCATGCTTCGTACTAGCTTTATGTATTACAGTCCTATACCGAGAATGTGTAGACAGTATAATGAGGTGACAAGGGAGTATCCTGATCTTGACGTGTTTGCCGATTCGCTGTCTGCTTTTAAGAAAAAAGTTAAGTTACGCCTGTTGGTTTAGAATGTCTCCGTGAAATTTAAATTGAAATTAAAATTTACTTGATGTTTGAATGCTATTGCATATTCTGTTAAGGATTTTTTTCATTTTTTACTGTTTCTTAAAATGTCTAATTGTTGTTTAATGGATGTAGTATATATATATATATATGTGTAATTAATGCTTTAATTTAATAATAGCTCATGAAATTTATTAATGTTGTGTGCATCCATTATTGGAAGTCCAGCATACTCATAGATAAAAACAAATATTTCGACATGAAAGTTATAAGCTGGATTTCTGTTGATGCGCCTTTATAAATAAATAAAATGACCAAAATTCTATTGAGATCGGCTAGATCAAACAGTACCGAATATTAACACGGAAAATTATAGAGAAAAATTCGAGGGTTGAAGTGGTTCGACTCTGGATTGAAGTTGCTTTTAAAGTAGTGCACTGAAAAAAATATTATGACAACCGAAATGGCTTCCTGCGATTTAACCAAACTATTGTTATTAGCAAAAAAGGTTTATCTACTTATGACTGTACAGTTTGGCTGTGTGCAAAAAACATTTGGTTGCACAAAACCAAATGTTTTGTAGTCACTATAGTTCGGTTAATTTTAACATGATTTTTTTTTACTATTAACAAAAAAAATAATTTAGTGTGATTGTTTGGACATAGGTGACGCCAGATGGGCACACAGAATACTTCAACGGAGGCTATAGAAGAAATTAGAACCCCAGAAGCCTCCATAAAAGTTTTTCTGATAACATTGTCCATGCGGTGACCTGGATGCAGTGGGGAAATTACGGAAACTATCGAAAGCAAATGAAAGAGGCCTATATCCATTAGAGGAGAAAAAAAACTGAGGAAGGAGGATTCAGCTTAAATCCATTGTTTTGATTTTAGGCAATAATTTCCTAATTGATCGATTGCAGTTGACTTGTAGTTCACTCGCGTAGAAACATGAAAATCTTTTGTTAATTGATCAAGTAGAGGTATATATGCCAGTCTGCACAACTTACTGATTCATAGTTTAAATTTAGACATTGAATGAAACGATGCAGTTGTAATAGCAATAATTATTCCTGTTAAACTAACTATTGTGTTTGGTAATCGCAACTATAAAACTTGTTCTTATTAACGTGTGAAATGGTGAATTTTCAGTAAATTTGGTCGGAACAACGCGGTTTGTTGACAAACCAACTCTAAAACATTTGGAAGCAAGCCATTTTCGAGATGATCAAATCAAAGATTTCCGTTAGAATTGTATCGCGTCCTTCTCACAAAGGTAATAAATTCCGTTACAATATTTTATTTGTATTGAATTTAGTGTACCTACTCTATTATGGAAATAAATAAATAAAAAAAATGATGTATACATATAATTGATGCTGAGCGTGACTAAATTTTTAATTTTGTGTATCACCAGTTTATATGGCCAGTCATTGTTAGTATAATTTATATAAAATAAAATAAAAATATAATAAATTTCCATAATAACACGCATAAATAAAGTCATAATAACTTTTATAAGTAGGTAGGTACCTACTATATAATTAATGTAGGTAATGACAATGACGTACATATTTTATAGAAATTGATCTTTATAAATTGCTTATTTTTATCCTTTAAAATATGCTGGGCTAAAATCTATTTTTTTTGTCTCAGTTCATTTATTCCTTAAATCTTTTTTTTTGTTTTATCTTTTTGGGTAGTTCAACTTTTGTTTTCTTTTTGTTTTCCTACATATATGTATATGTGTATTTTAAACTTTCCTTTTAACTGTGCAAAGTAATGTCTTTTTTGTTATAATTTGAATGGTCAGGAGACGTTGATTGTACCTACCTAACTATGCACATTAGCCATGCGGGAGATACCTGTTATTGGAGCACTGGAGATTCTATTTTTTTGTTTCATGTTTTGTTTTTGTTTGTGTTGTTCAGTGTTCTGTTGATGTCTCTGTATATTAAATAAATAAATAAATAAATAAATAATTAAAATAAGATAGAATTATATGACTTTCGGCTCTTTTTACTCTCTGGCGTGTAATAGCATGTATGAAAAATTTACATAAAACAAGGCTTCGATTTTTAAACATTGTAATTGTGTACCCTCGACATGTTGTGGTGATGGCGGAGAATGTTGCGACTTTGGACTGCTATGAGAACCAATGAGCTTATAATTTTAAATGAACTACAAATATAGGATCGCCTGTCATCAAAAAGTTTACAGTATAAATTTTATTTTTATTAGGTACATACAGGTACCAGAAATTACATTATTTTTTTTTTTTTTTTTTTTTTTTTTTTTTTTTTTTTTTTTTTTTTTTCTTTCTCGCACGACAGCTTTACGCCAGTTACAGTGCGACACCTGTTCGTTATTTTATTTAATATATTTTTTAAATCGCTGAACGCCCCAGAAGAAGACGTCAGCTTCAACAGGTAAATCATTTAATAGAACAGACATTCGTACGAGAGTGTTACGAGCAACCACGTCTGTACGAGCGGCAGGTAAATTAAATAAGTGGTGTCCTCTACCTCTCATGTAGTTCGGGGGAGCGTAAAGGCCTAGGTGCTCAAGCAAAATTGGGCAGTCAATGATATTATTTACAACCTTGTAACCCACCAGAAGTAACGAATTATCTCGCCTTTTTTCGAGACTCTGATAGGCACAGGCCTCAAGGAGATCAGGGTGATGCATGTAAGTTGGGTACACTCCATGCGTACGCATGTAAAGGTACCTTAAAAACTTTTTCTGGATCTGTTCCAGCATTTCGGAGTATTTCTTCCGGCATGGTGCCCAAACAACACTACCAAATTCCAGCTTGGTACGCACCATACAGTTGAATATACTCTTTAGCGCCTCCGGATTTGTAAAATATTTTCCCAGGCGAAAAGTCAGGCCTAGCAACTGTCCACATTTGGATGTCAGGTTGGTGATGTGGTCAGCGAAGGTCAACTTAGCATCATACATCACCCCCAAGTCCTTAAATGTGACTTTTCGTGCTAGCGTGGTACCGTCCATCAAATAGTTGAATATTATAGGGTTTGTCGAGCGACTGTAGCTCATGACGACAAATTTTTTAATATTGAACAACAATTTATTAGTGATTGACCACTTTGACAAGTTATCAATATCACACTGGAGCTTCAAACAATCCTCCATAGCTCTGATAGACAAGAAAATCTTTAAGTCGTCAGCATAGAGTAAACAAAGACAGTGTTCAATGACATCCTGTATGTCGTCAATAAATAACAAAAACAAGAGCGGGCCCAGATTAGATCCCTGAGGAATCCCAGAGTAAGATTGGAATTCCTGGGAACAGAACTGACCCACCGTTACGTATTGTTTCCGATTTTCAAGGTAGGAAGCGAAAAATGATAGGAGGCAGTTATCGAATCCAAAGTCATGCAGTTTTTGTAACAAGACGTCGTGATCTACACTGTCAAAGGCCTTGGCAAAATCAGTATAGACCACATCTGTCTGTACAGTCGCATCAAGATTGGTGGAAACGTATCCAGAAAACGTTAACAGGTTCGACACTATTGATCTTTTTGGTAGAAAACCGTGTTGGTTGCCTCTAAGATACGGTTATATTTGAGGGAAAATATTTTTATAAATACACATTTCGAAAATTTTGGGGATGACAGATAGGATTGATATCGGCCTGTAATTTTTAACGTCCATCTTATCATCTGTCTTATGAATTGGGGTAATTTTTGTCGTCTTCCAGCAAGTAGGAAAAACTTCGGACGATAAACTTAGGTTGAATAAATAATGAAGCGGAATTATAAAGGATTCAGCATGGGGTTTAACCATGCTCGCTGGGATACCATCAGGGCCGATCGATTTCTTGGAAGCCAATTCCTTTATACACAGTTCAATAGTGGTTGGAGATATTTCACACAAACTTACTGCTCCTGCGTTGCGCGACACATTATTGTTAATTTTGTTAACATCAAGGTTAGGTGGCGTTTGTTTGTATACAGAACTAAAGTACTGTGCAAATGTATTCGCCACCTCATTTTCATCTGAGATCACTTCTTCATCAATTCTCAAACTAAGGTACCCTTTGTCACCTAATTTTTGAATTTTCACAAAATTCCAAAGAACGTTAAAATTTGATTTCATGTCGGAGTCTATTTTTCGTAAATAGTCGTCGTAGGTATTACGAATTAGGTTTTTAACCTCCTTACGAATACCTGTATATTATTTTATATAAGTAACATAACAAATTAATTGGGTTGGTTTTGAC
The DNA here is from genome assembly GCA_963576475.1 of Molanna angustata. Taxonomy (NCBI): domain Eukaryota; kingdom Metazoa; phylum Arthropoda; class Insecta; order Trichoptera; family Molannidae; genus Molanna; species Molanna angustata. The sequence goes on from OY754980.1 coordinate 5,545,386, forward strand.
CATCTCACTAGGCTAGGCCTGTTCCGAGGTGGTAGACTTGTTACATAATATTAATTACTAAGTCATTGTAAACTGTTATATAGAGAGATTTTGTAGCCCATGGTCCACTTTTTAAGTCTTATGTTAGTAGTTTTGTCATGTATGTTGTTATGAATTGAGAATTTGCTGACAACAGTTGATCCCTTTGTTATATAACCATGTTTGTATTGTATGTTTAAGTCTTGTATTTTCTATTAAATGTATGTTCTTTATATCTTTTGCAACTATATTTAGGATCTTTGGAGCCAAGTATTGATATTGTCTTTGTCCGTATGTAGTGTTTGTCTCCGGAGTGATTAGTTGATGTCTGTTTCTTGTATCGTGAGAATGTTGAGCAGCATTATGATTTTCCTTATCATTTTTAAAGTGTATAAGAATCAATATTTTGGACAACTTGCCAGAAGGGCCCCTGATGACCTCGAGAAGCTTGTCGTAGAAGATTCAGATATCGCTCAACCAATACGATGGAGTTAAGTCTACTATATAATCTTCAATAATTACTGAAGCTCACCAGCCTGTATGATAGTCAGACCATTCGTTAGGTGATTCGTGATTGAGTGTTTGTAGCCAACATCCCCAGTTAAAAAACCAAGGTAGATAAAAAAGTGTGAGATCACATGCCTAATGGAACCTGCAAGGCCCACGGTAGAATATGTACTTTGAAAAAGCGATACACACATCATGATTGTGAAGTGCTCTGAAGTTAGGTCCAGATATTGTCGGAACTGCAGTTCCCTTAATTCGCCGAGGCGTTGGTTGGTTGAAATACATATCAAAACGTATTTAGAATTGCATGTTCCACGCCTTTCCCAACAAAACACATATAACCGTGACGATACAGTTGTGATACTTTGCATTTTATGTTCGACTTCCCATGCACATTCGACTAAATGTTATTGGAAACTATTAAAGGTGGATTCATAACACGTGTGTTTATGACCATTTCGTTCTTGTTTACGAGATTTCTTATATTTTTGGAACTTTAATGACTGTGTAAGAGTGACATAGTTAGGCTTGTAAGTTACGATAAACACACATTCACCTTGTTTCTCGAAACATAACCGCTTAATTTAATTAGCTAAATCGCTTCATTTGAATTGTATGATTTTGTGACCGTGTATTAACTTGTCTAATTGCCATTATAGCACAAATAATAATAATAATAATAATGAAATTTTTACAGCGCCGCTTCATGATAAAAGACCATTCCAATGACGATTTTGCATATTCATTGGTTCAGTGAAACAAAGAAGTCTTAAGAAATTTACTGAAAGCCCCAAATACCTGCCCTCCGCGCACTTCAGAAGGAAATTAATTTCATTTAACAGGTCCTTTTACACTGACACCACGATCTAAGTACGCCGTTTTGATTACTCTATCCAATTCCTTTAAATAATGTATCAGCGTTTCTCTGATGGTTCATTCGTCTGACACAGTTTCCATATATAGTGCGGAGCCAAGTCTTGCAGATCCATCAAGCATACTTTGTTATCTATCCACTCTGGACACCTCAACCAGTGCAGATCGTTTAGGAGAGGAGTTATGTGGCACATTTAAAAAATGGTGTGGTAAGCTGCCCAATGTTCACTGATTCAGAATGCAAAGTTAGATAATGAATAATAAAAGTATACTCCCACTTTGGTTACAATTTCTAGGTCTATTTCACTAATTTTTTCGTACTACCCGTGTGAATTTTGGTTTCCATCTAAATAGGAACATCTTAATAAGACGTAGGTAAGAAGCTAGGAATTCTAGAAAGCCAATAGCCAGTTATTTGAAAAGACTGTTATTTCATCAATATATGTAGTAAGTCAAATAATCCAACTGTCGATTTGTTCAAGAGAATTTATTTCTCTTAACAGATGGACAAACTTTCAAGCCAAGGTATGAGAGATTTGTATGCAGGGTCTATATTTTTCACGGTTTTTTCAACATTGAAGTCAAAAATCACCAACTTAGAGGCTTTGCATACATATGGATTTACTCAGAATTCAGAGTAGAACATTAAGTGTGTCTGTGTGTGTCCCCCCCCCCCCTTATGACTTCTGATCCGGATTCAAAGAGCCTAAAATTTCAGAAAAAGAGAAAACTATAGGCCTACAAAACTTCTTTTATACTCAGAATTATGAATTTTTGTTTCGATCAAGAGTTATCGACTTTTGAATTTTTAGTTTATTTTTCCATATAAGTATCTCAAAAATCATGGAAGCTAGAACGCTGAAAATTGGTACAAATATATTTATTTATTTATTTTAATCTTCTTGTAAATATAATTAGTACACTGACGGGCTTATTGCCTAATGGCAATTTCTTCCAACCAACCAGAGTAAATGTTAAATATACAAAACAGTTGTTCGTGGCTCAGTTGGTTGGGTATCTGACTGCTGATCCAAAGGTCCCGGGTTCGATTCCCGGTGGAGACACAGTTTTTAATTGTGTTTTCAGTATGGATCTGTGAGACGATTAATATCGTAAGTCTCCAGAATGTGGCAACTTGATATTGGGTGCGTGTTAAATTAATATTCGACATAGTACCTGTTAGTTGCCCGAGAAGTAATAAATAATAATAATAAATAATAATAAAACGATGTGTACTATGGCAATAAGTTAATAACATTACAAAATAAATAAAGATAGCTGAAGAAAAGTAATAAAAACAAAAAAAAAGAATATAGCACATAAGAACAATTCATAGCAATGAAAGGAAGACTAAGGGATAAGGAAAGGAAGAGGAGAGGAAGATGTAATCAGGTGTCAGATAAATATTTTTGCATTAGCCTTTTCTTGAAGATGTAGGTATATAGGTATCAAAATACAAAATCTCAAATTTAAATAAAAAAAATCCAGGATTTCTTAAATATTTTTTATTAGGATAAAAAAATCAAGATAAATTTATGTGTTTTGCCTTCCAAAGTTTTTAAAAATATCGAAAAATCCGAAACACCCCAACTAGAAAATTTAATTATAGAATTTAGTGACGATATCGTTTTATACAATTTGTAAGGCAGTATACCTACACTATACAATATCTCACTCAATAGTTTATACAATTTGTAAGGCAGTATACCTACACTATACAATATCTCACTCAATAGTTTATACAATTTGTAAGGCAGTATACCTACACTATACAATATCTCACTCAATAGTTTATACAATTTGTAAGGCAGTATACCTACACTATACAATATCTCACTCAATAGTTTATACAATTTGTAAGGCAGTATACCTACACTATACAATATCTCACTCAATAGTTTATACAATTTGTAAGACAGTATACCTACACTATACAATATCTCACTCAATAGTTTATACAATTTGTAAGGCAGTATACCTACACTATACAATATCTCACTCAATAGTTTATACAATTTGTAAGGCAGTATACCTACACTATACAATATCTCACTCAATAGTTTGATACAGCTACTTAATCTCTAAGCATACATACAAACCATCATGCTGTTTTTATATTCTGGGTAGGAAAAACAGACTGACCTCCATATTATCCTATGCTGACATACATACCTACATATTTTATATAGAAAACAAAATATCTTAAAGTATTTATTAATTTGTGTTTAAGTTTTGTACTTATTCTTCAATTATACATACTATCGCCATCGGCGATAAACATCTTGAACACATCACGTGGGAAGCGCAGAGAGCGCAGAGAGCAATTTTGTGTTTTTTACTTGGTAGGTATATGCGCAAAACTCTCCACTCCGGGACGAAAACAATAAGTTATTTACCGGAAACTGAAAATTAATTGTATTTTTTCAAAATTGTATTGGTTATATTAAACATGACTCACATGGTACTTAAAGCATGAAAGAAACTATAAGATATAAATATGTACATAGGTACATTACTCATATTATATTCATGAAAACATTATCTACCTATGTTTCTCTTATTTGAACAAGTAACATCACATCATTTTGTTTTTACATATTTGTGACATTAACGAATAGTTAGTTATACACGACATACCTATAACATTCTGGTGAAGATAACTATTAACATTGTTTCTTCAAACATAAATGTCTGGGATGAAAATTAATCTATTACAATTTCATTCGCTTTATGTGACTTTAATTACTTGCCTTTATTGCGCGATCAATTTAATTAAATAATCATATTTGATGTAATTTCTCACTATGTTAGACAATAAGTAACTATATAACGGAAGAAAATAAGTATTTAAAATAAATTATAAATGATGTTTTTGTTTGATTCTGAAAACATAACTGTCCTAATGAAACGTATAACTGAATACATGTCATGATCCTACATACATATTATGTCTATGTTATCATTGTATGTAAATATGGTGTGATAAAAAATGAATAAATAGGTAACTATAAAGTTCCGTGTTTATAAATATCGCTTGCTTATGAAAAGAGTATACTGTACCTATACCTGATTTAAATGATCGAAAATCCAAAATTAATTGATTTTTTGCATTTTCAAAACAAACATAATCTCAATCTCAATAATTAATTTTGATATTATACACTCTTTTAAAATAAAAAAGATTTTTTTCTCTGCGACTTGTACATTGAGTAATTTTAAAAAATGCGTTAAAAACAATATATTCAATATATTTTTAAGGGAGCCCCCGAACTCCTACGAATATCTACCTAATCCGTTTCTGATTTTTTCCTTGTCTTCATTTCTTACCCTGTCATACACTGTTATATTGCAAATTCTTTTTCTTATTCATTTCAACTGCATTTATTCTGTTATCGTTCGACTTCTTCCATGTCCAGGCTTCACTTGCATATCTACGTCAATGTTGGCACTTGGATTGCCTTATGAATGGTAACTCTTTTATTATTAAAAAAAAATATTCTTTTTAAACATTAAATATCACTTGGCGCATTATGGTTGTATACCTACCCTCGATATTATGCACATACAAACATAATAATATTTAAATAGAATATTTTATACATATAGCTGCATATACGCGAATACTGGATTTTTTCCCTGTCTACGATATTGTATTTGATTTCAATAATATTCCATCTTCGTTTCTATTGAGAGGTTAAATTTTAATCAGAAAATGAATTAACTATAAAAAATTAACGAAACATAAATATGTAAAAAGGTGCTGTAATACGCTCATTTTGACAGATCAATCAGTTTCAATTGGTACCTTCCTTCAAAGTAGCTACCTACCGATTGAAATGTGTTACAATTTAAGTAGTGTATGTAGGTTTGTACATAAATCAGTTAATGGTCCTGGAGATAATGTACTGAGTCAACCGCAGACTCACACACTCAAGTATAATTTTACGAATCCGCGGTTACACTCCTGTATGTTTTATAGTGTATTTTGGTAACTGCCAGCGCAACCGCGCAGCAGCGTTTGAGAATTGGTGGTTTTTGGTTGTATATAATTGGCCATAATAATGGGAATGGAACCCTTCAAAAATGCTCGTTTTTAAGTAACAATATTAAAAAAAAAAAGACTGTTCTGTAATATTTTTAAATACATAGGGCAGAAGACCAAGTGGACCATTGATCTCATGGATGTCCACAATAATCAAAGGTCTCAAGGAGGTAAAGATTTGTTTGGAAGACACGGATGATAGAAGGACTTGGAGGATGAGGACTAGGAGAGCAGAACCCAAGTAAAGTGGACAAAGGCTAGGGCGAAGAAAAAGAAGATTTATGGTACACAGAGACAGGCGAGCTTCGAACTATATTTCAATTGTGTTTTACGAGACTGGTGTGTGGGCATAAACGCGTTTGTCGTGTTTCCTTTTATTATGCACACGCACACACCTGATGCTGGTTACCCCACATTTAGGGATATACCGAGATAGTATGAATTAATGTGTCTTTTTACTCTCCACACTATGGAATAGTAGAAAGTCATGATTTCACAATGTTTAAGCGTATTTTTTTGACATCATGTAGAGTGCACACTATGAGTTTCGTTGTGATGTGTTTGTATGTATGGCGTACGGTATACGGATTATCCTTTTTGTGTCCTCTCTACAGCCCAAACTCTAAGTCCGATCAACTTCATATTTACATGATATGTGTAAAGTGCATAGAACTAGAGCTGATTAATTTTCCATAGACAAATTTTAATTTTTTCTCATTTATAGCGATAAAAGAACCGGAATAGGCCCGAAGAAAATAAGTGTTGGAAGGCCTCAAACAAGGTGATCTGAGTGGCTGGAGGAGTATGGATGCGGTCTGCCCAGGATAGAGAGCTGTGGAGGTCTCAGGGGGAGGCCTATGTCCATTACTGGACGAAGAAGATGAAGAAGAAATTGAATTTTTCAAGATATTGATTAATTAATTTGGTATACAATTCTTCTCTCTTTTCATATAATGGTTTTTACATTTTTTTAATCGCCCTGATTATTTCAAATTAAATTTTAATACCTTTATTTTAAAACCCTAGACTAGACAGTGATAATATCTTTTGATATATTTGTAACATTGAATGGTCAGCATAATATGACATGGTCCATTTAACAAAGTGAAGCACTAAACTACATATATTGGTATATGAATTCAAAACATATTTCCTTGCAATTTATTAATCGTTTCTCTTATTTTATTGTTTATATCTCTTATTACTTAACTTCTCAAACAACTAATAAGTATCATATATACCTACATACGGTATTCATTCAACACACGGACATTTTAAAGCTGTTTATTGTTCAACTTTACAAGCAAATTTTCATTGAAAATGTTCGTCATGATAGAATGAAATCGTTCATTCGCATCCCACAAATTCTTGTCAAATCCCCAATATATTTTACGAGGAAAATTTTATTGTATAAGAAAAAACAGTAGGTATAGGTTACAGTGACATACTGACTCTTTTAATTTAATGTTATATAGGTACTGTGCTAAGTTTATACCATAGGCTATTTATATTGTCAAATATGTTTTTTTTTTATTTATAATCCTTGACTTACTTGTATCCTGTACAAGTTGTGAGTTTATTGCTGTTGCTGTATGGCAACATCTACAAACTAACCAGTTTCTCCAGCCCAGAGAAGCAAAAATCGCGTGAATTAAAAAATTAATTAATAAATTTTCACTCTGCTTGAACCCAGGACCATGAACAAGGGTAAAATATCTAGAATATTAAGGGAGAACCAGGATATCAATGCACCTACATATAAAATATCGTTGACTCCCGACAGGGAAATGAAATCTTATGTTTGTATAGGTATGTGCAATTTTTAAAAAATATATCCCATATTTATTTGGTTTATTATGAACAAGGACAAAATACATTGGTACATATCTCATCGGATTATTATGAACGATGATACAAATCTGTTAAATATCCTTAAGGTTTATAATGAACATGGGCAAAATATCTCTACGGTTTATTATGAACATGGGCAAAATATCCCAAAGGTTTATAATGAACATGGGCAAAATATCTCTACGGTTTATTATGAACATGGGCAAAATATCTCTTTGGAATAGATATTATTATGAACAGGGGCAAAATATGAATTCGGTTTATTACGAACATGGGCAAAACAACTCTTTGGATTACATTTATTTATTTATTTGAATCTTCTTGTACATATAATTAGTACACTGGCGGGCTTATTGCCAAATGGCAATTTCTTTCTACCAACCAGAGTAAATGTTGATTTATTGTTAATAGGCAAGAAATTGATTTATTTAAATAAATTAATTAGAGATATAAAAATGATTAAGTTTCTAAATGGCACGTATGTATGTAACTAGAAAACAATACAGGTAAAATATTAAGTTGATAGGTACATGAAAAAAACACAAAAAATTATATTAGACGTATAATATTTGACGTATTTTTCGTACTGTACATTTTTTTAGTCAAAATCAGTGTTTGGCAGCCCGTACACAGTCAGTCTGGATCGCGATCCGTGATTAAAAATTATTGATCGCGATCCAAACTGACTGTTTATTTGATTGATTGATAATTCATTTATAATTCAATCGTGATCATTGATAAAAATCAAAAATTATGATTGACTGTGTACGGGCTGCCATTGAATGATATATTTTCAATCAAATCGAAGTAATATGAGTAGGTAGGTACTTGTTTTCTTAAAATACAAAAAAAAAACAAAACAATGTGTAGGTACTATGGCAATAAGTTTATCACATTACAAAATAAATAAATATTATGAACAAGGGCAAAATATCAATTCGGTTTATTACGAACATGGGCAAAATAACTATTTGGTTTATTATGAACAAGGGCTAATTATCTATTCGGTTTATTATGAACAAGGGCAAAATATCTCTTCATTTTATTATGAATATGGGCATACCGTAGACTAAGGGGCAAACTGTCTCGAACTATTACGAATATGGGCAAAGTATCTCTTTGCTTTACCTATTATGAACAAGGGCAAAATATCTATTCGGTTTATTATGAACAAGGGAAAATATCTCTTCGGTTTATAATGAACAAGAGCATATTTTTTTATTTATATATACCTACTTCAAAAATACGGTGACAAAAGTTTTAATGAAACGGCGGCGTACGAAAGTTAAACAGTTTAATATGGGACCGCGTCGAGCAATAAAAATATATCATTTTGAATTAGCATCGATATCGTATTTTGCACATTAATCTCGGAATGATAAATTTTATTGGCGTGGCTTGCACAACAGGTAACAACAGACACCTACCTATCGCTTGCGATCCACCGTTTATGACCCCTGGGAGATGCATTTTATGACTTAATGTTGTGCGTTGCCATTTATACGTATGTGGCGTACTGTATCACATCAACCAAACTGAGCAATGTGTCAGGGCCGGATCAAGTATTGGTTCATATCGTGCAGTTGGATCGGTAGCAGAGTTTAGTAATTTGATTTTAGAGATTGAGAATTACATAAAAACAAACAACAAAAAAACAGAATTAAATTCTAATTCAATTTATATTTATGAAATTCCGCTATGCAAACTAAAATACTTTGAAATTATTAGGAATAAAATTCGTAGCACTTGGTTTTTCGTCTTGTTGCAATTAAATAAATTGATTAATCAATTCTAAGAATAGAATAAATGCATGCTTTCTACGCATTTGTAATCAGTATAATACGTTACTGATATATTCAATAGCACATATCCACAATATCGCAGGAGTATATCGGCAATGACGCAGTGATATGAGGCATATAATATCTATCTCCTTTATCCCTCCCCACTCCCCCCAATTCCTACATACCCCTACATCATTTGTATGTTCTTAATTTAGAATAACTTGTGTGGTCTTCGTTACTATTTTTCTTGTATTTTTTTTCAATTTCCTACATCTCAATTTCAAAATAAGTCTACTTTTTACATATGTTTTAGTAAATTTATTTTTATACTACGCCTAACGTAATAAATCGATCATGAGGAAACTATTTTGGAAAATATTTAACATTTAATGATTTTTTTGTAATTTGCAAATTTCTGTATGTAGGTATATTTCCCTTTAAATTAAATAAATAAATTTGTTAGATATAAATTGAAATAATAAATAAAAAATCTGAAAAATAATACAAGCTCAGTGAAGTATTATTATATTGACTCCAAAGAATAATAATAATTGATGACTGATTTAAAAGGAAAGAGGAGTGCCTTTTCAAAGTATTCCAGGCGCACAGAGTCGTAGATTCGACTCTGGTAACATGGTGGGTCGGATTGTGTATGAACTCCCATAAACCAATTGCTTGAAAAGCCGAAATCAATTATGTATAAGTGTTAATAAATTCGAATATAATTAATAATTATGTAAGAAAATTATATACCTACTCCGACAGATACAACCTTCGAAATAATTTTCAATAATATTCGTATCCCAAAAAATAGTTATGCGAAGTAAGTTATTTGGTAGGAAACAAAATGAAATCTGAGGTAATTAATAAAGACGACATTCTGAATAGTTATTACTAATATTCATGGGGACACGGAAGGAGCCTCCACGTAGATTGAGTTTCGGTTAACTTCGGAAAAGCAATCGGGCGTCCCTGGAAACGGCAGAATACCGGCCAATCCTTCCACCACCGGAGCACCAACCAATATGATGGTGTTCCGGACACGGAAAGTAAGTAAGTACTAATATTCATGTCTCACTAATATTAGGTAATTGCGGAGGTTACTATTAATGTCTCAACCATTGCCTGCGCCAGGTGAGTAAGTGTGGAGATAAAAAGGTGTATAATCCCTGATTCTCTGCATTATTAAAAACCAATGGTAGGAATTTATGAGAAACAATGAAATATAGAAGTATGAACTTATAGGTATTCTTGAAACATCTCAATAGAGGTGGATGAAGAGAGATTGTGAATGGAAGGGAATCACAAAGATATTCTTACAGGACTTATGACATGTCATAAGCTGGCTTTAGTGATCACACGTGGCGAGTATATGTATTAGAAAAGAGTGGAAACACTATTCGAAGCGGGTGCTAAACATTGGTTTTGGGTGTTCCACAAGGACAGCGTAAACACGCATAGAAAACACACACAAGAGGCAAAATAACATCTCACATAGTTCAGCAATAAGGTTCACAACCCATTCTGAATGTTACCTTTGTTAGATGAGATCAGACTGGTGAGTAGAGATACTCGCATGTGCCGTGCTTAACTTCAAAAGGTGTTGCACACCCGTATATCTTTCGCTGGTCATCCCATATTGTGGGTTATGCCGTGACGGGATGAATGAATGAACCAATGTTTTCATTCCAGATAGACAATATTTTTATATGAATAATTAATTTAATATAAATTTACTCTTGCTGGAAAACGAACCCATGACCCCGACTTCGAGGCCAAGCGGTTTTATCAATATGCCACGGCGGTCAACATTCATAGCTAATTAAAATTGTAAACGTATCCACTATTCCATTGTTGTGCAGAGTGAATATTAGTAATTAATTAAATAATCGCACAAATATACCTACCTAATACCATTATTTGAAAGATAGTTCATAAAATAATCGCACAAATATATTTTATACTATAATTCGAAAGACAGCTCATAAAATAATCGCACAAATATATCTTATACTAATAATTCGAAAAACTGCTCATAAAATATTCACACAAATACACTTCATACATTACCATAATTCGAAAGAGAGCCCATAAAACAATCGCACAAATATACCACATACCATAATTCGAAAAAGAGCTCATAAAACAATCGCATAAATATATCTTATACTAGAATTCGAAGGACAGCTCATAAAATAATCCCACAAATATATCTTATACTATAATTCGAAAAACTGCTCATAAAATATTCACACAAATACACTTCATACCATAATTCGAAAGAGAGCCCATAAAACAATCGCACAAATATACCACATACTATAATTCGAAAGAGAGCTCATAAAACAATCGCATAAATATATCTTATACTTAAATTCGAAAGACAGCTCATAAAATAATCGCACAAATATATGTCATACCATAATTCGAAATAGAGCTCATAAAATAATACCTAATTTGAAAGACATCTCATAAAATAATCGCACAAATATATCGCATACCATAATTTGAAAGACAGATCATAAAATAATCGCACAAATATATCTCATACCATACCTAATTTGAACAACAGCTCATAAAATAATCGCACAAATATACCACATACCATAATTCGAAGACAGATCATAAAACAATCTTACAAATCTGCCTCATACCATAATTTGAAAGACAGATCATAAAATAATCGCACAAATATAAACCTCATACTATAATTCGAAAGTCATCTCATAAAATGATTAACGACAGACCATTTAGTTGTGAACCAAGAATAGAAACATGTCAAGAAATGCTAGAAAGTGAAATCTAAATGATATAATGTTTCGTTGAATGTGTCCACTTTGTAATGTTGCCAACCAAAAACAAAGATCAATATCTTTCAAAGTTCATAGGTACAATTGAACGAGAACTGGTCTCTATGGATCAATCGAAGCTGCCAACTATGTAAGTACCTCTTGATTTATTGCTGAGCTTCCACGAGTCAGTTTTAATTAAGAAGATTTATTAACAGATCCTTTTGCACTTGAGTTTTCTCCACTGAAATATCATAATTGTTTGTGACATTCTGTCAACGTGTCTGTAACATTCTGTCTGTAGGTACCTGATCCTTGGATGTTTGCTTTATGTTTTGCTATGCTGTCATAAGTATCATTTGAATAATAACTAGTTGCATGTAACACATGAGATACAACTATCAATGGCGATAGTATGTAGGTACCTAGAGTTGAAGAATACACACCAAACTATAAACCCTTAAATCTAAATTATTTGATAACTATTTTAAGATATTTTGTATTCCATACAAAACTTGTATGTTAAGTTTGGATAGTGTGGAGTTCAGTCCTTTTTTCCTACCCCAAATATGTAAACAGCTTGATGGTATGTATGCATGTTTGGAGGTTTACCTAGTATGAAACTATTGAGAGTTCTGCAGTAGTTATTGTGTATACTGCCATACAAATTGTATGAAACGATGTCGTCACCAAATTAAATTTTTACAATAATAGTTAAAAAAACATTGAGATGTACTACTATAATATGCATTTTTTAAAGGAAAATTGAATGATCTAGTTGGAGTATTTCGGCGTTTTTGCGATATTAGAAATTAAAATAAAGGCAGTTGAATAGATAAAATTGTCAAAAAAGGACAGTAATAATATTAATAATAATTGTTTAAGTATATAATACATGAATTCAACCACTTTTGTGGTAGGTATATAATAAAAAAAAATAGTGTACCTATAAAATCTTTTAAATATGTAAATTGTCACATAAAATTTTGTGTTAAAAGAGGAGAGTACCTATGTATGTATGCATCTATGTATATTGTATTATGCCCTTTTTAAAGCACGCGATAGTTAATCTTACTAACACGTAACTTACAGGCGGTTTAAGTTTATCATGTTCTCAGTCACTATATTTAGCGTTATATGCCCTCTTAACTATTATTAATACACCAATAAAAAAGATACATTTTTTATTTCATGAATCAAATATGGGTTTACTTGTTATGATAATTAAAAGGGATTATTGCACTACAAATTCAAAGATCCAATTGATCTGTGGTTTTAATCATGTTCTCAGTCACTATTAGATTTAACGTTATATACACTCTTAAATAATTCGTTACGTCTTAAATAAATTTCGATGTCAATTATGGCTCATTGAAATTATTTATTGTATGTAAACAAATCCTCGTGCGTTAAGTTATACTCACTCTTCAATATGACAAACACGACTTTGATTGATCTGTATATAACGTATCCATGTTGATGTATCTATTGGAATTAAAACATGTTTGAAACAATAATGTCTTCACACTTCATTAAAATGTCATGTGAGAGCAACAGAAGTTGCCAGCGACAGTTTCCACGAACCGGTCTCCATCCCACCTGACGACTCGATTACATTTGACTAAACTATCGATTTGATTGTTATTTTGCAAACTACTTAAATTGACTAAAGACATCCTTAAAAGGACAGCTTTACGATCAGTCAATCGTATCAAACACAATGCACAAATCCGAGGAAAAATTATAACAGTAAGCTGTACCTATGTATGTAGGCATTTAATTTTGAATTTCATTTTGTTTGGAATAGTAGAAGACACCCATTCCAATTGGCAGTTTGGTTGCTTGTCTTTTGAACTTTCTCAAGCAGTGTATTGTCCTTGATAAAGTAAGGATTCCATATTTGAAACCCATACTCTATTGATTACCTCCATACATTGATTGCTATTTTTTTCTAACTAACCAGTGTTTCCAGCGCAGATAAGCAAAATTTGAGAAAAATGAGAGAATTATTTGCTAACTAGGGGCTCTGCCCCTGTCCGCTATCGCGGCCCAACCTGCCGCTACGTGGCAGTTGCGATATAACCTTATGAAACTAAATATTGTCAAATATACCATTTAAAACTAAATATCTTTACGTGAAAACGTTAAAATTAAGTAATAAAACAGTATTTGCGTAAGTACCTTTTAAATTACAAACATTGATAATTTTAATGTATATTCGAAATATCATTTAGAACAGTTCACAACAGTTATGAAAGAATATCTTTTTATAATAATACAATAATAATGATAAATAATGCATATATATAATTAAATAATGCGATTAAACGAAAACATTACCTGTCATATTTTTGCGTATTATTATGACATATTGAAAGCAATGTTGTCAGTGTTCAAAATGGATATTCCGCAGATTACTACAGTTAAAATATATTCTGAATGTTTAAAATTCCTTTTTAAACAATAATATTGTCACTTTATGCAGAAAATACATTTATAATGATTAATTTGTACTTTTGCGCATCAATTTATTTTTTATTTTAAATAAAAATTTCCAACGCGAAAATTGATTAAGGAAAAATTATTTCACTGGCAATCCGTTGAAGGACGAAAAAAGATGGCGTACATTAATTATATTATAGATAACTTTCTCCTGTGCTGGAAATCAAACCAGGATGCCAGTACAAACGTCAAACGGCTAAAAACTATGCCACGAAATCGCCTCGAACCTAAAATTTTTTATGATATTTTTTTCTTTTGGAATCTGCGCGTAATCGATAAGCAATAGGAGACGCTCCTGTTAGGTAAGCACATCCGTACGTGTATTTATCGGTTTTTCTAACTTTGCATCAGTCAAATGAACGAGAGGCGTCGCTGCAAAAAAAAACTACTTAAGTTCAGTTCAACACAGCGCCGTACTTTAAATTGATTGAAATCGGGTCTCTAGCCACATAGGAATTGGCGCCTGTGCAAAAGAATTACATTTTCAGCAAATGCAAATTTCCTGCATGTAGTTTTATTTTACCAGACGACCAACTGATTGCTTTTATTGAGATTAAACTGTTGGCTAATATATTTTTATCATCCGACTTAAAAGACTTGTATTGTCCAGGCGCCGCCGCCGTTCAAATTTTTCGAATTCACATACCTACATAATAGTTACCATCATGTAGATGACCGAACGCCACATTTTTCTATCTCGACACGCATACATTTTCTCGCCAACATTCATGCATCGTCTCATACAGTTATTCAATATTCAATATTATCCCTCTAACAGAATGTCGTTCACATGATCGTCCCATCCTTTCCTCTAAATATTTTAAAATTAACTATTTATTATAAATATCTTCCAAACAACCATATTCATTTGGTGAAACCGAAACGTAGGTACCAATTTATGTAAATAAAATAAAAATGAAATATACAAAATAAAAACAATAAAAAAACGGAGGAAACAGAAGAGGGGGGGACAAGGATAGGATAAAGAGACAAATTTAAGTGTTATGTGTATGGAAATGATTCCTCAGATTTCTTTTGAAGTGTTAATGAAACTCAAAGTTGCGTTGGGATGTGTTTCCAAAGCTACATAATTTTTTATATTATTTTATTTAACCCATGGAGACCCACATTGCAGCTGGTAATCAGCAATTTCAAATATAAAAAAACAACAAATAACACTGTAATTGCAAAAAAATGTTTTATTTATCATCTACTTCACGGGCAACGAACAGGTAGGTAGATACTATGCCAACTATAACTTTAACACGCCCCAATAACAAGTTGCCACATTCTGGAGACTAACGATATTAATCGTCTCACAGATCCAGACTGAAAACACAATTTAAAACTGTGTTTACACCGGGGTCGAATCCGGGACCTTTGGATCAGCAGTCAGATACCGAACCAACTGAACCACTAAGGCCGACTATTAACCAAGCAAGTGTAAGCGTAGTGTAATTTTTTTTTTGTTAATTTTAGACCTATCCCTGTAAATCTTTTTTTTTTATCCTGTCTGAAATTCTGTTATTTAGAAAAATCATAAAACTCATTCGAAAGAGTTATTAATATGATCGACGAACAGGGAGAGTTGCTGATCATTGTCAAGAAACGCAAAGCATTATACTTTGGCCACATATTCCATGGTGATAAATATGCCCTTCAAAAACTCGGGAAAGATATAGGAATGACGGGGTATGGGGCGTAGGAAAACTGTGGCTTAAAAACTATACCGTTCAAGATTTCGGATGTTGGCTCAAGATAGTGATGAGTTTGGTGTGATGGTCGCCAATCTCTGTTAGAAGCGGCACAAGAAGAAGAAGAAGAAAAATTATCCAACTGTCGATTTGTTCAGGAGAACTTTGTTCTCTTAACATATCGACAATGTATCAAGCCAGAATACGCGAGAATTGTATGGAGAGGTCTACTTTTTTCACGGCTTTTCCAACTTTGAAGTCAAAAAACACCAACTTAGAGGCTTCGCAGCATATATGTTCCATACACGGATTTACTCAGAATTCGGAGTAGAACATTTCGTGTGTCTGTGTGTGTGTGTCTGTGTGTGTGTGTGTCTGTGTGTGTGTCTGTGTGTGTGTCCGTCCCCCCCTTATAACTTTTGATCCGCTCAATTTACAGAGCCCAAAATTTCAGAATATATAAAAAATTATAGGCATACAAAACTTTTATACTCAGAATTTTGAATTTTCGTTTCAGTCAGGGGTTATCAACTTTTGAATTTTTACTTTATTTTTCCATATATCTCAGAAACCATAAAAGCTAGAACGCTGAAAATTGGTATAAACATAGAAAAATACAAAATCTCAAATTAATTTTTTCAAAAAAATTCCAGGCTTTCTCAAACATTTTTTATTAAGAAAAATATTTTTTTTATGATAAATTTATGAGTTTAACTGCCTATATTTCCAAATATTTTAAAAATATCGAAAAAAGCCGAAACACCCCAACTAGATAATTTAATTTTCTATAAAAAATATTTAAATTGTAGTAGAAGATTCAATTTTTTTTAACCTTTTTTTTTAAAAATTGAATTTAGTGACGACATCGCTTCATACATTTTGTATGGCAGTCGCCTATACACAATATGTAAGAAGACTTAATAGTTTGATACTTCATCTCCAAACATACATACATACCATCATGCTATTTTCATATTCTGGGTAGGAAAAAAGGATCTTCCTCCATACTATCCTATCTTGACATACATACCTACATAATATATGTTGTATAGAAAACAAAATATCTGAAAATATTCAATAATTTGTATTTATGGGTTTATAGTTTGGTACATATTCTTCAACTATACATACTATCGCTATCGACAGTTGGATCTCATGTGTTACATGCAACTAGTATTATAAATCCAAGTATGTTCACTTCCATTTCGTTAAGTTTACTATTTTAATACGCGCGTTTATTATATTTTATTTTCAATAGTTATTATCTCTACCTAGAAATGTGATTTTCTTTAGAGAACAATTTCAATAGCAACACGGTGCTATAATAATTCATAGCATTGCACTTGATTTAAATTGCAAATAACATCAATAAAATTGATAGTAAATAAATTGTTGTTTTCCATATGTACCTATCTATTTAACATCTCCATACTTCAGTAGCTATACCTACTGCCAATTTATAATCATTTCTGTAATTTATGGATTTTATAAATAATCCTATATATCTATATATTACTCCACTGATCATTGGAGTCAATTAGGACTTATTGTTTGAATCAAATAAAATTAACAAGGCAAAAATTAATTCAAAGCAATAATATGTATATACAAAAAAAAACAATTTAATCTGTTCATAAACACATCTTTCGTCGATTATTCGAGCAACGTGAAGTCTCTAAGTTAAATTGGCACAATACTTATTAAGTGAGAAATAAATTGATAGAAAAAATAAAATAAAGGTGTAAGAAAAAAAATACAAAGAGAAAAAAATTAAAAGAGAGTTAAAAAAAAAGAATAGTAAAAATAACACCTCACATAGCAATGAGGAAAATGAGGTTACGGAAGGATATAGAAGGAATTCAGGAACTATTTGACAAATAAAGTTTTTTTAGTTTACCTTTAAATATTTGAATGGATTGAGATGACGTAACTTCATCACTTAGGCCATTCCATAGTCTAGCTGATTGTATTTGAAAAGAACAGCTGAAAACTTCTATATTGTGAATGGGGATAGTTGGTGTAGTACGTTCAGCAGATCGAAGGGATAGGCCGTGACTTGACAAGAAAATGAATAGGGATTATAAATAATCTTATAAAGTAATGACAGTATGTCAATGTTACGTCGATCTCGTATCTTTGGCCAACGAAGTATGTTTCTACAAGTCGAAACATGATCATATTTTTTTAGATTGTAAATGAACCGTATACAGACATTCTGTAATCGTTCCAGTTTATTTAATAATTCTTCATTGGCATCCAGATAACACATATCACCGTAATCAAGCAATGGAAGAAGTAAGGATTGAGCTAGTGTAATTTTACAATGTATTGGAAGAAAGTTCTTCAATCTATTGAGAGAATGGATATTATCTTACAATCAAACTAAAATTGAGTGACGAAAAAGTCCGACACGATAATATTTATTTTTTATATGATACCATTTTTTAAGCGAAAATATTTAGATATTAGTGTATTCATTAACCCAGTGAATTTTAATTTTTTTTTATTTGGGGTAGCCAACAACTCATTTAAAATTTGATATTTATCTGACAATACCTGATTACATCTTCCTCTTCATTTCCTTTTCATATTCATTGGTTTTATTATCATTGCTATGAATTGTTCTTGTACGCTATCTTCATTGTTTTTTTACTTTACTTCTGCTATCTTTGTTTATTTTTGTCTAACTACCATAGTTGCCACACTGTTTTGTATATTTAACATTAACTCTGGTTGAATGGAGGAAATTGCCATTAGGTAAGTAAGTAAGTAGGTGTTGGGGGGCGCCACTCCAGAGGTGCTATATTCAATAGTCAATAATAATGTACATTCATAAACCTTACGCTGTTAACCCCAAATTGTGGGATTAATTCATGATGTTATTCCTCTAGTAGTCCATGGTATTCTTAACATTCTCCACCAATACTTCTTTAAGACGTATCGATCCCCTTTTACAAAAGTTTTAGGTAATCAAAAAAACTCAATAAATTTAAAGGACACATGTATAGTTTTAAAACATTATGTACCTAGGTATTACTGCTTTATTTAAACTAAGTGCACCTTTCAATCGATTATAAAAAGTAGCTTCAGCTGTCGTGACAAAGGCTTCTGTTATTTTATTACTCTGGTACCTTTCAATTCTGTCGCCATATACTCACTTGCGTCCATCTCTATCTAGTCCGTGTATGTGTAGTGAAGTCCTAGTATTAGTTTTATGGATCCAAAGATTTTTACTGCCGGATCAAAACTTTGGAGTCTGCTCCCGATTGAATTTCACAATGAGAACGGATCCATCTTTTTATTTTTCAAAGTCGTAAAAACACGTATCTAACTATCGGAGCTAATAATAATAACAAGAGTCGGAACAGATGAATGGAAGTAGCGTTATTTGTGTCACTTTGGATCGTTGAAAATATTATCTTTTATACCTCAAACTTCTTAATACATATTGTACCTATTGTAATAATATTTAGGAGTTGAAAAGCACCGTCACATGATTCATAATTATAACAAGGGCACTACGTTGGACTATATAACTTTTTAAGAACGTTCCGGCTAAAATAGGTGCATTCCTATTCCCCTCCTCTGCTGATTCTTTTTATATATAAGCCACCCCCACTCTCAGTCCGTTAAGGGTCTTCCATGTTGGAAAGTCCAGACCAAACGCGGGTGTTCACATTCTCAGATGGTGCCATCCAGAGTATATTCAAATTCAGTAACTACGAGAATGAAACATGACAAAAATCATCAATTTAAACTATTTAAAGTATCCTGTTGTTAGTACGCAGTTAATTGCTTGCTTTTGAATTGAAAATGTCGCTAAACAGATTAAGAACGTCGACAGATTTAAGGACAACCTGAAAACATGGGGAATCCTAAAGGATGATGACAGACCACCTACGAGATTTCCCTGCTACCTGCTCGTATGAGGACCTGCTCAGCGGTCGACGTTGCAAAGTATTGGTCAAGAAGAGTTTAATTGCTGCTTACACGAGAGAAGAAGAAGAAAAATTGAAAATGAATAAGTTTACAATATTTTGCTAGACCGCAAGACTCTTGCATTATGACTTACAATACTCTAGGTCTTGTAAAGCCTGATCTTGATCTAACATCGACACATGCGGTTGTAAGTCTCGCAAGACCAAGACTGAAAAACTTGCAAGATTTTGCTCATCACTAATGATATGGACACATAATATAATATAGGTAAGGTATATCATAGTATGAAATAACCTCATTAATTAGATATTCTATATGAACGTTTTTCCTCGTCGTGTTATTATGGCCTGTCCTTTTAAAACAGATAATAATGTAGTGAATTTAGTGAAATCATGACCTATTATAAATAAATTAAGGTATTTTGAAATTGTTTCAATGTTATCTACTTTGTTTTTGACAAATTTCTATAACAACTTTTTTGAGGCAACGTGGCAACACTTCCAACCTTTTCCTCCCCCGACAGTATTGTTACATACCTATAGTTGTCATTATTATCGTCTACAACTCGTCGTCTTGTACAAGCTTAAAAGTAGTTTTGAAAAAGTTCAATAGTTTCGACACAAGACGAAATATACATATTTCACGTTATTTTATATCGATCAACTAAAAACTGCGCGCCGTGCGCGTATAATACCCAAACCGTGTTTGGAAGTGGTGTATTATACAAACATTATTGTGTTGTGATAGAGAGGTTAGAGGGGGCACCCCCTGAAAACCTGCCGATACGAAGGTTTCCAGGTATAGGTGCAATATTCCCTTCTCTCTTTATCCGACAGTTACATTATTTACAATAATTCTGAAGATTATTTTCCTTTCGGTGATTTCAAAAAAAGAAACGAATTTTTGCTGTTTTTTTTCTTTGAATACGTAAATAAATTAGCAATGTTATAATATTTCCAAAAATTGTTGTCAAAATAATAATGAATGATATTTAAAAGCAATGATTATGGTTATAGTTTTCGCCAAATAACTTGAACTTTAAACCGAGAAGGGGAGCGAATTGCACGTAAACCAACGAAGCAAAACAACACAAATTTGCGCTCAGCGCAACCGGAAGCTCGTTCAAGATGTTTGGCGAAAATTATATCTAACTGATATATTTTTCCACTCTATTAAGCACTTTATTGAAACATTTACAAAAACATACCCTCAAATAAAACGTGTCATTTTCTGGTTTGCATATTTATATGTATACAATTTAATGGAAAGGAAAGAAGATTGAAATTAAATTATGTTTTTGTTATTTTTTTTTCTTTGTTTAATTATGTTGATAAGTTTTTCCTTTTTATCTAAATTTATTATAGTATTCTTTTCTGTGATTTCGTTTTCGATTTGTGTTTTTAGGTATGTTTGTAAATGGCAATATATGGCGTAAACGATTAAATAAATAAATAAATTACATCAAATACAAAACGCATATCTTTAATTTTGAACTATCCATACTCGTCGAAAATTTATGACTATTAGACACGTTAACTTCGTGATTCCACTCGGATTGGATTGAATTCTTTATCTTCTTGCTGTATTAGGTAATATGTGCATAATATTTACATCCTTGACCAACTTGCAATCTTCTAACATGTATCTCCTACAACGCCAATGTGGGCATAATTAGGTATGTATGAAGATTGTTAGTTTCCATCGTGGGACTTTCGGCAAATGTGCCACACGACCCCCAAAGATTCACAATTTCAAAACCGAATATCTATTATCTCTCATATTCCGTAATAACTTCCACGAAACTAGCACAACTTAGTCGTTCAGCGCCGAAAACCCAATATCCCCAAACGAAAATATCTCTAGAAGTTGAAAACCACAATTTCTATCCAATAAGTTCATTGTCAATAATTGACCTGAATAAATCAATAAATATTTAAACAATAAAATAATTTTCATTTATATAAATGTGTTGAAATGAGGTCACTGAGACGAATTTGTGGTAAAACGATGTACCTATGATTGAATAAGAAATGAGGATATCAGACGAGAATGTATGATTGAAAGAAATATATAAGATGAAAATAAATGACCTAAGGTGGTTTGACCACTAATAAGAAAGAACGAGTGATAAAAGAGGAATGAAAAGTAAATGTCGGCCGATCACATAAATGGAATTTTGAAAGGTGGAGACATTAGAGGTAAGAACAATAGAAGAGCGTGTATAAGACGATGCATGGACGTGAATGAAGCGAGAAATCAAGAGACAGGAATGTGGCGTTCGGTCCTCACTGCTTACCCCAAAGAGGGAAATGGCGCCATGGCATGGTATGGTAACACCATACTATAAGATTCTATAAGATACATTAAAGAAAAATATACCCAACTTTTTGTAGTGAGAGTATTATTTGGTCCATCGAGTAGATATCATCATGGAAAGCAGGTATCTGATTGATTGATTCGGAGAGCGAGAAAAGAGTCAGAGAAAGACCTCTGAGACAAAATTTGCACTCAGAAAGAGATCGCACTATCTTACACATCGCATCGTCCTCTTACACACGCATACAAACACCGTTTTTTTAAGGATTTTTTTGTGTTGAAATTTATTACAATTGTTACTTAAACATTGAAATTTGTTATGTGATTCGCACAGGCTTTTTGCCTAGTGAGGTAATAAATCCCAGTATATTATATTTTGTGATGCAACTTTTTACAATTGTTACGTAAACATTGAACTTTGTTATGTGATTCACACAGGCTTTTGCCTAGTGAGGTAATAAATCCCATTGTATTATTTTTTGTGTTGAAATTTATTACAATTGTTACTTAAACATTGAAATTTGTTATGTGATTCGCACAGGCTTTTTGTTTAGTCAGATAATAAATCCCTTTATATTATTTTTAAAGAATTATCGGGTTGTTTTATAAGAATTTTGCAAATAAAGGATATCTCTTTCGCAAAACCATTGTACACTCTCCATTGTAACAATCAATACAGCACCATTACAATCACACTTGCAATTCACAGAGCCCAGTTTTTAAATTAATTACCCGATTGTACATATATGAGATGCTCCTAGCTTGACGGTTTTTCAAAAGCTTCTGAAGTCCTCGTGATCGTTATTTCTTGAGAATCTTTAGGTTCTAACTTTATCCTTTAAATTGAATAGGTACGTTGTTGGCATCTTTTTACTCCTGATTTTTGCAATTTGTATTACACCATCATCATATAGATATTTTTGTTTTTTGTCATATCAAATCCCACTGACGTCGGCTACAACTCTGGCATACGCATATATGTACTGAGCTCATCTGAATAGCTCCTCCACTCTATGGACTCCGGTCCATTCTCTGATGTTTTTTAGTCACGACATCCATCTCCTACCGATCACAACACGACACATCTCAATTTTTCCATTCATTATGAGGTGCAGTAGACCGTATTTACCGTTACGGATAATTTTTCCCAAGCATGCCGTCGGACATTGGACATCCATTCTCGTCCCTCGTCTACTCTTCGCAACACTTCAGCTTTAAGTGACCACATCGGTCAACGGGATTCGTAATATCTTATGATGAAGACACATTTTGAAATTTTAATTTGATTCATTGAATTTACTTTTAATGTCCATGTCTCTACTCCATAAAGAAGTATGACTGTATATATTTTTATATATCTTCTCGGACAACTAACAGGTACTATGTCATATATTAATTTTACACGCCCCCAATAACAAGTTGCCACATTTTAGAGACATACGATATTGATCGTCTCTTAGATCCGGACTAAAAACTCAATTAAAAATTGTGTCTCCACCGGGAATCGAAATCGGGGCCTTTGGATCAGCAGTCAGATACCTAACCAACTGGTCACTTAGTGAACCCGGGACACTTAGTGAACTCACTAAGTGTCCTGAGGAAGAGAACATTGTTCTTGAAATATGTAGACTTGGTTCTAATAAAAAGTGGTTAATACAAAGTTATTTTATTGTTATTAACTAACGATGGAGCCACAAAAGAATAATTTCGCATTTGATAAAAAGAAAAATTTAGTGTTGTGAACAGGGATAGTTAATGTAGTACGTTCAGCAGATCGAAGCGATAGGCCGTGATTAGATAAATAGGTGAATTTGGTTTTAAGGTTTAAAGAGCGTATTGTATAGAAGTGACAAAATATGTAGATATATTTCGCCGCTGTCGTATCTTAGGCCGATGGAGATTTTGTCCTTGTATAGTAATTTTACTTACTTCAGATGAATGTACAACTCCGGCAGAGCTTTAGCTTCCTCAACAATGGATTTCCAAGCCTTTCTGTCAACAGCAGCGGAGTCCCAGTCATAACAAACATTCAGATCTCGGTGGCTTTGTCCATCAGTATGTTCCGTCGTCTTCCCAGAGGTCTCTTGCTCACAAGGTTATTTTGCAGGATGCGTTTGTGACTCTTACTTAACCCGATCTGACGAAATATCCAATCCAGGCAAATCTTTTAGACCTGGGGGGCAAGTCTAGTCAAACAGTGAAATCAAAACTCTTTTGACTACCCATATTTCATATGGAGTTCTTTAACATCTTAAGGTAAAATTTAATAGAACTACGCATGTCGGCTATCAGATATATTTATTTATTTATTTAATACTAAATTCGCACAACTGTGTTATATATTGGTAGGTATTTCATTCTACGGTATGTCCTCAATAGTTCTGTTGCACGTAACGTAAAATAAAGTAACCTTTATAACATATTAAAAGTATCCTTTATTGATTTACCTAAAAGTATATTATTATGTTTTATGAGATGTGTCTTTTATTACAGCGATCGGCTTATCAACTATCTATCCACATACCTACACATACCTAATATGAGCTTTAAAACGCAGGGCCGAGTCTAAAGTTTTCGGCGCCTGGTGCACTTAATTAAAAAAGAGCCCCCTGTACTCTTTTGAAAATAGAAGAAATGTCGTCGATGTTGTTTTGAAAATAAACCGAGAGAACGACCAACTTTTGAGGTGTTTCTGCGCAGGTTACTGAATATTTCGTCCAATAAGAAAGCTCGACATCAGTTCCCCGAGTCTTTCAATTTTTTGTACTTTTAAGGCCCTTGGGCAAATCTACAGATGTACAGTAAATTACCTTTAAATGTATGAAACACGAAAAAAAAATTTTTTTGAATAGATAGAATAGTAATTAAAATATTAAAATGGTAAAAAACACAGCCGGTAGATTTTCATATTCGCTTTCGATTAGAGTGAAATTCTATTTCATAGGCCATATTTTTATAAAAAATTATAAATACCTAGGGTTTAACTTAAACTTTTTTTACAAGGTAAGTATTAAAAAATCAAATTTCAAAAAATTCATGCAATGAATTATATTCAAATATAAATTATCTGTTAAAAAAAAATAAATGGTCATTTTTAACCCCACATAATATTTTCTTGATAAATGGAAGATTACAAATTATTATTGGAGAGGAAATAAGTAGGACAGTCAAAAGGCGGTCCTATGCGCACGGCAATATTTTAGAAACAATATTTCATTAGATATTTTTAATCAATTTAATTTTTCGAAAATACATGAGGCAAAAAAATATCTCACATAGTTCTGCAATGACGCTCCCACTATGTACCGATTCTGAATGTCACCTTTTTAGATGAGACGAGTTTGGTCGGTGGGGTAACACGCATGTGTTACATAGGGCTATACACACCGTCACGCCGTGATGGTATGAATGAATGAATGGATATTTTTTTTGTTTTATAGCCCGGTATTATTATCGATCTCGATCCCGGGAAATTTTACCCGGGAATTCCCGCGACCATAGGGAAAAAATAAGATCAATAATTTGATTTTCATGCGATAAAGTTTGTTTAAATAAAAAAAAATGATTTTAAATTATTTTAGACCACCGAAAATCGAACTCCTAATTTGGAGTTGCTCTACAAAGCTTCATTATCTGTGCAACTTATTAATAAATTTACAATAATAACTTAATAATGTAATAACTTTACAAACTTTACTGATAGTTGCTTCGGAACAGACTCTGTCTAGTGAAGCAGTTATCTTTAGTATATTATCTTATGAATATTGTAGTAATAAATAAATAAATAAACTTCAACAGAGACTTAAAGAGTATTCTCAGTGACAGGCAATTCTGCTACTTTAAATTAGAAGTCGATCTTCTGATAAGGCCTGAAATGCATTAACATATTTAGGCCTATTTTGCTTAATAATAAGCAAAAGATTTCGTAGATTTTTATTTGAATTTTTTAACGTTTTATGATTGAAAATATATATGCCTATGAAAATGTATGTTTTTTTGTCATTCCATACGACCTTAAATCGTCCACGGTGACTCTTTTAAAGATAATAATGTATTTTTCATAGATTCCCGATTCCCGGGAAACCATTGATTTTTTTTTTGTATTTTCGTAAACAATATAAAACCCGGGAACTAAAATACCTTATTTTGGATTCTTTTTGGATTTGGCGTCCCGTTATCTTCGAGCACCTGCACCATTCAAACCTATGATGGAACCGGCCCTGCACATACACATACATACACAATGTGACCGACAGTTAATTTAACCATTAAATAAACTGAAATGAGACCCTGAACAATAAAATCGTACCATTTAACTATTATTTTATGCACTTCATATAGCAAACCTAGGGCTACCATAAGTCCCGTATCTATATACGGGACTGGCATAGTAGGTATAGGTATGTGTTGCAAACACATAACTACTATAGTATTTTGATTAAAAATATAATTCTTTAAAAAATATTAAAATAACTCACAGTTGATGAAACATTTAAAACTGAAGAAAACAATAGAAACATGAATAAGAAACAATCCGCGCATTCACATTTCAAACTAGTTGCATGTAATACATGAGATCCAACTGTTGATGGCGATTGTATGTATTATGTATAATTAAAGAATACGTACCAAACTATGAACACTCAAACACAAATATTTTAAGATTTTTTGTTATATATAATACATGTAGGTATGTATGTCAGGCTAGGATAGGTCAGTCTTTATTTCCAACCCAGAATATGAAAACAGCATGATGTATGTTTGGAGATTAAATAGGCATCAAATTATCGAGTGAAATATTGTGTGGTGTTTACTGCCATACAAATTGTATGAAACGATGTCGTCACTAAATTCAATTTTTATAAAAATTATTAAAAAGAAATTGAGATGTAATACTGCGATTTTCATATTTTTTATATAAAATTAAATTATCTAGTTGCGGTATTTCGGCTTTTTTCGATATTTTTAAAAAGTTTGGAAATATAGGCAGTAAAATACATAAATTTATCATAAAAAAATGTTTTTATTAATAAAAAATGTTTCTGAAATTCTGGAATTTTTTTGAAAAAACAAAATTTGAGATTTTTTATTTGTCTATATTTATAAAAAAATTTCAGCATTCTAGCTTTTATGGTTTTGAGATAAATGGAAAAATAAAGTAAATATTCAAAAGTTGATAAGCCATGATTGAAACAAAATTCTGAGCATAAAAGTTTTGAGGGCCTATAAATATAAATAAATTCTGAAATTTTGGACTCTGTGCATTGAGCGGGCCAAAAGTTATAAGGGGGGGACGATACACACACAGACACTAAATGTTCTACTCGGAATTCTCGGAGTTAATACATACATGCTGCGAAGCCTTTAAGTTGGTGTTTTTTGAATTCAAAGTTAGAAAAACCGTGAAAAATATAGACCTGCCATACAATACTCGCGTATCTTGGCTTGAAACTTTGTCGACCTGTTAAAAGAAATTAATTCTGTTGAACAAATCGACAGTTGGATTATCCATATTTGGATTATGCTTGGATGTTGTTTTATGTGTAAGAAAATAGCATGAAAATCATTATATGTAAATTATTGAAAAAAGTCCCGTTTTGAATCCTGGAAATTGTAGTAACTGTATTATATTCATTGATATAATAAATAAATAAATAGTTGTACATATTTTATACACGTTTCTACTTTTATTTATTGATCGCTATTGATGGACATCGACAGTTATACACATATACTCTACAGGTCTAGATAACACAAGCAAACTATAAAAAAATCAATCAGATATGTAAATAACATTGATATGCAATTTGTTTCAATTGGAAGAGGAGGAGAGAGGAAGAAGATGGGGGAGGCCTATGTTCAACTCTGGATGCAAACAGACTGATGATGAAGAAGAATTAGGTAATATATGTATATATTAGAAAAAGACATTCGTTTACTATAGTTTTAGTAAGTTCATATCCACTACTATATGTACGTTCTAAGTGACCTAGTATGAACAATGTGGAATGTTTCAGAATTGTGATACTATCCCAATGACTTGTCACAAAAATTGTGAACGTTTTACTAGTTATCAGTTAACCTTCAAAAACCTAAATCGGCCTACGTATTTGTAGATCAATCAAGTCAGACGAAGAATACCCACAAAAATTGGTACCTACCTATCAAATATAAGTGAAGGTAGTCGTGAGAACACAATGATTTTACACAGATATTGTGTATTTTTTACATCATACATCGATGGTACATTGTTCTCTCCCATACTTGCATGGATATATATTGTTTCTCCCATCCTGGCTTGGACATTAATTATTTTCTCCTATACTTGAATGGGTATAAATTGTTTCTCCCATCTTGGCTTGGACATTAATAATTTTTTTCACATACTTGCATGAATATACACTGTTTTCTCCCATCCTGGCTTGGACATTAATTATTTTCTCCAATACTTACATTGTTATACATATAGGTACATTGTTTTCTCCCATCCTGGCTTGGACATTAATTGTTTTCTCCCATACTTGCATGTTTAAATATTGTTTTCTCCCAACCTGGCTTGGACATTAATTGTTTTCTCCCATACTTGCATGTTTAAATATTGTTTTCTCCCAACCTGGCTTGGACATTCATTCTTTTCTCCAATACTTACATTGATATATTTATTGTTATCTTCCATTCTGGCCTGGACATTAGTTCTTTTCTCCCATACTATGTAGCATGCATATACATTATACATTGTTTTCTCCCATTCTGGCTTGAACATTAGTTATTTTCTCCCATACTTGCATGGATATACATTGTTTTATTCTATTCTGGCTTTGGCATTAAATGTTTTCTCCCAATGATGATTTTTAAATAAAAAATTAGTTGGAATTATCTTTGTTTTCAACCATTCTGTTATGCACATTGAGAATACAGATCATATAGCATACTCAAAGAAAGACTATACAACCAAACAATACAAAGACTATACAAAGATAGACTGAATCAACTTTGTTTCGTAAAGCAACATGACACCGAAATATAAGCGCCCTTGGAATGATCCTAAATCATAAAACGGCGCTCTAGAAATCTTTTATTATAAGTTAACCTGTCAAAGCTTGATTGGAATTGAAAAACCAATAAATAAAATATAAGTACCTACATTGTATACATTGTATATAAGTCTTCTTAGATTAAGATAAAAGTTTTCTTGGTTTGATGATATTTATTTCTTTCATGAAGATATGTCTTCTTGAATTGAAATATTACATATTGTCAGTTTGAGATATTCATTATCTTGGTCTGAGATAATATGAAATTTGTCAATTTGAGAGAATATTTTTTTCGTTATATATGAAATTATATTTTCTTGACTCAAAGCAAATTTCTTTGACTGCTGATTTTTTTTTCTGTGTAAGGGCTGCATTATAAATATGTTTAAAATATGTATCTTACACAAATTATAAATAATAACATTGAAAATAAGGAAAAAACTAAAATTCAATAAACCAATATTATGACACATTAAAAATATATTATAGGATCACATAAAATGAACGAAATTAAAATGTCATCACCGATTTATCTGTCGTATTACAGTAAAAATATACATATCTATATTATCTTTAAATGTTTTAGAACTCCATTAGATAATTATATCCATGTGATGGGTAAAAATGGATGGTTTGATTCCGCCTGTTGACTAGACTTGCCCCCCCCGATCTTACACGATTTTTTTATTTAATTTATTTTTAATATTTGTGTCAAATGCTATTTTTTTTTCTCATTAAATATGCTCAATTTTAATTAAGAATAATAAATACGTAAGTATGTATTATTACCTATTCTAAATTAAAATATAGCATAGGAAGGAGTATACGATTGGGCGACCATCTTTGTGTTTTTTTTTACTGTAATGTTGTTTACTGTAATATGGAATTTTACTGTAATATAAATATTGTCTCGAGAACACGCCGAGAAGTTTAGAAATTATACTTGGCGAGACTGATAAGCTGTGTTTATATTTTTGTTTTATAATAAATATGCTTTAATAATTTTTCAATAAATATAGTAAAAGGAATGACAATGTGTGGTCGAGAAAAATTACTTACATACAACAATTACAATTACTTATCTTGATTGTTAGCCATGGGCATCAATTGCGTTAAAAAGGCACTTAAACGACATATTAAAATATGTATTATATTTTAATCGCAATACCAACACAATAATAAATATTCTTGTGACGAGTGTAGGACGAGAAACAGGGATGTGCCAAGATGTTCTTTTGCGATTTGTATTATTAATTAAGATGTGAAGAAATCGCTAGTGGAACACATTTTTTTTATTTTTACGTACATTTTTTTTAAAAACGGCAAATTACGTTATAAATTTACTACATTTTCAACTGTAAATTATCATTTTTGATTTTAAAAACTTTAACAATAAACTACTGTTCACTAGAATAAAAAAAAATTGTCGTTATTTGTTGGATATAATACGCTGGGTAGGTAGATATCGGTACCTACAGAAAATGTACCTTCATAAGTATATACGAGTTATCCAACTGTCGATTTGTTCAGGAGAACTTTGTTCTCTTAACATATCGACAATGTATTAAGCCAGGATACGCGAGAATTGTATGCAGAGGTCTACTTTTTTCACGGCTTTTCCAACTTTGAAGTCAAAAAACACCAACTTAGAGGCTTCGCAGCATATATGTTCCATACACGGATTTACTCAGAATTCGGAGTAGAACATTTCGTGTGTGTGTCTGTGTGTCCCCCCCCCCCCTTATAACTTTTGATCCGCTCAATTTACAGAGCCAAAAATTTAAGAATATATAAACAGTTATAGGCTTACAAAACTTTTATACTCAGAATTTCGAATTTTTGTTTTAATCAGGGGTTAATCATCAATAATTATCAACTTTTGAATTTTTACTTTATTTTTCCATATATCTCAGAAACTATAAAAGCTAGGACGCTGAAAATTTGTACAAATACAGAAAAATACAAAATCTCAAATTATTTTATTCAAAAAAATTCCAGGGTTTCTCAAACATTTTTTATTAAGAAAAATATTTTTTTTATTATAAATTTATGAGTTTAACTGCCTATATTTCCAAAACTTTTACAATTATTGAAAAAAGCCGAAACACCCCAACTAGATAATTTAATTTTCTATAAAAAATATTTAAATTATAGTAGAAGATCTCAATTTTTTTTTAACCTTTTTTTTAAAAATTGAATTTAGTGACGACATCGCTTCATACATTTTGTATGGCAGTCGCCTATACACAATATGTAAGAAGACTTAATAGTTTGATACTTCATCTCCAAACATATATACATACCATCATGCTATTTTCATATTCTGGGTAGGAAAAAAGGATCTTCCTCCATACTATCCTATCTTGACATACATACCTACATATGTTGTATAGAAAACAAAATATCTGAAAATATTCAATAATTTGTATTTATGGGTTTATAGTTTGGTACATATTCTTCAACTATACATACTATCGCTATCGACAGTTGGATCTCATGTGTTACATGCAACTAGTATTAATACTATGTTATGCAATTAAACTATTTAATTGTATTTCGGAAAGAGACAGTTAGTTAAAATATTAATAAACACTTCCTGGCACCCTGCGGAAGTGGCGTTTTTATTGCCATATGGCAATTTCTTCCAAGTAACAATATGGTAAGAAAAAATAATATATAAACAGCATGCAGTTGAATCAGATTAGATTCAGACGTTAAAATATTTTAAAACATATTAGACTACTAAATTGTACTACTTAATTTATAAAAAAATAATGAAAATTTCTTACTAAATTTTGATATTTACGAACTTTTATGATTGAATTAGAATTATTATTATTATAACTTAATTGGCTCTTGTAACTTCAAATGGAGGAACATTGGCCAGAATTAAGATTAGATTATGATTGTGTAACTACTGATTTATGCATTTTAAAAACTAAAACGTAAGATGAAAAAAGGACGTATCAAGATTTTGTAATCCACACACACACATACACCTGTCGCTGGATGCCCCACGTTGTGGGACATATACGTTATATTTCAACTGTAACGGTTTACAGGTTTTTAAAAAATGAATAATGACGAAATAAACAGTTAGTGTATTTGTTTTCATTTTAAAACTAAATACATATATTACGAAAAATTGTCGGAAGAGATTTTGTCATAACAATAACTCCATCTTTGTGTGTTTAGTTATAAATTTTATTGTTCAACCAAAATATAAGATATTTTTTGCTCAACCCTGAATTTGATAACCTTCAATTAATTCGCCATAGGTGGTATGAGAAATCATTTTATATTAAGTTAATATTTGACATAACGCATTACTTAAGAATATCATCACTTATTTATGCGTCCTTGTGCAGTGTCCTCGTGCAGTTTTGGTAAATCCATTATTTATGTAAATAAGTTAATAAAATAATATATGGACCAAACAAGTTCTTAGTCATCGTATTCAGGCCCGGGTTTGCCTGTATACAAATCATCTTTAATGAATCTCCAGCCGATATAGGTATATTAATATTATAGCAAAACTTTGGGTCTTAAAACTCAATGAATCTTCAGTCGATATAGGTATATTTATATTTTCAAAACTTGGAACAAAATTTTGGAACTTAAAACTCAAGGAAATTTTTAATGTATAATAAAGACATAGTTTTGGGCATGAAAACCCAAGAAATCTCTAGCCAATGTGCCTTTAATTAAAATTAAGATAAAACTTTGGGCATAAAACTCGAGGAAAATGCAGCTTCATTTGTTTAAATAATGCACACTAAATAACGAAAAAGGCTCTAGTTTTGAAAATCAATATATTATGTAAAAAATAGACCGTATTGATTAAATTTACTATATCATATGTCTTTGAATGTGCTGTGTTGTTGATAAAGTAAAAAAATTAATAAAAAAATTCTTATGTGGTGTAAAAATACAATATAGTATAAATTTTATCCTACAGTCTTTAATAATATTGATAAAACGATACGGTTTCATGAGGGATGAGAAAGATATGAGGAGAAAGGTAGAGGTGATACTAAAGATCTGCCATTTATTATTTACATTTAGAAATATTATATCAGAAAGACTTGATAAGTAGTATGGTGCCTAATACTCTGAACCTAATCCTTTCTTATGTATCTGGTTAGATTAGTTGCGTTGGTGTTATTAGTTTGAAGTGTAATACCAGAGAAAAAAAGATAGTTCATGGGATATGAAACGTTGCAGGCTAGATCATTTTACTTAATATTAAAGTGTTATGAATGAATGAAGATTCACGTTGCGGGCTAGATCATTTAATATTTACATATGTATATTATAAATTAATGATAATTCACGTAGCGAGCTAGATCATTAGATATTCGTGTGAAAAGTGAATATTAAAAATGAAAGAAAGCTCATGTTGCGGGCTAAATCATTTAATTATTTACATTATGTGAACAGTAAATACTAAAAGTGAATGAAGACTCACGTAGCGAGCTAGATCATTTGATATCATTTGATATTTATGTGAAAATTGAATAATATAAATGAATGAAAACTCACGTAGCGGGATAAATCATTCAATATTTATGTAAAAAGTGAATACTATAAATGAATGAAGACTCATGTTGCGGGCTAGGACATTTCATAATTATGTGTATAGTGAATATTAAAAATGAATAAAGACTCACGTAGCGGACTAAATCATTTATAATATATGTGAATAAACAAATGTATGAAGACATTCGTATCCGGCTGGATTATATTATAAAATATATGTGGAAACGCAAAATGAATGAAGACTCACGAAGCGGGGTAGTTCATTTAAAATGTATGTGAATACTATAAACGTATGTAAATTCAGGGATCAGGCTAGAACATTCAAAATGTACGTAAAATGAATGAAGACTCACGAAGCGGGGTAGTTCATTTAAAATGTATGTGAATACTATAAACGTATGTAAATTCAGGGATCAGGCTAGAACATTCAAAATGTACGTAAAATGTATGAAGACTCACGTAGCGGGCTAGATTATAATATTATAATATGTATGTAAAAACGCAAAATGAATGAAGACTCACGAAGCGGGGTAGTTCACTTAAAATGTATGTGTACTATAAACGTATGTAAATTCATGGCTCAGGCTAGATCATTTAAAATGTACGAAAAAAGAATGAAGACTCACGTTGTGGGCTAGGATGGCGCTCTCGGTGGGCTGAGCTGAGGGGCGGGAAGTCGAGAGCCTATGATTTCAGGTCCGCACAGGCTAAGGGCCGGCACGTAGGTGTACCTGTAGCATCTGGAGTAGTACAGCATGTCCCGCCTGTGATTCTCCATCTCCAGGGTGTGCATTCTGGCACGGAATGCGAGGTCCTTGACTTGATCACTGAAGAGCCGCCCTGAAAGGGACCATCTCATGTCACAAATGTCACGATACATACATATATATCATTTATTTCAGATTTTTTTTTTTACAATTATCATACAATAAACACAAATTAAAGATAGGTAATGAGGACTAAACAGAAACCAAAAGGCGTTTAAATAAAGAACTGTCTATAGGGACACAAAAATCACACTATAGGTACAAGACTCCTAGAGGATTATAATATATAATGATGAGCTAATATAAGACTCCTAGCTCACTGTTCATGTCAGATTAAGCAGATTAAAATGAAGCGAGATATTCATAATATATAATGATGAGCTAATATGATATCTATAAGACTCCTAGCTCACTGTTGATGTTAGATTAAGCAGATTAAAATGAAGCGAGAAATTCATAATATATAATGATGATTATAATATACACATAATGATGAGCTAGTATGATATCTTTAAGACTCGTAGCTCACTGTTCATGTCAGATTAAGCATATTAAAATGAAGCGAGAAATTATATGAAATAAAAATAAAAAAATAAGGATAATATGACTATGACTAACACAATTCCTTTTTACTCAAGCGTAATAAGCTTTCAGAGAGGAGTGGTATTGTAATAGGTATATATTATTTTTAAATGAATTATTGCTTGTTATTGTGAACATACATGTTGTATAAATAAAATAAATAAATAAATAATGATGATTATAATATACACATAATGATGAGCTAGTATGATATCTTTAAGACTCGTAGCTCACTGTTCATGTCAGATTAAGCATATTAAAATGAAGCGAGAAATTCATAATATAGGTACATATAATGATGATTATAATATATAATGATGAGCTAGAAATATATAAGACTCCTAGGATCACTGTTTATGACAGACTGAGCAGATTAAAATGAAGCGAGATATTCATAATATACATATAATAATGATTATAATATATAATGATGAGCTAGAAATCTATAAGACTCCTACGATCACTGTTTATGACAGACTGAGCAGATTAAAAGGAAGCGAGAAATTCATAATATACATATAATAATGATTATAATATATAATGATGAGCTAGAAATCTATAAGACACCTAGGATCACTGTTTATGACAGACTGAGCAGATTAAAATGAAGCGAGAAATTCATAATATACATATAATGATGATTATAATATATAATGATGAGCTAGAAATCTATAAGACTCCTAGGATCACTGTTTATGACAGACTGAGCAGATTAAAATGAAGCGAGAAATTCATAATATACATATAATGGTGATTATAATATATAATGATGAGCTATAAATCTATAAGACTCCTAGGATCACTGTTTATGACAGACTGAGCAGATTAAAATGGAGTGAGAAATTCATAATATACATATAATGGTGATTATAATATATAATGATGAGCTATAAATCTATAAGACTCCTAGGATCACTGTTTATGAAAGACCGAGCAGATTAAAATGAAGTGTGAAATTTAACGTGAACGTGAACAAACACTGAGAAAAAATGTATTGATAATAATGAAAAAAATGCGAAATTGAATCTTGTCAAAATTTATTATAGGGAATCATGATTCCGTAGCAACAGAATATATTTTTCGTATGGTAGGTACCTTATTTTTGGTTGTGTAAGGTTACAATTTTATTAAACGCAAACTGATGTAATTCTCAAAAAAAAAATCATAGATTTGAGTCCGTAAAAGTCTCGATTTAAATTTTTGTTTTTCTAATCAATTTTTAAAGATATATTAGGATGCGTTTCAATGACTAATAGATGAACATGTAGTTAATACATGTAGATAAACATGTAGATGTAGATAAATTCAATGACTAATAGAAGAACATGTAGTTAATACATGTAGATAAACATGTAGATGTAGATAAATTCAATGACTAATAGAAGAACATGTAGTTAATACATGTAGATAAACATGTAGATGTAGATAAATTCAATGACTAATAGAAGAACATGTAGTTAATACATGTAGATAAACATGTAGATGTAGATAAATTCAATGACTAATAGAAGAACATGTAGTTAATACATGTAGATAAACATGTAGATGTAGATAAATTCAATGACTAATAGAAGAACATGTAGTTAATACATGTAGATAAACATGTAGATGTAGATAAATTCAATGACTAATAGAAGAACATGTAGTTAATACATGTAGATAAACATGTAGATGTAGATAAATTCAATGACTAATAGAAGAACATGTAGTTAATACATGTAGATAAACATGTAGATGTAGATAAATTCAATGACTAATAGAAGAACATGTAGTTAATACATGTAGATAAACATGTAGATGTAGATAAATTCAATGACTAATAGAAGAACATGTAGTTAATACATGTAGATAAACATGTAGATGTAGATAAATTCAATGACTAATAGAAGAACATGTAGTTAATACATGTAGATAAACATGTAGATGTAGATAAATTCAATGACTAATAGAAGAACATGTAGTTAATACATGTAGATAAACATGTAGATGTAGATAAATTCAATGACTAATAGAAGAACATGTAGTTAATACATGTAGATAAACATGTAGATGTAGATAAATTCAATGACTAATAGAAGAACATGTAGTTAATACATGTAGATAAACATGTAGATGTAGATAAATTCAATGACTAATAGAAGAACATGTAGTTAATACATGTAGATAAACATGTAGATGTAGATAAATTCAATGACTAATAGAAGAACATGTAGTTAATACATGTAGATAAACATGTAGATGTAGATAAATTCAATGACTAATAGAAGAACATGTAGTTAATACATGTAGATAAACATGTAGATGTAGATAAATTCAATGACTAATAGAAGAACATGTAGTTAATACATGTAGATAAACATGTAGATGTAGATAAATTCAATGACTAATAGAAGAACATGTAGTTAATTATATAACAGATCGAAGAATACGAAATTCACATAAAAGCGAGTGGGTTGTGCAAAGTATTGTAATTTTGTATGGAAAATTTACAACATTTTTATACAATGAGTTTGTTCGATATTTTTTATTTAAATATTTTATTATGAAAATTCTTCAATGCCATTTTATGAAAGTGATGTGCCTTTTTACTAATTTGAAAATAAAAATTTCATATTTAAAGTTTCCTGAGCTTGGGGTCACTTTAAAATATTTTACGTTTAAAATAATTGAGAAGCACTATTCAGATAACCTTCAAATTCTACTAAGCGAGTATTAGATATACATACATATTTGGAAAATTTTAAAAGAATCGAATGAGTACTTTAGTCTATAATTGAAAAAGTAAAATAAACACGCTGTAGGTACATAGCACACATCACATAGTAGGCACATACACACAGATAAATTGTTTCGGAATACAATCTCAGTACTTTCGGAATACAATCTCAGTATGATACTAGTTGATAAAAATAGCCTTAAAATTTGCGAAAACATAATTCCCCACTATATCCCCTTGGGTTAGTGATAAGTTACGATATTACGACGTCTCAAACTATTCATCTTTTTAAAAAAGATTAAAGCTTGTTATACCTGTATAAAAAAGTTGTTTTATTTTCATTTGTTGGTACATATTTTTATTTGTATTTGTTTTTTCTTCTTTTTATCGTCTCAATAAATATTTTATTATTTATTAATTTATTTAATAACTATTAATTTACACTCCTTCCCTTTGTTGCTGTGATTTTACATTTAATAATGTTACGTATTTGTCTTTCGACGAGATGAAATGGGCCGGATGTGCGGAAGTTATAAGGGATGCTTCCCAACTATTGCAAGTGCCGGGCAGTTGGAGAGTGGTGACGTGGTTAGCGCGCTGGGTTTGTTACCTTTTAAATTATTTTGATTTTCAATTCACTAATACACGTCCCGTTTAGATAGAGAATGCTGCCAAGTTGCCAAGTTCAGATAAATCAATTTCATCTTTGTAATACAATCAGCAAGATCATGAATTAGCCTTAGTCCGGATATTGCGTCGTCCAACTCACTTTGTATTTTCAAGAAAAAACTAATAAAATAATATTGTACCCTTAACATCTGATCCCGATTTCCTCTCCTTGATACTTTCCCTATCATTTTTTTGCTATGAAGTTTTTAATTTTTTTTTGTTTTAATTTTTATCTTAGTGTAGGTAATATATTTTTTTCCATTCATTATTTTGTTGATGTACTGTACATTCACAATAACGTCGTACTTAATAATCTGGTTGGTAAGAAGAAAATCTTATATGAATATTAATATTGTTATCGAATTATTATATTCGTCAAGAAGTAAAAAACGATATAAATACTAATTAATATTGAGATATACAATTTAAAATGATAACGTACAAAATTGAGAATATTATAAATGCACACGAATAAATAATATTGTGTGCCAATCATTGCTTATCTTTTTTCTAATTCATTCCATATTTTAATACCAAAAGAAAACATTCATTAATATTCATCAAACGATACAAATATATTCATAAAATGAAAGTATACATTGAACTGCATTGAAATGGTCATTGAGATTGATCACTGCATTGAAATGGTCATTGAGATTGGTCACTGCATTGAAATGGTCATTGAGATTCATCAATGCATTAAAATAGTCACTGGGATTGGTCACTGCATTGAAATGATCATAAGGATTGGTCACTGCATTCAAATGGTCATTGAGATTCATCAATGCAATGAAATGGTGAGTGGGATTGGTCACTGCATTGAAATGGTCATTAGGATTGGTCACTGCATTGAAATGGTCATTGAGATTTGTCACTACATTGAAATGATCATTCTGATACTTAGAACACACAGAGAGGGGAAGCCTAACTTGAATACAGCCACGTAGTAAAGCTTCTGTTACCAAAATATACCAATGACAGATATGATAATAAGGGTAAAAACGCGTATATTGAGTTTTGAGTTCTAAACTTATTATTGATTTTTAATTGATTTAACAATCATTTACATAAAAAAACCGACTTCAAAATGAATCAATGTCAAGATAGAAAAATGCAGTTTTCGTTTTCTCTGCCATGAGGGACATGGCTGATGGTATGTATTAATGTACTACCTAATATAAGACTGGAAAACAGTTTAGCATAGAGAATTCTGGAACCCAGTTGTGGACAACGACAGGCGAAAGAATTCATTGAAGGGCCCTCTAACAAAAGGACAAGGAAGCTGCTAAATTTCAGCATAGAACAATTGAGAACAATGACTGGTCACTGTCATCTGAAAAGACATCATTACATAATGGGGATCGCTGATGAACCAAACTGTAGAAGGTGCCAACAAGAGGAAGAAACAGCCTCACATGTGATCTGAATGTCCAGCTCTAATGGAATCCAGACACAGACACCTGGGAGCCTTTATACAAAGACCCAAAGATATCCCTGCTTTAGTCATGAAAATAGAAAGCGAGTTTTACGAAGTGATATCCAGGACTCAAAT
Organism: Molanna angustata; assembly: GCA_963576475.1. Classification (NCBI taxonomy): domain Eukaryota; kingdom Metazoa; phylum Arthropoda; class Insecta; order Trichoptera; family Molannidae; genus Molanna; species Molanna angustata. Next base: position 5,585,560 of record OY754980.1, read on the forward strand.
TATTCCAGAGTCTTGCTGATTTAAAGTTTTTATGTCTAAATATTAAGAAAAAAACAGAAATAACCTTTCACAGGTAAATGTTCGCAATGCTAGTGGCAGACAGTCTAGACCTACATATCACTTCTCTTTCATTATCTAAGGGGTTAAACAAATCACCGTGCAATAATGTTGCAAGATAAAAATAATACATTGACCTTTGCAAATTATGTGTCAAAAAATAGTGATATCATATCGCTAATTTTGTTGTATTTTGCAACAAAATATTAATTATGTAAGTATGATATATTTAATGTGATAGCGCTGATTTTTTTTACATATAGGTACTTAGGTATACACGCCATCAAGTTGTGTCCCTAGTGATACAATCATAAAGTACCGAATGTCATACTTTCATATCCTTTATAAATATTCTTATATATAAGTTTACCAAAAATAGATTTGATAATATTACGAGTTATTAAAATTAAATTTTATTTTAGATCAAAATTTTTAAAAATGTTTCACTGAGTTAAATACAAAAACAATATTAACAAATATTCGATTTTCATCCCAGGAACTGATTATTAATACATTTAATGATCTTGATAAAAAATGATTAATGAAGTAAAATCAGGACTTAGACTATTCCATAGCCTTGCCGATTGTAGGTACTTCAAATGAAGAGCTAAAAATTCAGTAGGTACCTACTATGAATAGAAGTGTACTGCGTATAAAGTGATGTTGAGTACATACCTTACCAAAAAGGTGTTGGTTCACAGAAGGCTATACTATATATGTAGAATGATAGGTACCTACTGAGAGTTTCAAGATAAAACCACAAGTGATAATTGTCGGTTAGCCAACTAGTTAAACTTTCTTCGGCTACTGTCCAGTCTGTTTACCTACTGGTTGTGGAAGAGACGACCAGCCAGAGACAATAACACACTGACAATATATAATACCTTATGTAATAAGGTAGGCATATAAAATGAAATATCTCATAGGGAGCTTGAACAACAGACGAAAATATAGTTAATCATAGAATGTATAACATTCTGTCTTATTCTGTTTTATTAATACAAAACAATAGATATAATATATTATTGTATTACTAGTTTAAAACCCGTCAAAAAATAGGTGACAGGAAAATTATTCGAAAAACAATTATTCGAATGCTCAATTTTACGAAAATCAATTTTACGAATGGCAATTATTCGAATCACATTTTTTCGAAAAACAATTTTCCGAACACACAATTATCAGAATTTACAATTGTTCGAATTTTTATGACGTCATGTTGGTAGTATTGTGAGAGGAATAAACCATAGATTTTTATTATAATATACTAGATGTCGTAGTTAGCAAATTTTGTATGAATCGAAAACAAATGACTCACTTTTTGCACGGAGTACTACATCTATGTACATGGTATATTATGTTTAGTAAAAATCTATGGAATAAACAACATGGCGACGCACCGCGCTGTCAGATATCCTAGAATGTACACCTATTTTTTAAACCTAAACCTACAAAACTTTGGTAAAAATAGGTTGGTTAGGTTTGTTTGTAGTTATAATTGCGACTGGCGTGAGCCAGTTGCATTACATATTTAAAAAAGTAACTATAATATTAAAATAAAATAACTAATTGCTGTGAATACTAGATAAACATAAACTGGCGTACAAACTAGGGTATCCCGCGCTGTCAAACATCAGTTATTAAAAATGTGCAAACATACGTACCCAACAATAATACAAATAATAGTCTTCATCGAATATATTTTACTGGCAACAAATATGTCAAAGGAGGCAACATAATGACACAAAAATATATTAAATTCGGTTAATTGGTTTTCCAACAAATGTTAGTTCGAATAATTTGCTTTCGGACAATTGTGTTTCGAAGAATTTTCATGTAATCAAAAAATACGGAAATCTATTTTGTCTATGACCTGATATAATTTATATTTTATATAACAAAAGCTAAATATAAAATTTATATAACTAAAAACAAAATATGTACGGACATAAAAAAAACTGTGGGTATCTAAGGGTATGTGGGTATCCGGTAAGTGAAGAGTAAAAATGAAACATTAAAATCGGATAATATGGTAAAGAATAACTATCGCTGAAATGAAAATTGAAGACTGATGATTTCCATAAGGATACCGTGATCATATCTTGACCAAATTGAAATAGGACCAAATTGATAGAAAGTGAAGTAAAAAGTAATGGCCTAACATAAATAAAAACTAGCAATATGTATTGTCATGAAGGGAAAGATTGAGGGTCGTAGAGGGGTCGGAAGATGCTAGCTCTCCTGGCTGCGAAACATGCGGGAATGGACCGGTATAAAAACTGTGGAGGAGCTGTTTCGAACTGCACAGAACAGGGAGACTTTCTCTATGGTTTTAAGAATAAGTAATAAGTATTAATACTTTATTTTATATTTCGATATCATTAACACAAATTACATTGAGTTGAACTTAAATAAAATTGACGTTTGCGAATTGATAAGTAATTTTGTATCCAATGTACATAAAAGTGATACGATATTATGTATAATTGGTTCGTAAATGTGTGTAGACATCATGAAATACGTAAAAAAGTGTAATGCATTTATACGCAAGTGCAAATATTTCTGAATTCTTACTGGGCCGAATTCAAGTGTCGTATTAATATGCGCATTGCTCTGCGCTCTACGCCAATTGGCTGCATATAATTATTTTTCTCAACTGGTTATTCTTTAATATATGCCAAAATGAAAAATGACAATGTTTTTTGGCTATCTTAGTGTCACATTCAATGAACACTAATTTATGCTTTCTTGATGAAAAAATCCGTCACGAATGTATTCCTTATGAGGAGAATAAACAAAAATATATATATACATATATTATGTATCTTCGCATGATAAATACTCGACATTTTCAACAACATTTATGTATTAAAAAAGTGAATATAATCAGGGTAATCGAATCAATAATGGATGGCGAACCAATTTGCTGAATTATGTGAATCTCTGCCTGCCTCTTTAGGCTCTCTGTACATGCTAGACTCAGCAGACTTTACCCAGGCTGCGATGGGAGGAAGAGGTCAAAAAGGATAAAGCCCACAGATAGAGCCTATTTACTGCAAGCGACAGATTGGAGGACGGCAGATTGGGGGATGGCAGACTAAAGGACGGCAGATCGGGGGATGGTAGATTGGACGGCACGGCAGCGGTAGACAAATTGAGTTGGAGGCGAGTATTGTTGAAGGCCAAGGCTCGATATGAGCTTTAGAGCCATCGGAAGAAGTAATTTTACCTGTTGTACATATTTTCGGATATCTCGCTCCAACATTTTATACTTTACATACCTAATTTTCATTGCTTTCAATATTTTCATTATTCTTCTGATTTACCTTGTTTTTCATTGCTGTGTTTTTGATTTATTTTATTTTGAATTGTTTAAATTGATTTAATTAATATATTTTTTTTCTTTTCGTTTGTATACGTGTAGATTTACATTGATGGTTAAATAATTATTTAATTGCAGTGTACTTGAGGAGCTTGTACTGTCAAACTGTTAATATAGTTAATGTAAAAATTTAAATTTTATAAACTAGTAAATAATAAAAAAAAACTGGACACCCGAAATTAATTAAAATAAAAAAGAGTGGAACACTATTCTTAGACACACTTTAACTATTTATTTATTTCCAACATTTTGCACATATTACATAATAAGTTCGCCAACCATTTACTATTAGTTATGATACATAACAATTTATCTGAATAAATAATAGATACAAAAAAAACAAACAACGATAGAAATAATAAAAAGAAGGCGGGGAGAGAAGAGGAGGGGACAAGTAGGTATATGATAAGGAGATAAATTTATGTGTTTTGTGTAAGGAAATGACGATTCAGATTTCTTTTGAAAGCGGGAATTGTTAAAGAAACTCAATGTTTCGATGGGATGTGATTCCAGAGTTGGACTGCTTGTACGAAGAAAGATGTGGTAATAAGGAAGTATTGTGTACTGGGATACTGAACTGAGGATATTGATTTTAAACTGACTATTAACTGACGCATTACTTACAATATCAAATAATAATTCAGGACGGATGACACGCCGACAAAGAATATGAATGAATCAAAACTGGCCGACTCAAAAAACTCATTCGTGGTATAAACAAAGTAAATTATCCAACTGTCGATTCTTTCAAGAGAATGAAATTCTATTGAAGGAAGAGGCAGTTTAAATCCAAGAATCGTGTACGAAGGAACATTTTGTATGGCGTAGTGGACTTTTTGCATCCTAAAAACACCAACTTAGAGGCTTCGCAGCATATATGTTCAGATATATGGATTTACTCAGAATTCGGAGCAGAACATTTTATGTGAGTTTTGTGTGTGTGTGTGTGTCTGTGTGTCCCCCCCCCCTTATAACTTTTGATCCGCTCAATTTACAGAGCACAAAATTTCAAAATATATATACAGTTATAGGCCTACAAAACTTTTATACTCAGAATTGTGAATATTTGTTTCAGTCAGGGGTTATCAACTTTTGAATTTTCATAAAAGCTAGAACGCTGAAAATTGGTATAAACATAGGCAAATATAAAATCTCAAATTGGTTTTTTCCAAAAAAATCCAGGATTTCTCAACATATTTAATTAAGAAAAATATTTTTTTTATGATAAATTTATGAGTTTAACTGCCTATATTTCCAATTTTTTTTAAAATATCAATAAAAGCTGAAACACCCCAACTAGATAAAATATTAACATTATATTAGCACATCTCAATTTTTTTTAACGATTTTTGTAAAAATTGAATTTAGTGACGACATCGCTTCATACAATTTGTATGGCAGTCGCCTACATACAATATCTAAGAAGACTTAATAGTTTGATACTAATCTCCAAACATACATACATACCATCATTCTGTTTTCATATTCTGGGTAGGATCAAAGGACTGATCTCCACACTATCCTATCTTGACATACATACCTAGGTACATGTGTTGTATAGAAAACCAAATATTTTAAAATATTAAATAATTTGTATTTATGGGTTTATAGTTTGGTACTTATTCTTCAACTATACTTACAATCGATATCGACAGTTTGATCTCATGTGTTTCATGCAACTTGTTATAAACGAATGTTTAGTATGTGCCACAAAATTAACTCCGAAAATATTAATTACAATTCAATTGTAATGACGGCTCTGATCATTGTGTAAGTCATATATCAGTGTGTGCGTGTGGTAACCACCACTAGAACACTCATACACATACAGACACTCTGTGTAGGTAATGTATATTTATTTAGGTACATCGTGTATTCTATACATACGGATGAACCAAAATAACATGACCTTAGACAAGTGCGCGGTTGAAGCGCGGGTCAGTTAAGTTCGTAATACATATCCTATGTTTGATTTCTCAGAGACGAATCAAATCATTTATTATATTAGTTTTATAGTTTGAATTTTTTGCTGATTACTTAGATTAATTTTGATTCTCTCTTTTTGATTATTCCTCTTCCTTTGGTGTCCTGTCAGGAAACCACGACGTTGGCGATCACTCTTTGCACTGGAATATCTGCTCTACAGTTCTGAAGCCCGTCCACTCACTGATATTATACGCAGCCAGGACATCTTTCTCCTTCCAGTCCCTCGGCGACCTTCAATCTTGCTCTTCAGTATTAATTGAAGAAAATGGTATTTTTCTCCCCTCATTATGTGTCCTAGATATGCGATCTTCCAGATCTTTACTGTATGTAGACGGGAGTTGCCTGGTTGTTCTGGCTCGACTTAGACTTCTGAGATTTTTTTATTTGTTTTATAATATAGGTAGGTACTAAGAAAAATTTCACTTTTCTTTGTTTTAATTGTTTATTTATTTATTTGTTTATTGATTAGTTTCTAATTTGATTACCTTCTTTCTGTTTATTTTTACTCTAAGTAGGTACCTATACTTCTTTTTTTATAGCATATAGCTTGAAGTGGACGAGTTACTAAATTTCATCATTCAATTAGCCTGACGAGGGTACGGTAAGTTCCAAAATCGTTTCCTTACAATTATAAGTAGCGTAGTGAATTGAAATAAAACTATAAAAATATACTGTTGTATACCTAATTACCAGAATGGAAATAATTCATTCATACCATCATGGCATATGTTACAACATGGGGTAACCAGCTACAGGTGTGTGGGTATGAATTACATAACAAAATGAAGCACAAGACATGTTAAAACATAAGTAAATAGTAGAGTACGTTTGAAATAAAGATACCTATAAAATATTGAAATAAAATATATAAAATACTAAACAAATAATATTTAAAGAAGACCATCCATACATACATACCATCACGCCGTTTCCCTATTTGGGGTAGGCAGAGAGAACCGAACGCCAGACTCTTCTATCTTGACATACCTGTTTTGCCTCATTTACATTCATACATCGCGTCATACATGCTCTCCTATTGTTCTGACTTCGTATGTTCTCCATCCAAGATAAGTAATCCCAGCCAACCCATAAGACCATCCAAGATAAGTAATTCAAAATTAAAAACCTACAAATGATGCAGGGATACGTAGGAATAGGGAGGAGTGGAGAGGGATAAACGAGTTAGATATTATATGCCTCATATCACTGCGTCATTGCCGATATACTCCTGCGATATTGCGGATATATGTTGTAGAATATATTAGTAACATAAAACCTTGTTTTATACTGCAGGCTAAGTCTGTAAGGAGATCTCGACCGCAAAATATCGAAATTATCTCGGCTAGTCGATATTTTGACAGATCGAGTCGAGAGACGAAATCGAACGCCGCCATGTTGAACTAAATGTCATTTTTTACGCGAACAACGCCGGATGTCATATTTATTTTGAGAATAATTAAACGGGATAAACGACGCCGTTAAAGAGATACTTCAAACCCCTTAAATATTCGGCGTAATTCATTTATTGCTAATTACCGTGTAACAAAAGATTTATATAATGTATAATTATTTATTGAAAATACTGCGTCCGTATATGTTTTCCGTATAATATTTGAAATAATAGCTATTTGATTTTGAGAAGGTATTCTGTAAGCTATTTTATCACAATATATTTGGCGTAGTTTTTAATATAAAAAAATAGGATGCTGCTGTCATCACACTTAAATTGATCGAAATATAATTAAATACAACTTTTAAAATTACTTTCACACCATTCAATAAAAAAATTAATTGATTAATTACAAAAGAAACTAATAGACCAAGGCAGAGATTGATGGACAATGTTACCCGAGATCTGAACGTGCTGAATGCTTGTGATGACTGGGAGTCCTCTGCAGCTGATAGGAAGGCTTGGAAAGTTATTGTTCAGGAGGCTAAAGCTCTACCGGAGTTGTGTGGCCATCAGAAGTAAGTAAGTAGTAAAAGAAACTTTATTAATTCGTATTATAACTTGATGTCGTACTAAAAAAATATGATAATATTTATTTAACAAATTTATGTAAACAAGTATGACATATATTCAAATCATGGAGAAAACATTGTGTATTGGCATAAATGATATAAAAATGTACGGCAAGCAAGCCCATCGGTGAGAAATAAGAAAAAGTGCATTTACGTCGACAGCGCTTAGTGACTACGAATTGTCGTCACGGGCGTAAACATAGGCGAGAAAAGCGGAGAAATGTTATCGGATCTCGACTTTTTTACTGACTTGGCCAGCTGGGTGTAAATGCGTGGAAAGCATGAATTAATTCTGTGATTAGTACTACAGTGTGAAATATGAAATAATTTTAAGTGTCTGCTTACAATTATACAAATTAAAAATGATAAATGAGACAGGTCCAACAAACGCGCGAATCGAGAGTAGGTACTTATTCATTCAAGAAAATAATTATACATGTATACAAAATAAATACATGTACATACATAAGTATGTAAAATAAAATAAATTATGTATGGCAAGTTTCGCTTCGCTAGATACATATATAATCGCATTAGATATAACTTGCATTTATGCGCTATTCACTCTTATACTTTGTGCCATAACTTGACTTTTCTTTCGATTTTCCTGTTTTCATTTTCGTTGAAACATTCTTAATATTTTGAGAATAAAGTTTTCTAATGGTTTTAAGCCAGTTGATTAAATTACAGAAGAACATAGATTTTTCCTATAATATACTAGATGTCGTAGTTAGCAAATTTTGTATGAATCGAAGTGAGGCATTTTTGATGTGGTTGGCAGACCACATCGTTTTTCTATAGAGAATAACGAATAATGTGAATTGTTTACGGATTTATTTGTTGCAAAAAACACTTTGTTCATTAATATTTAGTTATCTAGGATGTGTTGAAATGTAAGGAAAACTGAAATATGTTGCTAAGCAAAACATCAAACGCGCGATATTCCATGACTCACTTTTTGCACGGAGTACTACATCTAATATATTATAATAAAAATCTATGCTGAAGAATAAAATTTGTTAATTTGTTTTTTTGAAATAAAAAATAATTGCTTTTGTTTTTTCCGAATACAATATGTAATTAATAATTGTATTTTAAAAAATAACAGTTATTAAATTGATTACAGTTATATTTTTTTGCCACACATTTAATTTATGCGCATTGTTTAAACAATGAGATTTTATATTAATTATATTAAAATCTCGATGGGGAATTGAAGCTATCAATGTCGGCATTCCTCGTACAATAAAACGAACAGAATTCATTTAAGGCTTTGAATTACGGGCTGAGCTTTTACGGAAGCTTTTATTAAAATATTAAAAATCGAACTGGCAATTTTACGAGCTGTTACGTCAGTTGCTGCATCAACTTAAATCTTCAGTTGAATGCCATTGGGGTGGTGGGTGATAGGTAGTATATGGTAGTCACCCTCCCTATCTGGACCGTTAAACTTTTTATTACCAGAACCCTGAAGTACACGGGGGTGAGAAGACGAACCAGAGTTTCCAAATCAGTGTGCCGTATAATGCATTTTTAATATGGATTTCTTTTTGGGGGTTATACAATATACAACATTCCGTGTATGAATATTACCTACTACATTATTTACTAACAAAAAATCAAAATTATATTAGCACTTACCATTTTTATATCAAGCAATATTTCATAATACACTAAAATTTAAGGGTGCAAGTATACTATATTGGACCTCTGTCACATCAACCTAACACAAACTTTATAAAAATTAACTTACACTGTGGGCCGGTATTACAGTCTCAGTTTAAAAGCTCGACTCAAGTTTTACACAAATATAGCGTATTACAGTGTCTGTTTAGGCCTTATCTTCCCTCAAATACGTCACTAAAAAGACAAATATTTAATTCAACGTTTGCATATATTTGCAAACGTTGCAATATTTATTTGCAATATTTAACAAACGACAAATATTTGCACGTATGCATATTTTTATTCATCCATTCATAACATCACGACAAATCCCACATTGTTGGGTAACCAACGACAGGTGTGCACAACATTATAAAAGGGAGCACAATACATAAGTGTAGACCCACACACCAGTCTCGTCTCACCTAAAAAGGCACTACATTCTGAATGGGTTTTGCTGAACTATGTGAGATGTTATTGTTGCCTGTTGAAAATATAAACCTGTTATTGGTTTCTGATCTAATTTTCATTGTTGATTTAATAATATGTCATTTGTTTTGTTTATAAACTGTTGGTTTACTATAAATAAATTTAAAAAAAATACTTCAGAAAAAAATTCGATGAAGTTCAGTTCTGTTTGCACATTTATCAATCAAGTAAAAAACCAAAAATCTGTATTTTGTTATTTTTCAAGATGTTTGCCGAAAACTCAACTGGCTTTATAATAAACATCCTGATGTACTGTGACCTACACCGAACTTTCCCGTACATAAGTGTTTGATCACTTCATAAACAAATGATCTTCATAAATATATAGTAGAAAGGTACTTACCTAGAACCTAGTGCTTGGGCTGTACGCACTTATTCTTAAGATTGACAACCTCTGACTGTATTTTTATGGAGCCTTTTTAATCGCATATATATATTTTTAACAAAAAAAAAAATACTAATCTTTCCGATACGTCAAAGCTTTTTCAAAATTTTGACAGATAAGTAGGTACTCGTTCGACATACAAAGGAAATCCATCAAGACAAGATGGGTGGCGGCAGAGTAGTTTGCGCACTAGGTTATTAATCCATTGGTCGCGAGTTCAAATCCTGACGGTCTATTACGTTCACGGCTTATTTTAGGGAATGTATGAGGATGTATATGTACTTGAAAAAAAAAACGAGATTTTAAAAACTTCACAACGAGACGACACTAAACGAAAACTGATTATACCCCAATTAACAGAAAACAGCAAATCCAGAGGGCGTAGATATTTATAAGGACGTCCCAAAAGACGATGAAAGGGTTCAGTGGTGGAGGGTATTTTATTTATTTATTTTGATTTGGAAACATAACGGGAATACAGAAAGAAAAGTACCTACACGATAAATATAAATTGAAACATAAAACAATCTGTACACCCAATAACATTGCTTCACATAAATAGGACATGCGGGCATGTTATATATTTGAGGACGACGCTCAGGATAGGACAAAGTGGAGGAGCGTAATAAGGACAGCCGATCCCACCATCATGTGGGATACAAGCTAAGAAGGAGAGAGACAGAGAGAGAATACTTGGTATAATTGACCATTCAATGAATAATCCAACTGTCGATACGTTCAGGAGAATAAAATTCCCTCGAAGGAATTGGCAGTTTAAAGCCAAGATGCGTGTATGAAGGAACATTTTGTATGGTGTAGTGGACTTTTTGCATGCCAGACACCAACTTAGAGGCTTCGTAGCATATATGTTATATATGGATGAATTCAGAATTTGAAGTAGAACATTTTGTGTGAGTTTTGTATGTGTGTGTGTGAGTGTGTGTCTGTGTCCCCCCCCCCTTATAACTTTTGATCCGCTCAATTTACAGAGCACAAAATTTCAAAATATATATACAGTTATAGGCCTACAAAACTTTTATACTCAGAATTGTGAATTTTTGTTTCAGTCAGGGGTTATCAACTTTTGAATTTTTGGTTTATTTTTCCATATATATGTATATCAGAAGCCATAAAAACTAGAACGCTAAAAATTGGTATAAACATAGAGAAATCCAAAATCTCAAATAGGTTTATTCAAAAAAATTCAAGGATTTCTCAAACATATTTAATTAAGAAAAATATTTTTTTTATGATAAATTTATGAGTTTAACTGCCTATATTTCCATTTTTTTTTAAATATCAATAAAAGCTGAAACACCCTAACTAGATAATTTAATTTTCTATAAAAAATATTAACATTATACTAGCACATCTCAATTTTTTTTAACAATTTTTGTCAAAATTGAATTTAGTGACGACATCGTTTCATACAATTTGTATGGCAGTCGCCTACACACAATATCTAAGAAGACTTAATAGTTTGATACTAATCTCCAAACATACATACATACCATCATTCTGTTTTCATATTCTGGGTAGGATCAAAGGACTGATGTTTTTAACTGCCTATATTTCCAAAGTTTTTAAAAGTAACGAAAAAAAAACGAAAAACCCCAACTATAAAATTAAGTTTGCTACAAAAAATTTATAACATTTTAGTAGTAGGTACATCTCAAACTTTTTTTAACAATTTTTATAAAGATTGAATTTACATAGTTACGACATCGTTTCATACAATTTGTAAGGTAGTACACACTACACAATATATACGGACACTCGATAGTTTGATACTTAATCTCCAAACACACATACATATCATCACGTTGTTTTCATATTCTGGGTAAGAAAAAAAGACTGACCTCCATACTTTCCTATCCTGACATACATAATTACATGTTTTATATAGGAAACAAAATATCTTTAAGTTTAAGTTTTGTACGTATGTATTCTTCAATTATACATACTATCGCCATCGACAGTTGGATATCATGTGTTACATGCAACTAGTTATCAAAAGTGGCGCATAGGTAAAAATAGGTTGGAAAACACATGTCTAGACTGTCTGGTACAAGACATGAGGGTGATGAGAATGTATGTAGGTATTGAGAAGTTACTAAACTATACCACTACCCCACTGAACCAGCGAAGCAGTGGTTTACCCAATGACACCAAAACAACAACAAAAACACAGGGTTGGAAATATGGTGTAGTTAATTAAGGGATGTTGAACTTTAATATAAATTAGAATATAATAATACATATTATGAACGATGTTACTTCCGCGACACCGGCTTAGAATAGGACTTTCACTCTTCTATTATCATCGTTGCGGGTGTTCCGTAAGAGCCGGGGGGGCAAGTCTGGTCAACAGGCGGAATCAAAACCATCCATGTTCACCCATATCATGGATGTAATTATCTTCTGGAATTCTATAACATCTTAAGATATTATAAAACTCCATAAGATAATTATATCCATTGTAGGTATGGATGGGTAAACATGGATGGTTTTGATCCCGCCGGTTGACCAGACTTGCACCCTAGGAAAAAAAAACTTTTCACATAGGTCAGCAATGAGGTTCACGATTACCGATTCTGAATGTATTACCTTTTTAGGTGATACGAGACTGATGTTTGGGTATACACGCATGTGCCGTGCTTCCTTTGTTAAAGTTATAAATACCAACTCACCTGTTGCTGGTTACCCCACATTCAATTCCCTTATTCCTTTCCTCTATGTTTGTGTATTTTATAAATTCATTTATCTATTTATTAATTTATTTATTACTGAATTAATTTATTTTTATTATTATTTAATTACTTTTTGTTTATTACTTTTTTTATTTGTTTAATTACTTATTTTTTATTTATTTATTAATGAATTTATTGAAATTACTAATTTATTTAATCATTTATTGCCCTTTACAAGCATAAATAAAAAAACACATATAACAGAAAAAAATAAACCTAATAAAAAAGGCATTACCTACCCTTAAAAAATTGTCGATTCGTCTAAGGTATATACTATATACCCATTCTTCTTCATATATCCTGTTGGGTCGCCTCAACATTGGCGATCACTTTAAACTTTAAATCACATCAAGCAAATCTCTCTCGGTCCTGTGCCGCTCGGAACAGCTCATCCACGTCCCGGATGCCGGTCTCTCATGCATATGTAGCCAGGACATTTGACTTTCGAAATTAGTTGCAAATATAAAGATTTCTCCCCACGCAAACATGATCCAGGTATGATATCTCTTTGACTTTAATTGTAGACAACAACTCCCCGTCTGCTCTAGATCAATTTATAATATTTAACAAGTTTTAAGTTGCTTCGATTAGTTGGGAGATAAGTCTCAAATAAATTGGATGGGTGGATGGCAGAGCGGTTAGCGCGCTGGGTTAAGTAATCCAGTGGTCGCGAGTTCGAATCCTGCCTCGACCGATCTCGTTTACCTATAGGACAAGCATTTATGCTTAGTTTAGGGAACGTAGGAAGATGTATATGTACTTGTTTAACAAGGACATATTCATTTAAAAAAAAAAAAATTCAATACTATATCATAAAGTTAAAGAAAGGGGTAATTCAAGAATCGTCAAAAGATTAACCATATTGTATTATAAGTGTTGAACTTGTGGTCTAGAGGAGGAGACTCTGGACCATATGTTTTTTAATTGTAATAGACGGTCTAATATGAGTGGTTTGTATCAGTACACGATCGACACTGTTGATACATTTTCAAAATAATTCAAAAATGTATGTCTTATTGTTAAAATTTCTTAAAACACACAACATGAACTGTTACTTAATTTTGAACTTATTCATATTCACAAAAAAACTATTCCTAACCTAACCTATCCTTTTTAATTTATATTTTAATTCAAGTTATATAGCACACTAAATTAATAGTGTTGCACTTCAGACCCCACCACCATGTGAGAATAATCATACCTAAGGGAAAGAAAGGGGAAGTGTTAAGTGTTGAACTGCCTGTAAACTTCAAGCACAAAAAACAATAAAAACATGTACCAACTGCATAACTCGAAATGTTACATTGTTAACAAATTTTCATTTTATTTTTCAGTAAACTTTAGTGCTAAACCGCATCGTGGATACCAGTGATCGTCGGCCAAACAGAAGACGTCAAAATAAGAACAAAGACTATTAAAAGTAATATTTAAATGTTCAACATTAACTTGAACATGTCTTAACATAATACTGCTTTCGCATAATCGTCTCTTTTCCAATGACAAGATACGCTTTTTTGCAACGATTTAAACGAGATGCTGCGTTAAAGTTGTGACTTAAAACACATCTATAAAACATAAAACATTAAAAATGATTGGTCTCAGAAAACAATGCTTTTGTGTATTTTTATTTTCATACAAGAATACGTTAAACACCACAAGAGAGTTATCAATGTGCATTAAATTTGTAGGGGCAGTACAGAAATAACGCGTAAATCACGCGTCATACAAAAAACGTGTGGGTTGTGGCCAATTGTATTCAAATTTTATATGGAAAATATTTAGCATTTTCATGAAATGAGTTGGTTAAATTATTTTTTATATAAATATTTAACTATGAAAACTTGGTGATAATTCTTCAATGCCATTTTATTTTTATTATTAGTCAACAGCTATTTTTTTATATAAAACAATTACATATAAATTGAGCCAATTACAGACTATTATATATTAGTAATTCATATAAAACACGTACACGTGTTCATAGTAAACATGTATATATGTACATATAATAACACAAGAGAAAAAATAACACATATTACTGCATGAGTATAAAAGAATAAGAATATAGCCACATCGTCACTGAAGGGGTCACATAAAAATCAATGTAGTGTTAGTAGGTACAACAACATGAAAGAAAATGATGTGGCTTTACCAATATGAAAATAAATATTTCAAAGTTTAAGTTTGCTGAGCTTGGTGTCACTTTAAAATATTTGACAGTTGAAAAAATGAGAAGCAATATTCAGATATTCAATCAAAATCTAATGGGGTCTAAACGAGTATTAGATATTCAAATTTGCAAAATTTGAAAGGATTCGAATGAGTATTTTAGTCTATAATTGATAAAGTAAAATAAACCCACCGTACATAGCACACAGCACATAGTACCTACGCACACATAGATACATTGTGATGAAACTTTTAGAATACAATCTAAACATGATACTAGTTGATAATCTACAATTAAAAAATTAGCCTTAAAATTGCAAAATCATAATTCCCCACTATATCCTCTTAGGTAAGTGAGGAGTAAAAACGCGACCACATAAATGAGATCTTGTAGATGGACAAGATTAATATTTTTTTTTAATGACAAACTTTTCAACATCTCAATAGAGACGAAGTTGGGATATTATAGAAGAACCAGGAATTAAAGGCACCTACAGGGCTCACGGCCTGTCATCGGCTGGTTTACGCGATCACTTTATACGCTTACATAACGTTCACCAATAATGCCTTCTTATTGAGTTCCCTTATGAATGTAATTTTTGAATGTCCTTTATATTTGAATAATGTGTAACATTTCACCTGAAAATAAGGAATTATACTATTTCCATCTATGAAGTAACGAAGAAACCTTTTTTGTGACGCCATCTATTGAGAAAATAGTTTTTTTGCAAACAATGAAACCAACTTAGTCTATATTGAGATGTTAAAAAGTTTGTCAATAAAAATATCAATTAACTCCCGATAGGGAAAAAATCGAATGTTTGCGTATACGCAATTAAAAAAAATATTCGAAGATAAATAATTTTAAAAACTTATAATGTAGGTACCTACGTAATATAGGTTTGTACAATTATGTTTTGTTTGAAATTGACTGTTTCACTAGACGAGTCTGTTCTGGGGCAGAACAGCTATCACCTAGATGTCCTAGATAATCACATTGTGAAACGTCATACAAAAGTACAAAATAATAAAACAAAAACATGACGGATAATATTCTTGTTAAACGAACCTCATTTCTATGAGGTCGTATTATGTACGGGCCATCGAGGTACATAATATGTTCTGAGGTACTTTATCCTGATGGAATTTCTTCCTTCCTTCCGGCATGCATCCTCGTAAACCTTTACTTCACCTACCGTTTCCTCCCGCTGCTGAGTGGATCAATTGTTCTCTAAAGAAAGTGCACACATGCACAGTTTTACTTATAGGTACGTTTAGTGTCGCAGTAAAATAAACTATTCGCTATTTATGTTCTGACGCCTTATCAACTCACAACCATTTACTTTCAATGTATATTTATTTATTTATAGATTTTATTTTATTTATTTTTATTTATTTATTTATCACACAATTTAAATAATCGTTATTAAAAATAGATAACTGCAGCCCAACTAGGTATACCTGTTCTAGGGCTAGCAGTGTACATATTATTATATTTCACAGGAGACATATAGCTTGAACCTATTTGCATTTTTTTTAAAAAATATCCAAACAATATAAACTTACATAACCATTCTACACAGATTAAAAAATGGAATTGAAGTCATCATGATATGCATACACATACATATTGTGTATGTAGGTATCTTATAATTTTATTTGTTATTTAAACAAATAATCTGAAATAGTATACTGAACTGACAGAGCATAGGTATGATCCGTCAGTCATATCTTTATTCAGTCGAGTCTCAGATCAAATCAAGACAGCACAAAATTATTAAAACAATTAGATATTCTACTATGCTACTAAATCAATATTCGTTTGAAATTTTTTATTTATTTTTTATTTGATATTGCTTTTTAGACAACTGACAGGTAGGTGCATACTATGTCAAATATAAATTAAACCTCGAATGTATTTTATCAAAAGTTGCATATATGTACACAAACCATGGATTTATTTTTTTCCCTGTCGGGAGTCAATATTTTTAATATCTCAATAGAGACGAAGTTGGTTGGTTGAAAGAAGAACCAGGAATTCAAGGCACCAACAGGGCTTACGACCTGTCATCGGCTGGTTTACGCGATCACTTTATGCGCTTGCGCAACGTTCACCAATTACGTATGCCTTCGTTATTGAGTTCCCTATCAAAAAAAAATTAACACGCACCCAACAACAAGTTGCCACATTCTGGAGACTTGTCATATCACAGACTAATACTGAAAACACAAAATTGTATATACGCCAATAATCAAATCTCCAACCTTTGTTATGAAAATGACAATAAAAAATATTTTTCTAACTTTTGGCGCAGCAGTTCGACATCAAACCAACTAAAGTTCGATTTAACATACAATTGAAAACACAGTCACATGAGGGATACACCAACAAGAAAAATAAATACATGTGCATTGGCAAAATCACAAAAATAACAAAATAAAATAATACCAACAAAATAAAAAACATAGGCAAGTTAAAATTAATGATTAAGAAAAAAAACTCAATAAACAAAATTTAAAAAACAATAAATGAAATATATCTCTTTTTTTATAAAGAAGAAGAAGAAGAATCACCAACTGAATTACGAAGACCGACAACAGCATCCAAAATACAGGTTACTCCAAACATCACTCTACACGAGTAATATTTTCTCCTTTATTTTTGACCCCTATTATTGTAATCACGAAAAAATTAAATTGCAACATTTTGTTTATTTTTGACGTAAGACAAAGTTTTAAATGCCTATGTGGCATTTAGCTACAGTTGTCAATGGATTTTTCAACAGTGTTTTATTTTTCTCTTGTTTTCTTTGCATGACTTGACTTTGGACCCTCGCTTTTTTGTTGTTTTAAAACATGACTTACTGATCGAGAGATGACAAATACACAAAAGATACCGCGAACGTCACACGTCAAAGTCAACACAACACAAACGGTAGCCATGTTGACTCGTCGGTAACGAATAATTTTACAGATATCTGTTTTACGAAAAATGATACAAAACGTGTTGAACGTGTTGTCATGTGTGTGTGACGAAGTCTATCGACAATTATTCAGCTTCGGGTGATAGCCTAATCACTACGAAGCCTACAACGACAAGGAATAGTTTATTTGTGAATTAGTTTGGTAAGTAAATTCTTCATTTAACAAATTACTCAAAAAACAAGAAAAAAATGTTGATTTTAACCGTTTGTTAAACTATTTTTCTACTTTTTTACTAAATCTTTTAGAATACCTCAAGGCGATACTAATTTGATGATAACCATTGTCATTCTTATGTCCTATAAATAGAATTTGCATCATATATAATAATGTATTGAATAATTTGGATTTGTTTGATGATAACTCAACAACACTTTCAGCAATAAGAGTTGTCGGAAGTATGAACCCTCCACAATCCATGGTGCAAATATTGTGAGTCCTGTTGGCGACAAAACTTCCATTCCTGTTTCCTCTTCCTTGATGATGCTGCCTTTACACATGCTTTGTTATTTTTTTTTATTTTGCTTAGTCATTGATCTTTTATTTTTATTTTTTACATGTTATTATTTTAATCTTTAATTATCTATGAAAACTTATTGCTTCTCTATCATGCACTGAATCTTCATTTATGTATATTTTGTAATATTATAGAAGCTGTTGATTTTTGAATTGATGATTTGCAGTAAAAACACACACTCGTCATTAAAAAAAGGTTATTAATATTTAATTAGTTAGTCAGTATTTAGTTGTATTTTTGTCGTTCAACATTTCCGCAATCACTATGAACAAACACAGATCAGGTATCCTTTGCAGAACTCAGATCGTCCCTTGTATTTAAATGTCTTGATTTACCTCCAACTCCATCTATTTACGTACAAGCGTCTAGTCTGAACTGGAAGTATGTAGTGCATAGATATATACGGTCTACAGGTTTGATCATAAAAAGTCGCTTCAGCTTCTAGTCTCGTGCCGATTTTATACTTTTACATTAAAACAACTCTTCTTCTTTTCTACGGTGAACTTCTCAATTTAGGACTCGAACGGAATTATAGCATCTAATCTGAGGATCGGAGACTGAGCTAGGTAGGTACACACAAAACAAAAATTAAAAAATAACGATTTTTTGCTTTATTAAAAGAAAATAGTGAATATGTCCTTGTAACAAAGAATATATTATTTGTACAATATCCTTTATACATTCCCTAAATTAAGTATAAATTCTTGTACTCTTATTTGTTAACATGGCTACGCAGGGGAAACCAGCTATTAGGATTTGGGCTCATTATACTATTCAATCTGTCCAGGAAAATATCAATTCGGGTTTGAAAAAGACTCGGGTTGAAATAAGATGGAAACACTGAATTCGGAAGATAGTTCCATAGCCGGGCTGCTGTGTTTAAAAGAGTTCGAGAAGCTCTGGTACTAAAACCAGATGACTAAACCACCTAAAATCAGAGTTCCGTTTGGAAAATTATGAAAAATGAGCGCTTAAGTCGGATTCTGGTTTTTAAACCAATCTTTTTTTCACTGGGTAATTAATACGCTAAACATAATATTATATATACGAAATTAATCACCAAGACTCACTCTCAACGACATACCTGTTGAGAAATCGATGTAAAATTGATTGGATCATACTGAAAATCAACTGCTGGGAGCTTGTCCTCCAGCTACATAACTGAGCATGGTCCTTTTGAGGTGATAAGTTGTTTTTGCCTAAGTAGGTATATCCTCTTGTTTTCTTGTAAACACTTTTTATTCCTTGACTTTCCACTACTATGAAATAGTAGTGGAAAGTTAAGAAAATAGTTGGGTAGTTGTCATCTTGGCGATGACAATATTATTTTGCAAATAATATTTTGCTCAGTAACTGAAAGATTCTTTTTTTGGATGTGGGTTTCTATTTTTCAGCTACCAGTGTACCTATATATGTATATATTATGTACGTAATAAACTTCATGGTAGATTTTTTTCAGATACGCGATTGAAAATAATTGCTAACACACTCACTCAAAAACCTACCCTAACTCTTATTTCAACGTCTCTTACCAGTATTCCATCTCGTTGAAACGAACTTCCTATTTCTAGGTAGACAAGATATACGTAATAATAGTTTATTATTATTCGTGCTTCCATCAAATTGCCTATCAAATTGTTCGTTATGTGCAGAAGTATCTTCACCACATGGCGCACAGCACAAGCTGACATTATACTTTTACGATCGATAAGAAAATTATTTCAGAAGTTCAACGGGAAATGGTTATGGATCCAACTGAGCGTTCCTTTACACTCCATTCGTAAAAATAAAATATAAATTGTAAGTTGAACATTCTACTCATATTTTTCAGTTTGAAGCTGTGTAAATTTTACTTTAAACCCTGGATTATAATATTTTTCTTCTTCTTTCAAAGGCGCTACAACCTATATCGAGTCATGGTCTCCTTTAACCTCAGTCTACATCGCTCTCTATTCCAGTCTAATACTTGGAGCAGTTGTCTTGCTTCCTTCCTGACATCCTCCCATCTCAGACCCGGCAACCTTCCCTTTACTCGTGCTCAAAGAGCTATAAGATTATTAGGTATTATAGGGACCTCTTCGAAGCCTTGTTTGTCGTTTCGAATGCCAAGAACCTGATTTTGTTTGTTTTTGTTGTTTGATCGTTGCTTTTTATTTTGCCATAATCTTTGAATTTCCTTATAAGTTTTATCAAACGAGTGTTTGATAAAACTGAAAATATTGTGGCACTCTAAAAAATTGACCTGGCTATGGCACAAGATTTTCAATTCTATCGAAATGTTACCGCTATCGGATGCTAGACAATCCAGTATGGGATACTTTGTGGAAAAAATACTGATAGGCAACATTAAAATATTTATGTTCACTTTAGTGGCAATCGTACCGGATGCATCTATAGCTTTTGGTAGATACTCTTCATAACTAATATCCTACTGTTTCTCATAATCACCTTTCTTTGGACATTTTCGTTCTTCGTGTGTACTTTCAGAGTATTGCTTAAACTGAATGGGTAGTAGAAAGAGAATAACTCATCATATTGAAGTATTTACATTATGAATGTACATTTAGCTAAGGGTACATCCTTACTTTGAACAGTCGACATGTTCCTACACACCTATTATGGAAATAATGATTTATAACTCCAAACCTAAAGAGTAACCTCGTAGATTGGCTGTGTGTGTAGTGTGTATGTAGGTTGGTCTATTTTCCTACTCTAGATGTTGGTCCATACATACCTACATACATACTTCAACATAGAATCAGGTTGAAACTGCAGCACAGTTGAACTTTTATGAGTCATTTCGGTTCCAGAGCTTTGTTATATTACCCTGCTCGCTTTCAGAGGCGATAGATTACATTCAAGGCGGAATACAGGAATTATATGGAATACCTTGGCCTGGCTCATACTACTAGAATTTAACAGCTTTCTCATATACCTACCAATATCCACTCACACACACGAGACACATCATACTCTTCAACAAAAGAACTACAACAGATAATGGATATAGCAAAGAATAACACCCCTGGACAAATTGTCCAGTATGAACAACATGTTCAATATTTCTTTATGCAGTATTTAGACTCAATTATCATCATTAATAGCCGGGTAGTTGAAAATACAAGAGG
The DNA here is from genome assembly GCA_963576475.1 of Molanna angustata. NCBI lineage: Eukaryota > Metazoa > Arthropoda > Insecta > Trichoptera > Molannidae > Molanna > Molanna angustata. The sequence goes on from OY754980.1 coordinate 5,607,092, forward strand.
CGACATCATAACATAGTTCAGCAATGAGGTTCACCATCCATTCTGAATGTGATGTCTTTTTAGGTGTGACGAGGCTGGTATGTGGAGATACATGCATGTGTAAATAAATCATTTAGACATTATTGATCAGAAGAAATTCGATGAAGATATAAAGAGGGTTTGTTTATAAAAAAATTGGCTTGACTGTTTATTGATTCATTATTGTTTTGTTAAATATTGTTATTTGTTATGTATGGTTATTTTTGTTTTATTTTGCAAATAGTTACAACCCCTTTCAAAACATGATTTCATTTCTTTTTGAAGGAAGTTTGAATTTTTAAATTTAAATTCTTGTTGACGTTGACTTGAGCTCAAATTCATTTATTTACATATTTCGACAAAGAATGGTCAGATTCTTTGTTTGGTCCGTGCGGAGATGAATCGTGGACGTTCAAAATAAGCACCATGGAAAGTCTTGAAGCATTTGAAATGTGGTTACACCGCAGAATTCTACGAATACCATGGACTGATATGGTCAGCAATACAAATGTAGGTACTCCAGAGAGCCAGAACTGAAAGAGAACCATCGACGAAAATCAAAATCCGTAAGGTTTCATACTTGAAACATGTACTAAGCTACTAAGAGGGGACAAATATGAACTACTCTACGTAATCTGCCGAGTATCGGTCGGCAGGAAGCAAATTTCATGGCTACGCAATATACGAGAGTGGACGGGTATTAGGACCGTGGACAAGATGGAGAGGGATAAGTGTTGGTATGATTATACGAGAATATTTACTGTGTGATTTGATATTATTTATTTATTTTGAAATATCTTATTGTACGTTTTAAACATGGAATTAGTGGAACTTAATTTGGTGACATGGCAACATTATTCAGTTTATTAGACTGACTGACAGTCCTACCAACATAACCGTGAGTTGTACTAAGTAAAAGGAACGCAGAATAACAAGCTAATGTATTGTATAAAAGGGAATTTCTTTTTCTTCCACCATACATACTACAAATAATAAGAGAAAATGCGGTATTTTTTTCATTTATCAATTTGATCTAAAAAAAAATATTTTTATTTACGTGCTAAAACAGTTCATTTGGGTCGTGACGTCACACATCACAATGGGTGTATTTTCCAAACGCATGATGTCAAGCATTTTGTTGACGACTTGATTATTGCGTTCAATCAAAACGCATTTGTAAAAAAATGGATGCCATTTTTTTTTAAATATTGTGTTTTGGAACGACAACTCCAGAAAAAAGTTCTTACAAAGTTTATAAAAAAATTTACTAAGCTATTTTACTGTTTAAATACAATAGGTAACATTTCTGGTTCCATTCGGATCTTATTTTTTCTTACCAAATTTTATATAACTGTCTGTTTCCGATATTTAATATAAATAAATAAAGAAATCTTATTCACAAGGCCGAGTGTCAAAAAAATGTTTCTTGACACGTACGTGACAGAATGATCTTTACAAAATGTGTCAGCTGTGGTCCATATAGAATTGAGACATTGGTCAAACGCACATCTTTATCAAATTGGAGCATCACGTACCTATGTACATACAGTAAAGGCATGGCATGTGGACATTATTCATTCCGTTTCTTTTGAAGTTTATCGAATGACTTTATAGAGAGTTATTTAAGGACCATGTGGTAAGCAAAGGACTTTAAAATGCGTTATTTTGTAATACAGACCTCAGTAGTACAATTATAATCGAATCAATTTCATCCAACGGATATCGTGATGTAATTTTTCGCAATCAATCTTTCTGATGCCGAACATATATAATATTACCATACTTTGTTAACTGGTTGGTTGGAAGAAATTGCCTAGTGGCCTTCGTGGCTCAGTTGGTTAGATATTTGACTGCTGATCCAAGGGATGGACACACAGTTCCTTATTGTGTTTTCAGTCTGGATCTGTGAGATGATGATAAACGGTGACAGGAAAATTATTCGAAAAACAATTATTCGAATGCTCAATTTTATGAAAATCAATTTTACGAATAGCAATTATTCGAATCACATTTTTTCGAAAAACAATTTTCCGAACACACAATTATCAGAATTTACAATTGTTCGAATTTTTATGACGTTATGTTGGTAGTATTGTGAGAGGAATAAACCATAGATTTTTATTATAATATACTAGATGTCGTAGTTAGCAAATTTTGTATGAATCGAAAACAAATGACTCACTTCTTGCACGGAGTACTACATCTACATAGTATATTATGTTTAATAAAAATCTATGGAATAAACAACATGGCGACGCACCGCGCTGTCAGATATCCTAGTAAGGATGTACACCTATTTTTTAAACCTAAACCTACAAAACTTTGGTAAAAATATGTTGGTTAGGTTTGTTTGTAGTTATAATTGCGACTGGCGTGAGTCAGTTGCATTATATATTTAAAAAAGTAACTATAATATTAAAATAAAATAACTAAATTGGTGTGAATACTAGATAAACATAAACTAGTGTACAAACTAGGCTATCCCGCGCTCTCAAACATCAGTTATTAAAAATGTGCAAACATACGTACCCAACAATAATACAACAAGTAATAATAGTCTTCATCGAATATATTTTACTGGCAACAAATATTTCAAAGGAGGCAACATAATTACACAAAAATATATTAAATTCGGTTAATTGGTTTTCCAACAAATGTTAGTTCGAATAATTTGCTTTCGGACAATTGTCATTCTGATAACTGATTTTCGAAAAATTGTTATTCGTACAATTGCGCATTCGAACAATTGTGTTTCGAAGAATTTTCATGTAATCTGATAAACATCTTAAGTCTCCAGAATGTGGCAACTTGTTAATGGGTGCGTGTTAAATAATTATTTGACATGGCACCTGTTAGTTGCTCGAGAAGCTACATTAAAAAAAGAAAATTTTCAGTGTGAAGAAATATTTGAAAAGGGTGCCATTTTCAAACTTGTTTTATATATAGGTATTAGGTATATTGTTAAAAATAAAAGAATGAAATTCAGAAAAGGTGCTAGATTATAGCTAAAATAATGATGATTGTTTGCAGTTCTGCTCTGCTAGCTTCGGTAGGGATACGGCGTGATAGGTTTATATGTATTATTTACTAATAAAAATTAAATACACCTATACCTTCAATTGATATTGTTAGATCTGGAGCAACGTTTATATAACAAATACAGTAAAACAATTATTTGCACAACCTTGTTAGTCGTATGCAAAACCTTGATGGATTATTTGCCAAACCTTGACCGGTTGAAACGCAGAGATCTCACATTATTAAGAACGCATTTATTAATGGATTATTTTAGCGAAATACCTATTAAATCATGCACGTCAATCTCATAAACTTCAATTAGCCAAACAATGCGTCAATATTCTGTAGGAAGGAATTATTAGGTAAGTACCTACCTATTGTTTGTTTATACAATTTCTGTTTAAAAGGTAAGCTAGTAAAATAAACATGGAAGGGTTTGTAAATACGCAAAATCTTCAATTCCTTCACTATTTGTTATGACATTATATCGTAACATGGATCTTTAATTGTTATAACCAGGGAGAATCGAGCGCCACACATTAAGCTAATCGATGACAATATTATGTTCTATTGATGCTAATTTTTTTTTTATAATTGAAGTTACCATATCCAAAAAAGCATAAATGCTTAAAAAAACTAGTAAACGCTTAAGCAGGACGATTGTGAAATTTAAATTTGATTGTACATCGTAGACCTACCAGCAGTGATTAAGTCAAGATCCAAAATCCTTGCAGACGATACAAAGTTCTTTGCCAATCCATGTATAAGTCATGAGCAAGTGCAGGATGATCTGAATAGAATAAAAGAGTGGACAAAAAAATGCCACATCAATCTGAATCCCAATAAGTGCACTGTTCTACATATTGGAAAAAATAACCCCAAGTTTGAATACTTTCTTGAAAATACTCAACTAAAAGATGTTGAATCACAAAATGACCTAGGTATCATTGTATCCGCAGATTTAAAATGGGAGGATCATATTATTAAGATTGTTAAGAAAGCAAACTCCCTTACTTACTGCATCAGAAAAGCTTTCCAGAACATCACACCAGACTTAATGTTAAAAATATATAAAGCATTTGTTAGACCATTGTTGGAATATGGTTTCCAGATATGGAGTCCCTATTTTTCCAAGGACATTGACTTACTTGAGAGAGTCCAAAGACGTTTTACAAAAATTCCCAGGACACTTCGCAACTTAACATATGAGGAAAGACTTGACTTCTTAAAACTGCCAAAACTAGAAAACCGAAGAGAACGTGGAGATCTTATTGAAACATTCAAAATATTATTAGGCCATTATGACTGTGAAAACATGAAAAATCTCTTTCAATATAGTCATAACACTAATTTGCGTGGCCATAGCTTAAAACTAGTGAAAAGTAGGTTCTCGACAAATCCTCAAAGGCATTTTCTTTCAAATAGAGTTGTGAATACTTGGAATAAACTGCCCCAACATGTTTTGGATGCTGAAAATGTGAATATTTTCAAGAATAGACTGGACTTTTTTTTGGACAAAGCAAAATAGTTACAACCAAATAAGAAAATTCGACAGTGAATATAGGCACATCAGCCTTGGCTGCCTGCCTATAAATAAATAATAATAATAATAATTATAATAATATATAAGACTTCTTCTTCTTCTACTTGACGACACTGCAAAGAGCCAAAGACAGCTAATTATGACGAAACAGTTGGTTCACCGTTCATTGAAAGAGAAGATAAGAGAGAACCGTATTTTTTGTAGATAGTCATAAGAAAACATATAACGCTAAATCTAGTAACTGAAATAATGATATTTGAAAACCGCCTAATGCACTATGAAGTTACTTGTTAGTAAGGTATAGCGTGCGGTGAAAATGGTTTAGGTATAAGTGATTTAAATTATCGGAAACCCAAATTTTTTTGATTTTTTTAAAAAATGCTATAGATAAAGGATATTTTTAATAATTCATTTAGGCGAATTAATGCTGAATTTTAAAATTGTGTGACGAGCATTCACCAGAGAAATGTTGAAAATATTTTTTTAGAAACACACTGTCCAAAATATTTGGACAGTGTGTTTAGGTTTATTTGGCCCCTTAAAAACACTGACGTTGCTCTTCGCGTGTCCAATGGGTCTAAAGAAATTCCCTCAGACATCGTTGTAGAGTTCTCGTCGGAAAGTTGACACGGAGAAGATAGTGCATTCCCATAGGATATGCTCAGAAGTCATATTATGTGTATATCTAATAACAACCATGTATATAATGTAAGGAATAAATAGTATTGAATTTGGTTCAAAACCTTGAAAATTATACAATATTATAATGCACACTTAACTAACACGTAGATACAGATACCTTTAAAGATGTTATCGACTGAGCAATGTAATTTGCATACTGCACCGTTATATCAATAATACTAGTTTAACTGTTTTCACCAGGAGGGTTATGTGTTTGTGTACTCATTATAACGATAATTTATGGATACCTACATATATGTATGTAATTTCGGGTATATGTATGTTTTACGCTGGATTTTTGACGAGGATTATCGTATGTTTGGATTCGTCAGGCACATACTTGTCATACATACATGTCATAGATAAACGAACGCCGCTTATTTCTATATCGACACACATACATCGCCTCGTCGTCATTCATACATCGTCTTATACATGTTCGTCTGTTGATCACGCTTCTAACATTTTCGTCTTTCAAAATACCACAGTTCACATGGACGTGCCATCCCTTCCTTGGGCGGCCCCGACCTCTCGTACCATTCCTGTCCGCAATGTATATTTTTTCGTCAGGCGTTCCTCATTCATTCTCCTCATGTGGCCAAACCATCTTAATGTGTTTACTTTTATTCTATTAATTACATCTTTCTTTATCTTACACTCTTTTTATTATATTAATATCTTGCACCTGCATAATATACCTCTACGTACATTTTTTGCTGTCCAAATGTCAATACAAACGGAGATATCTTACACTTTTTTTAAAAACCATGTGTCATATTTCAATGCGAATTTGTATAGGTATTAAATTATCAAATGCATATATTTTTAAGGCCAATCAATTCCTGGATTGTACAAAGACGCAACTAACTGCAGGAACATGGCCTAGATGACATAGTACAGAACCAAAAGAAATATGGGTAAGGTATTTAAGGATTTGACCCCAACAGTCGGGCACAGACAGGAAGTTGGGATATAGCCAGGGAGAAGAAGGTATTAAAATGGAAGCAAAATTGACATATCATAGCCATAAGAAATGAAAGAATGCAGAAGAAATACATTATTTAATACATTCAACGAATGCTGAAGAATACACTTGGGTTATTAAATTGCTTAAACAAAATTGCCTTATAAGTAGTTTTAAAGCAATATTTGGGGTTCTGTGTGTTTCAAAGTAAATATATTGAGAAGTATATAGATTCATTCATTTATACCATCACGGCATATAACACAGTTGAGGGTAACCAGCTACACGTGTACGGGTGTGTATTACCCTATAAAAGAAAGCACGACTCATGTGTTCATCTAAAAACACCTATAAAGGAACTACATTTAGAATGGGTGGTGAACTCCATTGCATATTTATTTGAAATGTTGTTATTTTGCCTGTTGTATTTTCGATTACAAAAAGTTCTTCTTCTTCTTTCTCAGCCATCTCTCCACTGCTGGATGTAGGCCTCTTCTAAGAGCTTCCACTCGTCTTTTTTTGGGCTTTTTGAACCCATCTGCTTCCAGCGACAGGGACAATATCATCGTCCCACCTCTTCTGGGGCCGCGGGCCGGCCTATTCACATCCCATGGTCTCCAATTTAGAATTCCGGGTGCCCATCTGTCCGTACCTACCCTGTCTGGCAACATACCTATATATTTTTAAAATAAGTGTTTCACATTTGATTTGGGATGCATATGATTCATATCAACTACACCAACGTAATTAACTAGTCACTTTTCTATGGATCTGAAATGAAAAATCGCGTCATAGTTTGGATTGATGACTGGTACTATGGCCGACATTAGGACCTGGTTGATCTATTTTGTGTGAGCCCATATTATGTTTGTTGAGGTAATGATTGTGAGTGCAGAATACTGAGATTGTGTGCCTGTTTGAGGAGGAACGGGAAATATTAGGTACCTGTTTCATAATTGCTTATATTGTCACTAAAATTTATAAACTGCTAGCCCTAGAACAGGATTTCCTAATTGGGCAGCAGTAATCCACTTGTTGTACAATAACATTGTATTAACCCCGAGTTTGAGTAAGTATTAAAGGTAGAACGTTTTCGAAGCTAACCGCTTCTTCCTCCGGACAAACTTATCCTTAATACTCAAACTCGTGGTTTATACAAAGTTATTGTATATATTTTTATTTATTTATAAATTGTAAAAGTGCCACAAATAATAGCAAAATCGTATGAAGATATTTCTATAATATCCTACGCAGTACCTATAGTCGTCATAGTTGACTTAGTAAGTGTTACGGGAGATTACGCTTTTATATCAGCATAAAAAAGAAGCACATTAAAAATAACAATATAAATATTAATATTTATAAATAACAACCGCCACACACATACACCATATGGTAATTTTTTTATAAAAAACATATTCCTACCGTTTTACATACTTAGGTAAAATGTAAATGAACATATTGTTATAAATGATATATTATACAAAACATTAATACAAGTAAGTATATAATTTAGTATTATTTGACATCTTTCTTCTTATATAAATTACGTTGACATTGCAAATTACAATTGTCGTGTCGCTATTTTTCGCACAATGCAAAATATGGGTTTTCTTTTTGGACCAGTTGCCAAATGTCTTGAAAAAATACCTACTTACTTACATGGATATTTGATAAGATTACAGTTAACAATATTATACAATTTACGGAATTACGAATTCGAAATTTTTAAGTTTTTTTATGCAGATCATCAACTAGTATCATGCTGAGATTGAATTATGAAAGTTTCATCACAATGTGTCTGTGCGTGTGTGTGTGTGTGCGTGTGTGTGTGTGTGTGTGTGTGTGTGTGTGTGTGTGTGTGTGTGTGTGCTGTGTACTACGTGCTTTGTATTTCATATGTACGGCGTGTTTATTCTACTTTATCGATATAGACTAAAGTAGGTACCTGCTAATTCGATTCTTTTCAAATTTTGCAAATTTGTACCTACTTATATCTAATACTCGCTTAGACCCCATTAGATTTTGAACAATATCTGATCAGTAGTTCTCGATTTTTTAACATGCTTAGGCAACTTAAAATTTGGTATTTCTTTAACTATTGAAATTGCTAAAAAATTACATCACATTTATATAATGGCATTAAAAATTTCATAATAAAATAGTTAAATATAAATAATTTTACTCATTTCATGAAATTGCTGAAAATTTTTCTAACAAAATATGAATATTTTGTGAGGTGTCTTGGTAGTGGTTACAACTCCCTTGTTTTTATTAAATAAAAGAAACCCTTTAAAAAAGACAGAGAAGGAATACACTATTAACTTATAATATCTTAATTATTTTGTATCTCATTGCGAATATCTTGAGCATTTATGTCCCTGATAATTTCATGGATATTATATTATGCATCTCATTGAGAATATCTTGAGAAATTATGTAGTCTTGATAATTTTCTAGGTAGACTAAAATAAATAAAATCTAGAATCTAAACAGTGTAACTTATCATTATCAAAATTATAATTCAAAAAATCCCTGATAATTTCTTGGATATTATATTATGCATCTCATTAAGAATATCTTGAGAAATTATGTAGTCTTGATAATGTCCTAGGAAGACTAAAATATATAAAAATCTAGAATCTAAACAGTGTAACTTATCATTATCAAAATTATAATTCAAAAAATCCCTGAAAATTTCATGGATATTATATTATGCATCTCATTGAGAATATCTTGAGAAATTATGTAGTCTTGATAATGTCCTAGGAAGACGAAACTATATAAAAATCTAGAATCTAAACAGTGTAACTTATCATTATCAAAATTATAATTCAAAAAATCCCTGATAATTTCATGGATATTATATTATGCATCTCATTGAGAATATCTTGAGAAATTATGTAGTCTTGATAATGTCCTAGGAAGACGAAACTATATAAAAATCTAGAATCTAAACAGTGTAACTTATCATTATCAAAATTATAATTCAAAAAATCCCTGATAATTTCATGGATATTATATTATGCATCTCATTGAGAATATCTTGAGAAATTATGTAGTCTTGATAATGTCCTAGGAAGACGAAACTATATAAAAATCTAGAATCTAAACAGTGTAACTTATCATTATCAAAATTATAATTCAAAAAATCCCTGATAATTTCATGGATATTATATTATGCATCTCATTGAGAATATCTTGAGAAATTATGTAGTCTTGATAATGTCCTAGGAAGACGAAACTATATAAAAATCTAGAATCTAAACAGTGTAACTTATCATTATCAAAATTATAATTCAAAAAATCCCTGATAATTTCATGGATATTATATTATGCATCTCATTGAGAATATCTTGAGAAATTATGTAGTCTTGATAATGTCCTAGGAAGACGAAACTATATAAAAATCTAGAATCTAAACAGTGTAACTTATCATTATCAAAATTATAATTCAAAAAATCCCTGATAATTTCATGGATATTATATTATGCATTTCATTGAGAATATCTTGAGAAATTATGTAGTCTTGATAATGTCCTAGGAAGACGAAACTATATAAAAATCTAGAATCTAAACAGTGTAACTTATCATTATCAAAATTATAATTCAAAAAATCCCTGATAATTTCATGGATATTATATTATGCATCTCATTGAGAATATCTTGAGAAATTATGTAGTCTTGATAATGTCCTAGGAAGACAAAACTATATAAAAATCTAGAATCTAAACAGTGTTACTTATCATTATCAAAATTATAATTCAAAAAATCCCTGATAATATCATGTATATTATATAATGTTACTCATTGCGAATTTCTTGAGTATTTATCTAGTCTTGATGATGTGTACTTTAGGAAGACGAAAATATATCATAATATGGAAATGTGTTTTAACTTATACCTAATTGTAATAATTATAATTCATAAATTAATAAGTTCATAAAATCCCTGATAACTTAATGAGTAGAAATATTATTATGTATCTAATTGCAAATATCTTGAGTAGTTTAATAATTATTATGAAACACAACATTGTTATCTTAGTATGTCGATGCATTTGTGTTACAACCACATACAAGTCATAGGTATAATAATATTATCTCCTTACCGATTTACGAGTAAACATTATTTATTACGATATTTAGATAATAATAACTTTGCACAAATTATACATTATTACTGAATGTCTTATAAAACGTTATGAGTATCTTCATTAATCATAAAATTAATGATTTTATATTATATTAGGTACTAGCAAATCCCGGCAGACGTTGTCCCGTCAGTGGTTGATCTGCGTTTTATTTTTTTAAGATTTTTATCTAGAATCGATAATTATTATAAATCTGTATTTTCAGTCCCTTCCGTTCCTTTTCAGTAACTTTCCGACCTTTTTCAGTCCATTTCATCACTTTTCAGTCCATTTCATCATTTTTCAGTCCCTTTCCGTCCATTTAATTTATTTATACATTTATTTATATTGTTTTATTTATTTTATTTTATTTATTTATACATATATATATGTATTTATTTTTCAATTTCTTTCCGTCCCGTTTCATTCCCTTACGTCCCTTTTCAGTAAATTTCCGACATTTTTCAGTCCATTTCATCCCTTTTCAGTCCCTTTCCGTCCATTTTCAATTTCTTTCTGTCCCGTTTCATTCACTTACGTCCCTTTTCATACCCTTCCGTCCCACTTCAGTCTCTTCCGTCACTTTTCAGTCCCATCCGTTCCATTTTAGTCCTTTCCATCCCTCTTCAGTCCCTTCATTCGCTTCCGTCTCTTCAGTCCGTTCATTCCCTTCCGTCCTTTCAGTGCCTTTCATTTTTCGTCCATTTAGATCCTTCTGTTTAATACCTACAAGTTTCCTATATAAACACATTTTACACGCCACGAGATTGTTGAATGAATTCCAAGTAGATCATTCATCGTAAATTATTTTGTAAGATATCAAATAAATAAATTTTAATTCAATAAGATTCGAACGAATCCCCAGTTGAAATAAATAAATAATGAACATTTCCTTGCACACTGCGCAAGTGGCGAGTTTATTACCACATGACAATTTCTTCCAACTAACCAGTGTTTCCAGCCCAGAGAAGTAATATTTGCTTGAGAAATAAATTAAAACAAATTTATCCTCTGCTGGGAATCGAACCTAGGACGCCCGCACAGAAACCGAACGGTTTACCATCTGTGCCACGGCGGTCGGTCAATAATATAATATAAATAAATATTTTTCTATTCAAAAACCTTCAGCCCCTTTCGTACAATCAGTCCCTTCAGTCCCCTCCGTCTGATCCGTCCCTCAAGTCCCTTCCGTTCCACCAATCTCATTCGTACCATCAGTTCCTTCCGTCCCATGTAGACCGTCCCGTCCCTTCAGTCCGGGACTCGGGTCTCGGGTCGGGTCCAAACTGAAAACGCAATTAAAAATTGTGTCTCCACCGGGAATCGAACCCGGAATATCGAACCAATCGAACCAACTAAGCCACGAAGGCAGACTTAATATTTTAATTCAATTACATTTTTAAATGAGGACATAAGGAGAGAATGCAAGTTAAAGAAGGATATTATATGTAAAATGAAAGTGAATGCTTTAAGGTGGTTTGGACATATAGAAAGAATGAACGATGAACGACTGACCAAAAATATATACATGGGTGCAAGAGATGGAGTGAATAGCAGAGGTCGCCCCAGAAAGGGATGGCATGACCATGTGAATGATATTTTGAAAGAAGGAAACATAAAAAGTTTGAACAATCGACGAGCATATATGAGACGATGCATGGATGTAAAGGAAGCCAGAAATGTGTGCAAAAATAGAGAAGTATGGCGCTCGATTCTCTCTGCTTACCCCGTAAGGGACATGGCGTGATGGTATGTATGTATTTTTAAATATGCTCTTCATTATTGGCAATCGAACCTAGAACGACAGTACAATTTTCCCCATTCATACAAAATCATCCTTCCTCGATTCAAGTATTGATTGAATGATCTATTGGAAAATTAAAGGACCTAAATATTGTCAGTTAGTATCCTTTGCATTTTTTTATTATATTAAATTTGTATAATAAATAAATAAAATAGGTTTATACCATAGAGTAACTTTATCTGTGGTTTATACAAAGTGAATTACAAAAGTGACCTATTTGAAATCTCGCTATGAAAATTAAACAAATTAATAATTTATAAATTTAAGTCTACCTACATAATGATAGTAATACATATGTAGGTACCTATATGAAACATAAGTCATTTATTATCTTGACATTTCACATATTAACCTCAGTATAGAATATTTTAAGACACATTGTTTAATATTTTGCTATTGTGACAATAATTTCATATTACTAGTTGCATGTAGGTAGCACATGAGATCCAACTGTCACAATCTATAAACCCATAAATCCAAATTATTGAATATTTTAATATTCTAACATGTACCTAGGTACCTATGTATGTAGATATTATCGTTTGGAGGTCAGTACTTTTTTCCTACCTAAAATATGACAACAGCATGATGGTTTATATGTATGTATGTTTGGAGATTAAGTATCAAACTATTGAGAGTGCCGTAGATAATATTTTTTTTCTTTTTGTGTCTAGTTTTTGTTTGCTTTTTTTATCATTTATCTCTATTTTCTTTTATAATATTGTAAGTATTATGTTGTCTTATATTGTCTTCAAAAAAAAAATATTAAGCAATTAAATTTTTGTAACAGATTACATTTTTCTAACAATCTTCAAGCTTTAAAACACCACAACACAAAACTACTGGAGACACGCAGATCAATCCAAGATATATTTGCTTTCTATATAAAATTATTAACGGTCTGGTCGACAGCACACCTCTTCTAAACTCACTCCGTTTTCACTGTCCACTTAGAAGAAATAGAAAACAATCTCTCTTTTTCATAGAATCTTCTAAAACTAACTATATGCTAAATTCTTATATTAATAGAGCTTGTATTATACTGGGTACAATAGAAATTGTTTGAGGGATCCAGAATTGGATATGTTTGCTTCAATTTTTTATGTATTAAAAAAAATTTGAATTTGTCGGATATTTAATCTGTGCTCTGTTTTATAGTGCACATCTTTAACTCTTTAATTGTGCCCCTTTAACTTAATTTTAATTTATTGTTATTCATACATTGAGACACGTGAGGTAAATCATAATATACCTAAGTTTCTAGTGGTCGATGCTTCCCCCACTCCCTTCCCTACCTCTCTCCTTTCCTATCCTGTTTTCATAATTGTTAATAAATGTGTATATACTTAATATATTTAGAATACTATAATTGGCAACATAAAAATTATCTCTGTATATCTGTATAAATCTTTATTGTAATGCTGTTGTATTCTACAAAATAAAATAAAATGAGAAGTTAGAATAATAGGATAGCATGTGTTAGATATTGTTATATCTAATTTCGAATTTTTTCTTTTGTTTTTATTTTCTATGGTTTTTTCAGTTGTCAAATTATCCTTGCAATTTTTGATTTTCCTCTCCAGTCATATTCCCATTTTCCTTGTCTGGACTCATCTGCGGTCGGTCATCACATAACGGTCGGTGAATGTGCAACGATACGCTGCTTCGGTTGCATATTTCTTCGGTGATTCGGCACGTGTGATTTCGGAGACATTTCGTTCGAACATCGCAGTGAAATCAGTGTTGTGTTGGTGACTATTTGCATCGGAACAGATTGGAAAACTTCAGGACAATATCGGTGAGTCTTCGGCTTTCTTTCATATACAGTCCACAATCCTTTCCGTGGTATATTAAACCTTTTTTATATGACACAAGGAAATATATCACACAGCATGTATGAGGCGATGCATGGATATAAATGAGGCATAACATGTACCTATGTCAAGATAGAAGAGTCTGGTGTTTGGTTTTCTTAACCTACCCTAAATAGGGAATCGGCGTGATGGTATGTATGCTGTAATATTGCAGGATATGCAACTGTAGGAATGCATTTGCGACATATGGACTTATAATAGCAATATTAAATACGATAAGAGCGCCCTTGACACAACACTATGTGCACTAGTATCAACACATTAGATATTATTATTTATGTATTTCGTAAACAAACATTTCTTGTGGCATTTTATGTTTAATAAATAATTAAATTTAATAGATAATATTTTTCAATATATAACATAACAACTCTAATAATATTTAATATCAAAGCATTAAAGTAGCCCACGCTTTGAAAATAGATAATATCTAATTAAAATCTAGTCTACATATGTTGATAATTATTTTGTACTAATAAATAAAGAATAGTTTCTCAAATTGTTATATTTTATTTAAATTTAGGAAAAAAAATAATAAAGAAGTACCTACGTACAAAAAAATACGACATATATTATTTTATATGATTTCTCGGACAACTAACAGCAACAATATAGTTATTGATTTGTGGTGGACCATCCCTATGATGTCCACACATCACTACTCGCTTGTCATGGCTACCAACTCAAGCTGAACGTACAAATAATGATCCCCTCCTACTCTAATCATTTGGAATTTCTCCCTTTGCCGTGTCTTGACGTATCGCGGACTTTCCTCTACATCCTTATTACGTGTGAATTAAATATAATAATTTTATTTTTATTATTATTATTTATTTTATTTTATTCAGAAATACAACAGCTTATACAATAATATGATAATACAGTAAGATAAAGTTCTTGTTGATAACGCCAATTACAGTATTATGTAAATACTATGTAAAACATTGTTCGAAATAAATATACATCAGATTGAGTACCTACCTACAATCTTTTATTACATGAATTATCAGTTGCACCCAATTGTTTGTAGTGTATCTATTATAGAAAGATGAGTTATTAATTATTTTTTTTTCTAATTTTTAACCTTTTGAACACGCAATAATCATTCTTATAAATATTCTATAAATTAAATAATTACAATAATCATAATAATCAAATAACCTGAATGAGGCAACTTTGGGTGATGATATTGGGTGCGTGTTAAATTAATATTTGACATAGTTGCTGTTAGTTGCGCGCTAAATAATATAGTACGTTCGAACACTACAACATCTTGCGTGCTTCCGAAGTGCGGTAAGAATTTATTACCTAAGTTATGTGCCTTACATTTTGTTTAGCGAATTCAAAGACTAGTAACGTACCTATTCAATGATATTCTAATGCAAAGTCGCCGAAGAAGATCAGCAGGGCTGCTACTCGTGAAGTTGACTATATACAATAATTAATAATAACTTCATATTAATCTTAAGGCCCCCATTCACGATCGTGCCATCCTTCCAAATGGCTTGCCATCACTCCAAAATGCGCTCGTGAATGTCAAATCCCGCGCAGCCCAATTGGCCTGACACACCAAAATGGAATTCCAAACGATCGAAACTCTGTAGTACCGCGAAAACGGCTCGGCGCATCCTGTCGGCACGAGATGCTCATGAGTGTGAAAACCAGCGGTACATTGCGCTATCTCATTGCGCCGAGCGGTTTGACACTCTTGTGAATGCGAAAATACAACATTTTCTCTTTGTTTTTTTTTTCTTTTTATATATAAACAAACCGCTAAATAACAGTTGTATAAAACTCACCATCAGAATTATAACTCATTTTTACTTGAAAATTAAAAATAGAACTTATTAATGCGTGCCGACCGCTTACGTATACTAATTTTGATGGCTCGATGGCGCGATGGCGCGCCCGTGAGTGTGATGAAAATATTACGATGCTCCAAATGGAGCCGGTCCATATGGAACGACGCCGAATGGCACGATCGTGAATGGGCTGCTTAAGATCTTAACAAGTTTTTTTTTTTAATTTTCGATTATCATCGTTTTCGGTGTCCCGTAAGAGCCGGATGATCGAAAATTCAACACACAACAATAACATCTCACATAGTTCAGTAACGAGGTTCATCATCCATTTTGAATGTAGCGTCTTTTTAGGTGAGACGAGACAAGCGTGTGGGCATACGTACATATGTAACATTTTTTAAATAAATTCTAAAGTATGTAGGTACCTACCTACTTTTATCACCAGTAAAGTAAATTCATGAACCCTATATAGCTACATATTACATATTAATACCTACTGCAAACAGCGAATATTTGCAGTTAAGTTGAATAAATAATAACACAATATTGTACTTGAGATAAAATCCGACTTTAGATTGTTATAATTTGCTTACCTATAAAAATTATCATATTGGTATATATTCGCTTTTAATGGTCAAATGCGCCATCGCTCGGCAATAAATGTAGGAATACGGGACTGCAATTTCAATGTTTACGACCCCTAATTGCAACAATTTAATATATTATTATATACAGCAACTGTAGGATGGAACCTGGCCGCGCCGTCTACATATTATACGATATGAAAAATGACCAAATACTTGAAATAAAATGAAAAAAATATTCAACACTCATTTTTAATTCGTTTTGAAACACCACTATCGGTGGTCGGTTGCATAGAGAGCGATAAGCGGGGCGTGTCGGAGCGTTTTTGCATTAATCATTGTCGCCGCTCGCTCCCCGAGCGATTTTACTGTCTCGCGCCGTGCAGAGTCGATCGACCTTTATCGCTTGTCGCTCCGCGTAACTCACCGCTATTGATGTGAACACGGGCGTAATATTTTCAGCGTACGTAGAGAGGTAGGTACTATTAACAATATATGAATTGAAACATCGCTAACGAGCAAAATAAATTGTAAAAAATGGCTCTCGTAACGAGTCGTGCAGATAGTGGAAATGCCTGACTAAGTCTTGTCCTCAGTTGTGCGCATCCACTGTCCTCAGTTCTGCTCATCCTCTGGGGGTAACTTCTTTATTTAGCACTAGAAAAACCCGGCAGACGTTGTCCTGCCTGTCTAATTATTTACCTCCAAATATATAAAAATTGTTGATCGGTATGTTTCCTTTTTATTATGTAAGATTCTTTTCTAGATTCGCTTATTATAAATCCGTCTTTTTACTTCCTTCCATCCCTACAGTACCTTCATTCCCTTCCGTCCCTATTCATTCATTCATTTATCATTTTATTTATTTTCAAACAAAAACTTTTACATTTTTTCTGATTATTTATTGATTTATTTATTTATTCACTTGTTTATTTATTTATTCATTTATTTACTTACTCGATCATTGATTTATTTATTTACTTTGTTATTTTTTTTATTTAAAATTTTAATTATTTATTTGTTCGATCATTCATTTATTTATATGTTATTTTTTTTATTTAAAATTTTCTTGCGATACCAAATCGATCATTTTTCAAAAACTTTTGCGCGAGAAGTTAAATAATTTAATTAAACTTCAAAGACGTTTTCTGCTATACGCAGAACGAATCCTTTAAATTAAGTGATAATCCCAAATAGATAATTTTGTAAACTCTTGTGTGAGATATTAAATAAATAAATAAATTTCAATTCATAAACCTTCTTGTTTGCGCGCTAAACAAACCCACATATACATTTCAATACAAAATATTTTTATTTTTGAAAAAAAAAATTTTTTTAATAAAAAATGAACATGTCCTTGTTAAACAAGTACATATATATACCTACATCTTCCTACGTTCCCTTAAATAAGCATAAATGCTTGTGATATAGGTGAACGACATCGGTCGGGGCAGGATTTAACAAAATCATTTGATGAAAATGCTGAATAGTTTCCATACAAAATTTGAATAATTTGTGGAGTGACTTGGTATTGAGCAGTAAAGAGTTGGCCACAAAACACTCGTTTTGGCATGAACATATAATCGTACAAATTGTTGGTCCGGTGAATGACAGTCAAATACTCATCCATCATGTTACAGTGGTTTATTTTTCGTAAAAAAATATACCTAAATATATATGTAAATAGGTAGGGAACTTGAATTTCTACCGTGTGAGAAATTAAATTATACAATCTTCAAGTAAACATGTTTCACTTAGTGAGATTAAAGTAATGAAGTTATTGTGTGGAGGCGGGAAATATTTTTTTGTTGTTGAAATTGATTGATTCGCACACAAACCATCACAAAAAATAATATTGAAATTGTTTGAATGGCACATACTTATGTAGGTATACCACCACAGTGCATAATATTGAAGTTGTCTGATTTTCACACATAGGTAGGTACGGTACCTACCTCGCAAAATATATTAAAATTGCAGTTTAATTTACAAACAAATCATCAAAAATATATTGAACATTATTGTTATGTACATAAACATACGATTGATTTGCACACATACCTACCTCCCACCACAAATTTTAGGTATTTAAATTGATCGATTTACACACATAGCATCACAAATTATATATATTATGTCCTATTCTGATTCGTTTCAGAGTACGAAAACGTCTGTTACCAACGGGCGACCGTGGATGAAAGGATTTTATACGCGCGCTGTGACGTAATGAGTACCGTATAAATGCAAGCACTTTTTTACATTTCTCATGTACTAAAAATCAGACGGATAAATTTAGACGAATCAGAATTGGACATAGTACCACAAATGATATTGAAATTGATTGATTTGCACACATAGTATCACAAATTATATAGAAATTAATTGATTTGCACAAATAGCATCACAAATAATATTGAAATTGATTGATTTGCATACAAATCATCAAAATTATATTGAACTTTATTGATATGTACTACTTACACATACCATCATACAGTACATTGAAATCGATTGATTTGCTCACATACCATCACAAATTATATATAAATTGATTGACTTGCACACATACCATCACAAATTTATTGAAATTGATTGATTTGCACACGTATTAGTACCACAAATGATATTGAAATTGATTGATTTGCACAAATAGTATCACAAATTACATTAAAATTGATTGACTTGCACACATAGCATCACAAATTTTATTGAAATTGATTGATTTGCACACATACCATAACAATGTGATTGTTGGCATAAACACCATCCTCATAGCAGATGGAGAGGGCGAACGGCGAGTCTTTGGCACTGTTAAACCGGAACCCCCCAGCTAAGGGAAGGAAAACCCCTACAGAAAACCGAGTGAGGTATCACAAGTAGTAGCCCTGCCAGATGCCTTGGGTGTGAAAGGTAAATCGCCTTTCCGCCTGAAAACCCACCGATTACGAAAACAAAAGAAAAGAAAGGACTGAACTGGAATCGACTCAGCAAACAAAATAAGGATAATGATTAAAGAATGTGCACATGGAATGTCAGACCGCTCTGCATATGTGACTGCTGTTCAAGAAGTGAAATTGCTGGGAAATGGTATGTTGGAGAGAAGATATAGCAGTTTATATAATAGCTGCCATGAAAAACATCATATTCTGGGCACAAGATTCAAACACCTAGTGATAGATTTTAGAGCGATAAACGAGAGAATGTGTGTCAAGGGGAAATTCCATAATTTCGGCATTATTAATACTCATGCACCTACAGAAAAAAGTGAAGATGAAGAAAAAGATTAATGGTAGGAAAAGATAGAATTGGTAAATGATGCTTGAGGATATGATTGCCAAAGTGGGCAGAAAAATCATTCGAAGTCTATATAATATGAACACATTGTCTGCATAACGACGAAAATGACAATGGCAGTAGATTGACAGACTTTGCAGCCTCCAGAAACATGACCATTAGCAGTACCCTCTTTCCTCATGAACGAATTCACAAAATCACATGGAGATCCCCTGATGGATTAACACTAAACCAAATAGATCACATATTGAGATGGAAGGCATGTCTCTAATTTTATAGATGAAAGAACATTGATTTGGATCATTACTTGGTAGCAACAAAATTAAGAGCCCGCATCGCCATGGCAAAAATGCACAAAGTAGAAAGAAAACCCAAAGAACCCAAGAATCCTAAGGAACCATCAAGTTAGGTGGGAGTTAAGAGAATCAAGAAATAAACGAGAACACAGAGGAGTTTCAGAAAGGGATGGAGACGATTTCTGGAGGAGTCCAGGGTCCGCAGCAGATTGTAGCGCCAGTGATGGGGATGACATTATACAATTACAACAACAAGGATATTACTGCTTCCCAACTAGGAAACCTTGTTCTAGGGCTAGCAGTTATATCTGTTAATCAATATGTTGATAAATTCCTTCAGTCGGGTTGTTCATATGAGATCATTAATATTTGTATCAAATGTGTCTACCTTTTGAGATGCCCTAGAGTAAGGACGTCTCAAAAGTAACCTCTGATTTATTAATAATTGTTGTGGAAATAAATACATTATATTATTCACATCGGCATTTTAATAACGCGAATGTAATTACGGGTTACCAGTACATATTGGAGGTTTTGATTCATTGTATAATTAACACTTGGTCGTTTTCAGGATACAGTTGTGATAGTCGTGAGTGACAAAGTGGAAAAAAATACAAGACGAGAAGTTTCTGGAAGAATTTCGTTAAACTCAGCTTGGTACAAATAATTATGTGGATAATCTTGAACTTTTTTTTTCATAAATTACTTTGATTAATGAACGATCCTAAGAAATCAAGTAGAAAAGTATATAATTATAGTGACAAAAATATACCAACCAGAGATAATTTAAGTGCACAGTAAATGAGGTTGTGAAGATGTCAACGAGTGTTTTAACTGTATCAGAAGCAATTATTATTAATTAATTATATTGCATGAATTTATTAAAAATGTCTGGTATAAATATGTCATCGATTTTTTTCAATTTATCAGAGATAATATTTAGATAATGATTTCGAGGAGTTGACAGATTCGATGAACAAAATTAATTATTTAAGAAATTGCAGAATGGATTTTTTAAACAAATCTTCATCATCTCAATAGAGACGAAGTTGGAATATTATTAGGAGAACCAGGAACTCGAGGCATGTACAAGGGCTTACAATCTGTCATTGGCTGGTTTACGTGATCACTTTATGCGCTTGCTCAACGTTATGCCAATTATGCCTTCTTATTGAGTTCCCTATCAATCCAAAAAAATTGAAAGTTCTATAATATATATTTTAATCATGAAATACTGTTCGTTTGAAAATAAGCTGAAAAATCCTACGCCATCTATGAATTGACGAACAAACTTTTTTGTAACACCATCTAATGAGAAATTGGTTTGTGAACAATGAAAGCAACATTCCTTATACTTGAGGTGACAATGCTTTCACACAGATGTCACCCTGATCCGCGCCAAAATTATGAGTTCATTTTTGGTTGTTAACTTGCTTGTACCAATGTGTGCCTAATATGTACCTATATTTCTTTTGAAAACGTAAACACATTCGATTTCGAACATTTTTACAGTTGCATATATACATACTTAATATATACACAAACATTGGATTTTTCGCTGTTGGGAGTCAAAGGTACCTATTAATTGTATTTAAAATATCATTAAAAAAAATCCAATGTTTGCGTATATGCAACT
Source organism: Molanna angustata (assembly GCA_963576475.1). NCBI lineage: Eukaryota > Metazoa > Arthropoda > Insecta > Trichoptera > Molannidae > Molanna > Molanna angustata. Next base: position 5,628,738 of record OY754980.1, read on the forward strand.
GGAAAAATATTCGAAATCGAATGTGTTTACGTTTTCAAAAGAAATCATTTCAAGGAGTCAGTGAATTATTTAACTATTTAGAGAAATATTGATGGTATGAATCTGTGCTAAATATATGTATTATTTAAGAAATTGGCAAAGATGTTTGCTAACTATATCAAAGGTAAAAATTGATCATATTTGATGAGTTGAATTTTAATGAATGAGTAGGGAATTTGTGTACTTATTAAATTTCTTATCTTATTTGGTATCGTTTTATGCCTACTAATACAATTTCTTTTAAAAAATTATTGTCAACTAATTTGTAGAAAATAAAACATACATAATACATAAACATCAAACCAACAAAATGAGGTGTAAGATTTTGTGCTAGATTCAGCTAAAAATAAACATATTATCAAAAAATTGTAGCAAATCGAAATAAAATAATAAACTCACCATTTCTCGAGCAAAATTTCGCAGTCTCTCGAAGCTTCTGGAAAAATCGCCTGCCAAAACGATTAGCACATTCCAAACTAAAAATTTCGCAAGTCGCACAGCATAAGAGGGAAACACACTTGATGCAATTTAAAAAAAAAACGCGGAAAAACACAACTTAGAAAATAAAATCGCTTGTATTACATATATGTACGTACTCAATAGGTACTTGAACTTATTAACACTTGTATGATACTACTTTTGAAATTACACTAGGACATTTTTGGTCAGTTTTACTCACACGGGAATTTTATTTTAACACGTAACACTGTGAAACTTTTTTAACTCTAACACGCAAAACTTTCAAGACCTTATTTGCTTAATATTACTTTGGTTTAAAACACTATTACCCAATATACATAACAAATATTGACGTATATATACAGATATATTAGTATGTACAACGAATCCATAAAATTATACAGTTCCAAATTATTTAATTAAATATTATTCAATTAATTAATATTTAACCATTTTTTTATTTTTCATTAAAAATGTTTTATTTTTTGTATAAAAAGGAGGAATATATTTCACTGCCTTTTTGTTTTTTTTTTATTTTTATTTTAAACATTCTTTATTACAATATTTAAAAGATTATTACGACGTGATTTTTACGTTCAAAATATACAATTATTTGTCATTTCAGTAATTTTCTTGTTTGCATTGAAACCTAAAGAAAATTGTACGACTATTAGATATTATTATTATTATGAAAAAATTAAAAACGAATTATTTTAATACACAATAAAAAACAAAAAACGTGGATTTTTTATCGATTCTTCACAAAGTCACACTTTCTTTTTATTTTTGTACGTCATCCATAAAACACTTTTTTTTATATTTTTTATGAGCTTTTTAATATTTCAGTCATATGCTCATAATTTTTTTTTTTGAAATTTTAAATTTCTATATATTCGTTTAGTACGCTCCGCTGATTCGCAATCTATGAGACCAATAAAACAAAAAAATAATTTTAAAATTCTTAGTTCGCCAATCGTTGATTTTAGATTTTACCTTAATTTTAAATAATAATAATAATAATAAGTGGAAGAATTTAAATTTAATTTTATCTATAGTAAACTAATTTGTATTGCTTGTGGATTGAATTTTTTTTTTAATTTAGTCTCTACGATATGTGTTTTGTAATGAAAAAAATGGAAAATTGAAAAAAAAAACACTAAAAAATTGCTGTATATCAAATACATAATGGAAAAGAAAGATCCATGTTTATTCTTTTTCAATTGAGATTTTAAATTTTATGATAAAACAATGAATCTATTTGTGAATATCAACAAAAAAAATTGTGCCTAAAAATCATACATGTAGAAATAAACTGCTTTGAGTATAAATATATTCAATTGTAGTTATGTACGTACAGCCTTCGAACCTGAGGTCAATTATAAGAGGGATATTGCGTATTACGTGATATCATTTCCATCAAAAACAACTATCTGAAAATAAGAAAACATTTGAATAACCCATCCGAGGATCTTAATCTTTATGTTAGTAGTAATAGTCAATTTTTTATGGTAAAAGACCATTCCAGGGGCGCTTTTGTTTATTTCTTGGCTCTGCGAAACAAAGGAGTAGAAGAGACATTATGCGGTTCTTTTGGTATAAGAACATTCTTTCTACATGAGAAAAAATATTTATCCGATTAGGTAAACCAGATTCATTTTCTCTCCCTTGTTAATAATCTTTTTTTATAAATCATAAACACTTCCTTGCATTCCTGTGCTAGTGGCGAGTTTATTGCTGAATAGCAATCAAAACCCTCACGATTACCCATATCATGGATATTATCTTTAGATGTCATAGAACTCCATATGATAATTATATCCATGATATGGATAGTCACGGGGGTTTTGATTTCGCTGGTTGGACCAGACTTGCCCCCCCCCCCCCCAGATGTATATTTTTGTATTAGCCTTTTTATGAGGACTAATAAGACTACCTATTCCATAATCTTGCTGAATGTACCTACTTCAAATGAGCTGAAAAAAATCCCTGCAATGAATTGAAATAGATAGTGTCGTATGTTCAGCAGATCGAAGTGGACGCCCATGACTTGGTAACTATTTACTATCGTCTTACGTAACCTACTCCTGCATTCCATCATGTTGGGGTCCACATAATATAAAGGTATGAGAGAAAGGCCTGATGCAGATTAGAAGTACTAACGTATTCATAACTACAATAATAACTATATTATTTAATAAAAAAAATTAAGCAGGTAATTACAGCAAAGAGATACGAGGATAGAAAAGAAATGAAAAACTGCAATGAAAAAAATTCAACCCATATAAACAAAAACACTTTTTAAAACTAATTTAAATAATTGAAAAAATATAATCATGGACCTTTTCAGATTCTGTTATAGATTTTACCTCCATCGCGGTATTTGGTGGTGAGATATGGTAACTAAAAAATAAAATATATTTATTAGAATAATATAATAATTATATTTGAGGACATTACACTGACATGCTGTAACAACAAAATATATTATATACTTTAACCATCCATGCAATGTAAAAATTAGTGTGAAAATTCAAAACCACAAGCAAATATTGATAGTGAGAAGAACTTACTATCAAGTGAGGAGAGTTATCTTTCATAATATATAAACAGGACAAAAGATAAGATTTGATATTTACATTATGTACATCATAAAATATATGTATAAAAACCATTGATATATATTGAAGTAAAAAAACATATTATGGTATCAGCTGATTGGTGCATGTTGTGACCCAACTCCGTGACCCCTGTTTCCCCTCCATAAAGCGCGCATTAGATGGACGAGGTTTTTTTAACGTGGTGCGGTTTTCAACGCTTAAAACAGCATACAAAATATATGTTCCTCTAGACATGAATAGCCTAGTCTTCACACCACTTTTTTTAAACTTAACCTACAAAAGTTTGGTAAAAATAGGTTGGTAAGGTTTGTTTGTAGTTATAATTGCGACTGGCGTGATCCAGTTGCATTATATATTAAAAAAAGTAGCTAAAATATTTAAAAAAATAACTAAATTGGTATTTTTACCAAACTTTTATAGGTTATGTTTTAAAAAAATGGTGTGAAGACTAGGCTATCCTCTAGACATCGCTTTACATAAGTATTATTTTCTCCTTTATTTGCGACCCCTATTTTTACAATTACGGAAAAATTATATGTCATGTGAAAAATTGTAACATTTTATCTTTGAAATCCTATAGCTTTTTTTTATTGACAAACTTTTTAATATCTCAATAGAGAAGAAGTTGGGATATTATAGAAGAACCAGGAACACAAGGCATCTACAGGGCTTACGACCTGTCATCGGCTGGATTACGTGATCACTTTATGCGCTTGCGTAACTTTCACCAATTATGCCTTCTTATTGAGTTCCCTTATCAATGTAATTTTTGAAAATTCAAATCGTCTGTAAGAAGATTCTGTGTGTCTCCACCAGGCTGTGAGTTTCCGTCCAGACAGTGTGTCTCCACCGGGAATCGAACCCGTGACCCTTGGATCAGCAGTCAGATAACCAACCAACTGCGAGCCACGAAGGCCGGCATTATCGTTATAGTAACGTTATCCAAGAATAATTTGTCATCAGTAAACCCTTGGCCTACGATAGATCAAGGCTGCGCGCGAACCCAAAATGCCGTTGAATAATTTCGAATCAGTGCTGTTACCTGCTTCAACAGTACGTAGTTCACTATGGTTCAGTATTGAAAATGTTTCAAAGGTATTAAGTTTCTCCACGTTGTTAATTTATATAAGTGTTTAGTAAGTATAATTATTTTTTAAATGTTATATCACATGTTATTGTGTATAATAGTTATATATTTTGATAATGTCTACCAGGTTTCTTTGTTATTTCTTCCCGAATTATACCTAAGTAGCGGAATGAAATATAAAACGTTATTAATATAAAATATGTTTCATAATATCACTTAGTACGTACTAAAATAATACTAAATTTAAAAAAAAAGTAATATTAATAATAGATAAACAATAAGGTAATGTATTTCCATAGTTGAACTAAGTGCTTCCCATGAACGACAGCACTCACTTCGATGTCGGTAAAAAGCGCGCGTAGGACTCTATATCGTAGGCCACGCAGTCAACTATTGGTAACATTACTTCAATATATATCAAGGAAATAACAAAAAATAAAAAAGCATATAAAAAAAATAATAATCCACAAAAGGTCTTAAAAATCAAATATATACAGCAAAAATCGGGAGCTTTAATAAATATTGAACTGTCAGTAAATTCGCAAAATGCTATATATTCAAAAATATTGAAAACGCTTTGCAATAGATACTCGGGAATATTATGAAAAGTAAGCTATGAAATAAAACCAAGACTTATATCACAAAATATTTATTAGAAATGTTTTGTAGATGTTTTAATGTTTTAAACATTAACAGCGGTACTAGTAACATTTTCGCTAAAACTCGTTTTAGCCAACTAAACCTCGCACTACGTAAACCACGTATTAGGCACTAATTCGTGGTTTAGTGGGTTCTTACTAATAATGTAAAAATGTACAAGGACTAAGTAAACCATGGAATACGGAATGAATGTTGTGTGAACGCAGCCATTTAACGGGAATTTCGGAATTTTTCTCTACTTTATGCTATTTTTTGTTCATTCTCTATGACTTTATTAGCCGTCATCTATGACATCTATCGAGAATCATCGTATTTGTATGTTTGTCATTGTTTGTTTGTTTACTGTTGGTTTTGACGGTTTACTGTTTATGTATCGTCACGTTTTGGTTGAATTTCCAATAATTTAACTTATTTCAACATAACTTATTACATTTATTTTAAAACAATTGTCAATGGAAAATAAATATCTTCATTTATTTGCCTTCTTCCAAATAAATCTACGAGATGTCTAACTCCTGCCTTTGAAAATCTGTACTTTCTTCTAAAATTAATGTCGTCGTAATCAACAAACGGATTACAACGCACCTATGAACACACCTTATAAATTTTGCGTCATCAAAAAACTTTCCACCTGCTAAATTTCTTGAATAGATCTTTCAAAATCGCCGATTCTATAATTAAACAGATTGTTGTCCATAATTAAAAAAAGCATTTCTATAAAAATGACAAAATACAATACGCGCGGTCTATTTGACTTGACAGCTCACGAATTCACTATTGCTATTCCACCACTAAACTAGTGTACCGGATGGTTTAGCGTTACCATGGTGATATAAACCATGGAATAAAATAGAAGTTTTAAAACTTGGTTATTAGTAAGATTTTTGGCCGTTAGGTTTTAGTCACTCTATTCCATAGTTTAACCTCGCTACTTTTTCGTTATTAGTACCGCCGTAAATGTTTTAATGTTTATTTGTAATACCTATCTCTCAAGTGTAAGGACAAGCTTCCAAGACATTTACGTACTAATAAAGATTTTGTGTTACCGGCCCTAGTCTCCACATGATTTGCTGAATGAGCATAGTTTTCGCAAGGCAATGACAAATAATGGCCAAACAAGAAATAATAAAACGAAAACACAAAATAAACTTGTAACTAAAACTTCATTGACCAACTATTAAAAATACTTTCTGGTGTGATCAGCATCAGCCTCCGAATTGACTATTTTTTTTTATATTACATTACAATCAACACAAAAAGGTTTATATTGTCATCATACCTTTATTAAAAGCAAATGTTATAGTATACAAGTATTTTTAATGAAGAAAAAAAAAGAAAAGGTACTTAATTCTCATTATGCAGTTCAGGAGGCGAATAAATAATGGTGTGGAAATTACAAATATTAATATTCAAAACAACAACAGCTTAAGTTTTTTTTTTTTTTTTGAGTGCAGGAATCTTGGTGAGACATCCAAACAGTCCCGAGAAATACTGAAAGCGAAAAGTAATGTCAATATATATGTAAATAATATAAATGTAATATACAAAAGCAATTAAATAAAAAATCATGCAAAATTCAGAAAAATATAAACATAAGTACTTAATATCCAACCGTCACATGCACAAGCATCTCAACAAATTAATAACTATAATTATTTTTTTTAAATTTTTACTTGTAAAGGATAACTCATGCTACAATTATTATATACATGACATCTTTATGATAAATCATTGTATGAAATTCTCAGTGGGTAGTTGTTGTCTGCTTAAAATCATGGCAACAATTAATTTGCTTTTAATTTTAGTTCTGCAGTTGTGCTTCAAAAAATAAGTTAATGGTCGATGATATTTAATGAAGCAATAATTGAAAACTAATTAGTCTGATGGTATTGAAGCAGGTGTAGGTATACTTGATGTTTTCTGCACCTCTTCAAAAAGTAATAATTACCATGGTAGAAAAATTATCTAGGCTACAGTGCGCTAAATTTTGAAAAACTTTTCCCCAGTTCCTACTATCCTCAAAATATACGTCGTTGAAATAAGAAGTTTATTCTTTAAAATTTAATTAGTTAGTTTTAATAAAAGCTTTTTTTACTGTGTGTAACTAAAAAAACTACATGAATTATGATGTAGAATTTTTTGAATTTTTTAGAAGCTTGGCTGGATGAAATGGAGGTCTGTCTCTGGTGTATTGTGTGACAAGAATATGCCAATAAAAATAAAGGGTCACGTGTATAAAACAGTGGTCAGACCAACAATGACCTACTCAACTGAGTGCTGGGCATTGAAAAACAATCATGTACAGACTTTTCACACCAACGAGATGAGAATGCTCAGATGGGCTGGTGGTATTACGAGGTTGGACAGGGTGAAGAACGTCCATATCCGTGGCAGTTTCAATGTAGCGACAATCGGTGAAAAACTGACCGAAAATAGACTGAGGTGGTATGGACACGTTATGAGACTGCTACAGGATAATATGATAAAAAGAACGATGGACATAGTGGTGGGGCCTAGAAAACCAGGTAGAGCACTGTCCACAATAACCAGAGATCTCAAGGAGGCATCGTTCGGAGGACAGAAGGAATTGGAGGGTGAGGACTAGGAGAGCCGCCCTCAAGTAAATGGGACGAAGGCTAGGGCGAAGAAGAATATGAAAATCTACCGGCCGAGTTTTAAAAAAAAATTTAGTGTGCATATTAGGTATCTGTGTACATTCGAGGTATATACAAGGGCCTCAAAAAGGTCAGATTTCAAATATATTGACTTCAAAAATTCTAATTCATCCATCTAAATTAATATTTTTTAAAATGATCCATAAAGCTTAAAAGGCTGTGTTTTATCTTAGCTACAAAAAATTGCTTTCTTCCTAATTAATTTTTGTTTCTACTATTTTTATTTAATTAATAATTTTAAATGAAATATGCCCTATGGCAAACTATGAATTTTGGTATTACATTAATTTTCATAGTATCATTACTTATTCCAATTAAATATAGCCATGGAATCTTTCAAATACTTTGTCTTTAATAGCCAACTCACATCAGTGTGTCCAGAATTTGTTGATTATTCGCGATATTAAACGTGTTTTTGTCGAGGTACGCAATTATTGAAAGATTGTGTTATGATAAAAAAATATTTATACAATCTTCAAATTTGATTCAATTTGAATATTTTTTTCTACAGATATAAAAGAAAGTTTGACCCTTTGAGATTTTTAATTAAATAGGTACCACTAAAAACCATAGCCTGCTAGTTTCTATTTTATTTTAGTGAAAAACTACGTTCATTAGCCTACTTCTAATATTAATCACAACATCCATAAACCATAAACTGAAAAAAAAACATTTATTGAAAAAAAAACTGCAAAAAATGATAAAATTAAACGCTTATAAAACAAGATTGTAAAAAAAAACAAAAAAGCTTTAAAACACAAGAGATTATGATGTAAGATGAAATGTTCATAACACAAAAAAAAACAACAATCATTATGGTTTTCACTTGAATGTTCTAAATAAATACGTTGATAATTGATTTTAGTTTAGTTTTTTTTTGTTTGTTTGTTTTATTTTTATTATTATTTTGTATTTTATTTTATTAATTTTATTATCCATACTGGCGAGTGGAGTTCCGTAGTTCTACTCCATCAAACATATTCAGGTTGTTTTGTCTCGCATACTCGTTGATGACCCATTTTCCTGTGAAAAAACAAAACACGCTGCGATATATACAAATACAACATAACAATTATGATGGCATAAACCAGTGTTTTCTTTCTGGGGATGTTGAATGTGTAGATAATCAACAAGATATATTATTACACATCTTCTTTGGAAACATACGCTGCAATTATGAGTATTCGCCAACAGTGATAAATGTGAATGATAATAATTAAGTACCTCGGGAATCATCTCCACTGACGCAGACTCACGGGCGATTTTCGCCGCTAGTGACAATGTTCAGGCGATTATCTGCCGTTAGTGACAATTCCCGGACGATTGTTTGCTGCTAGTGACAATTTTTGAGCGATTGTCCGCCGCTAGTGACAATTCTCGGGCGATTGTTCGCCACTAGTGAGTGACTTTTCTCCGGCGGTTTTACGCCGCTAATGTAAATTTCCACCAAAAAAAATCACTGGTTCATAAATTAATGTCTGATTTGAGACAATATTTGTTATCTACCTAATGCAATGAGTAGGTAGGTACGGAAGGTAGGTATGTATTAAACACACATTTATTTAAAGAAACATAATGATATTAAAAATATACAAATTTAAGAAATATTTAATACCTACGAGTAGGTTTCTTAAAAATGCATTAGGTAGATAGGAATTTTAACTGCATACTTATATAACTACATAAAAATCCAATATTCACAAAATATTTATAAAAGTTACGAATTACATTACTAAAAAATACATTTGAAAACAAATATGATATTAGTTTTATATTTTTTCCTTGCGTTCATTTAAAAATGCTACTTAAGTAGGTAGGTACCTACCTACTTAAGTAGTAATTTGAAAATTTGTAAAATTAAGATGGGAATGCTTTTAAAATTATATAAATCGATTGTTAAAACATATAAATACCATGACTACATATCCCTAACGGGATAGGCAGAAGAAATAACTCTAAAAACTAATATCATAATTTGTTTTATTCGCAAGCAAGTTCATCATTAGGTATATTAAAGATGACATTTAGATATACCGACTTACGTGGGTAAGTCGGTAGGTAGGTACCTACCTATATTATGTAATACCTCTTTCTATATTTATATATTTTTTTAAATATTAATCTGAAACAATTTATTTTCATATTCTGCAGAATCTTTTTCGGACATTTTTCATGCGTTGAGTAGGTACCTACCTACAGTAAGTACACAAAGGCGGGTTTATTTATTATAGGTAGGTACCTAAGCCAATATCTTCCAATCAACGTGGCTCAGGAGTTAATTCGGCTTGCAATGCCCTCACATCAACCGAATCAAATATCTAATTTATTTACTATAGCTTTAAAAAATCAGTCGGCAAAGGACTTAAGTATAGCTAGGTACCAGTAGCGGAATTGCCTATAGAAGCCGAAAATCTTGGCTTGCCTATGAATATTATGTTAAGAAATTCAAGAACTAATATTTATTTATTAGTTTTATTGGAACCATACTACAAGATTAAAAATTAAACCGTTTGTAGATACGATGCTTTACAGGGCCACAAAGACAAATATTATTTTGGAATGTGATTTTAAAAATATTTATCATGACCACTGAAATGAACAACGATGCTCAAAAAATATTAAATTTTCGACATTTCCCAATTTTCTTCCAGGGGTTGCCTAGTTCTGGTCTCGCCCCTGTAAGGTACCTACCTAAGATTCATAATTCATTTTAAATTTGTTTCAGATTAATATTCTTAATTTGTATACCTATATTTAAGATTAGTTATTTGCCACTTATGAAACTAGATTAATAAAAAAAATTGTTATAAAAATTAGAATTAGGTATGTTAATATAGGTATAAAACATACCTAATTCTTAAGACTGGTAGCTATGTTTCTGTGAGCCAACAAATAAGCTACAGCGCCCTTGGAGTGATCTTGTGTCACTAAACTAAATAAAACATTTTTTTTTCAGAATTGTTCTGCAATATAAAGCTTTTAAACTATTTGAAAGAAGAGTGCTGCGTAAAATCCTTGGACCCGTGAATGATGGACAAACACGGTGGGTTAGATTCAATGATAAGTGGGTTCCTAATACCTATTGAACATATAAGACTAAGCAGGCTGAGATGGGCCGGGCAGGAGTCTTAGGGCCACCCAGGTAGCAAAAGAAAGGTATGGAGAACGAGGCTTCGATGGGAAGACGATAATACTGTGATGGACGCGTCCCAGCTTCTAAGTGTGCCAAACAGGAAGGTCGCAGCAAGTGACAGGAGACGATGGAGGAGGAAGTTGCTGGAGGCCAAGGGGAGATATGGGATGTAGATCTAATGAAGAAGGAGAATCTAAAGCTCCGACCGAGAAGTGCTATGAATTGTCCATACAGGTAGGTAGGTAGTCCAGTAGCGGAATTGCTTATAGAAGCCGAAAATCTTGGCTTGCCTATGAATACCTATTATATAATATTTTTAAATTATTTTATTGCAACATTGCATTGCATTTGGGGCATGTAATCCGAGGACCAAGATAAGGTGTGCTACGATTGATCCTCAGAGGCAAGATTGAGGGAAGAAGAGGCACAAGTCGTAAACAAAAATGTCGTGGCTGATGAAAGGACAGTGGACCGATAATATTGGGACGGTCGAACAACTCCTTCGAGTTACAGCTGGGGAGGCGTTGAACGAAGTCATAGCCGATATTGGAGGTAGGTACCTACCTACCTGACATGACACTGGAATAAGAAGAACAGAATCGTACCTACATAATTTTAAATAAAAAAATCTCATGGCTTTTATACCTATACTCGTATACCTACCTACATTAAAACTGCAAAAGTATTTTATTTCCTTCACACCTGTATGTCAATATTTCAAATGCTTAGGTACCTATAAATATTTTGTAGGAGTAGGTATTATAAATTTTAATATATACAAAACATGCAATGTATTCATATGCCATTAAGTAGGTAAGTATATAAAAGTCTACTTCGTCTAGGTATACCTAAGTAATAATTTATTATTTATTTTTAAGTAGAGGCAGACATTTGGTAGGTATATAACTAAATGTACCTACACCTAAAAAATAAAAATAAAATTCATGTCACAAATCTATTTTTTTTTTATTTAAAATAATTATTAAAATTATTAATTATTAAATAATTATTGAATCAAAAACCAAAATGTAGGTTATTAGTATGGTAGGTACCTATATAGATAGTTACCTACCTATATACCTACCATAAGGTCGCATTCAAAAATCCAACTTAAAAATTTCCAATTTAACTAATCTTATTTTTCAAAAGGAATCCTTAATTACAGATTTTCGTATGATTTTTTTTTAAAAACAATTACATAATTTTTAATGTTGTCATAAATATGATGCTGTGTGACATAAAAATACTATATAAATAAAATTATGAATATGTACAATATTTTTGGGTTAATAATACATTTTTATAGGTATATAAATGACAAAAATCTTACTAATATTGTAACTTCATGAATATTTCTTATGAAACCATTCATTTTCATTATTTTGGTATAAAACTGGAGATGGTTAGCTTTTTTTATGTACAAAGGTTTTTTTTGTATTTTTATCGAGGTCACAGTATTTTATTTTTAAACGAATGTGATAATATTATGTTCCTAGAGGTATTCACTTTTGTTTTCATAATCAACACATGTAAATAAATTAGCAGGTGTTTCACCTATTTCTACCTTTTTAGTGTTTTCTTGGTGATATATTTATTTGATTTCAAAACACTGTTAAAAAGTCAATTTATGCGAAAATGTCTACAATAATATAGTTAGTATATTAGTCTTGGTAGGTACCTAGGTGCCAGATAAAATCGAACATTTTGGTATTCAATATACCTACCTACCTACGTTATAAAACAGGGTAGAAAAAAAAAACAAATTAAAAAAACAGAATTAAATGATCCAAAATCAAACGAATTCTGTATTTTCAATCAAAATTATTGTCAGAGTAGGTAGTAGGTAAAATTTAATAACTAAGAGTAGGTAAATAATTAGGTACCTAATTATTTTAAATGCAAATAAAAAGGAATCTTATATATGTATCTAACTAAATGTGAATAAGTTGTGGATAATTTAAAGACTCACCTTCGTCTATTCTTCTTGATGCCTCTTCAAGGTCACCGTGGGCGTCTTTGAGTATTGCATACATCAGGGGCATCATCTCCCAAGAGTAGTGAAATTTTTCTAACAGCTTGTGACAATTCTCCAGTAACGTTTCCAGTGAGGCTGTGAACAAATGAAAAAAAAAACTCGTCAGTGAAATCACATCGTGGGCGTACTGGTCACTTTAAAAAACATAGGTATAAACCTACCTACCTACCTACCTAACTCAATTTTTATTGAAAAATGGAAATATAGAAAATTTTATGAAGTCAGCACTTTTGTGGTGATGATGATGATGTTGATCAGGAGTCCGAATATCCATAATATCTGATGACTGATAACCTAGTGACAAGGATCAGGTAGGATATCCAACTATAATTTGTATTTATTTCACAAGGACATATTCATTTTAAAAAAATGTTAAAAATCACAAGGAAGTAATAAATTTATTTTAAAGGTAGGTACCTACCTACCTACCTACCTAACTCAATTTTTATTGAAAAATGGAAATATAGAAAATTTTATGAAGTCAGCACTTTCTTTGGTGGTGATGATGATGATGTTGATCAGGAGTCCGAATATCCATAATATCTGATGACTGATAACCTAGTGACAAGGATCAGGTAGGATATCCAACTATAATTTGTATTTATTTCACAAGGACATATTCATTTTAAAAAAATGTTAAAAATCACAAGGAAGTAATAAATTTATTTTAAAGGTAGGTACCTACCTACGTAGATAGGTAACGTTACTTTATCGATTATAGACTAAAGTAGGTAGGTACCTAGGTACTATTTATTCGATTCTATTAAAATTTTGCAAATTTGTATGTATAATACTCAATTAGAACCCATTTGATTTTAAAGGAAGTGACCCCAAGCTCAGGAAAATTAAAATTTGAAATTTTTATTTTCAAATAAGTAGGTAAAAACGCACATCACTTTCATAAAATGGCATCGAAGAGTTATCAAGTTTTCATATTAAAATATTTGAATAAAAAAATAATTTAACAAACTCATTTCATGAAAATGCTGAATATTGTCCATACAAAATTTGAATACTTTATAGAATGGAAACTCGGTACCAACCAACCTATTTTCTGTAATCCTACAAATAACTATAAGAAATAAATAATGTGTTCCTGTAAATTAATGAATAAAGAAAATAAAATGATGAGTTCTTTTTGTGTTTATTACTTAATCTTAGATACCTACTATTATGAGTAGGTAAAGAACAACTTTGAAGAACACTAAAAATCGTTCATATGACTACAGGTAAGTACCTACTACCTACCTAAGTACCTACTAACCTATATATCTATAAGACGATAATCAAGCAAAAAATACAAAATTCCACACCAACACCGACACTAATGTGTGAGAAAAAAATATGCAGTTATAGAATGCAGGGGAAAAGACAATCTATTTATCAGAAAAAGGTAATGCATGATTAATTTATTATTTGCAAGATTCGCCACTGCGTTCTAAATATTTAACCATGGTAGCAAAGTAGTTATATGAAATAATTATATTGGTAGATAAAAATGTATCCAATTAAATATCAAACGTTATCACTGGATGGATTAGGTACCTAATTACTTTGTCAATCAACCTTCTCCATAATTGATTGAAAAATAGGGACTCTCCTAACGCAATACTATAGTTATATAGCTCCCCTCCCCTTCCCCATTTCTCGTCCATTTTTTATAGGCAGTTGTACGACGGCATGTTGTCAACACTTTCGCTTTTTCCTTTAACACGCCCCCCCACCGCACGGCGGGGCGGGACAAGAAGAGGCCACGCCCACGCGGCGTGATTGGTCCGCGCTGCTGGCTCCATCTCCCTCGCACGTTTTTCCCCTCGTCGTTATTTATGAAGAGCAATCATACCTTTTTTATTCAGGTCCGCGTTAAGAGCGTGCGTACTACCTACAGCTGCACTTGCGTAAATTGCAACCGTCCTCGTCACTCTCGCACGAAACAGGGCATACTGGAGAGTGATGAAACAACACTTTATTTTTGTACCTACAAGTGACAATAGACTCTACCTACTTGTTTATTATAACTAATTGTCGGCATTCGTCGCTCAGTTGGTTAGGTATCTGACTGCTGATCCAAGGGTCCCGGGTTCGATTCCCGGTGGAGACACAGTTTTTAAAATTGTATTTTCAATCTGGATCTTTGAGACGATTAATATCGTAAGTCTCCAGAATGTGGCAACCTGTTATTGGGTGTGTGTTAAATAATTATTTGACATAGCACCTGTTACGCGAGAAGCTACATGGAATAAATAAATAAATATACCTACCTATCAGATTATTTTAAGAATAGGTAGCTACGTAATATTATAAATGAGTGCTAGGTTCCTAGGAAGGCACTGATTATAAGTAGGTGGCAGGAGAAGTAGAGGCAGGCCCAAGCTAAGATGGCTGGACGATACAGAAGACGATATGAGAGCAATCGGAATGACAAACTGGAGGAGAGCGGTGGAGGACAGGGACGGCTGGAGAAGGATTCTGGAGGAGGCCAGGGCCCACACAGGGCTGTAGCGCCAATGATGATGATGATATCTACCTAGGTAGGTAGGTATAACAGACGCCGGTATCAGACAATTTGTAGAAATTGGTAGTTTTGCAAATTATCTGTTGGTTTACAATAAACACTACTGTTAAGGTTCATAAACACATAGGTACCTAGGTACGAAATAGATTCATATGTAGGTACCTACATACCTACCTCTAAGTTTATCACTTTTTTTATTTTAAAAGTCTACCGAATTGTACCATTCCCAGTGCCTTAGACAGAGACACGCGCCATTCTACCTGTAACCGTTTACCTGAGAGAACTTGTGACGTTTCGCGCTATTTTCTTATAGAATTCATTGATTGATTTTTAAGGTATAAATACATTTATCATAGTTATTTTGTAAAATAATACTAATTTTCGCGTTCTTTGATAGCTTGACATTAATCCTTA
Source organism: Molanna angustata (assembly GCA_963576475.1). Lineage (NCBI taxonomy): Eukaryota > Metazoa > Arthropoda > Insecta > Trichoptera > Molannidae > Molanna > Molanna angustata. The sequence continues at coordinate 5,644,373 of OY754980.1, forward strand.
GGTATATACTTTAGCATTCACAGTTTCACTTTTTAAATATACCTATTTTTGTCAAAAATATGTTGATTTTGGGTAATGCCATACATTTTGTACGGTATTAGCCGCAACATGTTTTGGTGACTTTTCATGATGTGACGAAGAGAAGAGGAAAAAGATCAAAGCAACACATCTACTACTCCTATGAAGGATATTTTAGAGGAATCTACTTCTATGAAGGATATATTAGAGACCGCAGCTATGAAAAAAACATTGAAGAACATCAAACAAGAGAAAACCAAACTAAACAAAGACGCAAAGAAAGTCACACCAAAAATCAGAAAGAAAGATAAGAAAAAATTTGATGATGATACTACGGCAATGGTTCTTCATGACGACGACGATAATGACGTAGCGAACTACGATGAAGGACTACTGGGCGTAGGTAATGAGTTATGTAGAATTTGTGGAGAATTTGGCAAGGATAATTAACTCTGTTATAGTTGCATATCCTGTGCTCAATGGGTGCATGCGCTAAGCAGCGACAAAAAGGTCCCAGATGGTTACATCAGTAGTTTGTGTAAACCATAACTCAGTGTACGGTATTAGCCTACTTCAGGTAATACCGTAGGTACTTTCCACTTTTTTAAGTAGGTATGTTTAAAAAAACATTTTTTATAAGTTTTTATTCTTTTTTAAGACACCATTGTAAAACCAATAAAATTACTGCGAAAATGTATTTTATTGAACGTGTATTTCTGTATAGTTATGACATAATTTCTGCTGAGATGTTGTGTAGTTTTGCTGCCTTACAAATTATATGAAATGATGTCGTCACTAAATTCAATTTTTATAAAAAGTTCTGCTACAATGTTCAAATTTTTTATAGAAAATTAACTTATCTAGTTGGGGTATTTCGGCTTTTTCGATATTTTTAAAATTTGGAAATATAGGCAGTTAAACACATAAATTTATCATAAAAAAATTTTTCTTAATAAAAAATATTTGAGAAACTCTGGAACTTTTTAAAAAAATAAATTGGAGATTTCGTAAAGGTAGGTATGTCTATATTTATACCATTTTTCAGCGTTCTATCTTTTATGGTTTTTGAGATATAACTATGGAAAAATAAAGTAAAAATTCAAGAAAAAAAAGTTGAAAACCCCTGACTGAAACAAAATTATAAAATTCTGAGTATAAATGTTTTGTAGGCCTATAACTTTCTTTACCTAACTATATATATTCTGAAATTTTAGGCTCTGTGCATTGAGCGGATTAAAAGTTCTAAGGGACACACACACAGTCTCTAAGTTGGTGAAGCCTCTATAAGATGGTGTTTCTTGACTTCAAAGTTGAAAAAACCGTGAAAAATATAGATCTGACATACAAATCTCGCGTATCTTAGCTTGATACTTTGTCGATATGGTACCTAAGATAAATAATTTCTCTTGTGCCTACAAATCGATAGTTGGAAAACAATTATAAAGAGAAAGTAAGGAAAACAAGGTAAACATAAAAATCAAACATTATAGTTCAAATAATATAGTTTTATTGCAATGTTCATCTACTGAATGATTTTTATTGTAGGTACCTAGGTAGGGACCTACCTATAAAAATATCGCAGGATGTTCGTGTGAAAACTAGAAAGAACTATGCCTGATTTCACTTTTATTTTTAAATCCCATGAAAAAATAAACGATTATAAAAAAATAAATATGAAGATGTAGGTAGTAGCAGAAAAAGGTCAACAATATTTTTCAGCCATCTTGGCTCAGTACCTAATTTAGATTCAGCACTCCTGAACCAAAGGTCCCGGTTTTAATTTTTTTTTTTGTATTTTTTTTTTTTTTTAAAATGAATAACTATGTCCTTGTTAAACAAGAACATATCTATACATCTTCCTACGTTCCCTAAAATAAGCAAATAAATGCTTGTGCTATAGGTGAACGAAATCGGTCGAGGCAGGATTCGAACTCGCGATCACTGGATTACTAGCCCAGCGCGCTAACCGCTCTGCCACATCCACCCATCTATTCCCGGTGGAGATTCCCGGTGGAGATACATATCTATTGTGTTTTCAATCAGGATATGTGAGACGATTAGGTAATAAGTATAAGCTTCCAGAATGTGGCGACTTGTACTTACCTAATTTGGTGAGTGTTAAATCAATATTTCACATGATAGGTAGGTACCTACGTATATGTCAGTTGCCCAATATGCAAAGCCATAAAAATATTTTGGGGATGAATTTAAGCAAGAGAGGGTCATAATATTTTTCTGTCAAAGCGTCCATCAATCATCGTTCATCAGAAATGTTCAACGTCATAAATTCTCAAAAAAATATTTCCCGGATGATGTTTGATACAAACAATTGGTTTTACGGCACAACATAAAGCTTAGCATCCGCTTATTTTGGTACTTACCTACCTACCCATAGGCCCATTTCAACCCCATTCACAAGTAGTAGCGACATAAAGTTCACCCCTAAACAGCCGCAATATACATACTTACCACCCCTAATGAAACTGTGGACAAATCTTGATCCCGTTTTACTGTGGGAAGAATGTTCAATTTGAAAATTATTATTTGTGTTCAAGTTGAACACGCTGTAAGAAAATTATTATTTGAGTTGAAAATTGAATAAGTCCGCCACACGATGTAAAAATATTGTGTTCAAGTTGAACACGCTGTAAGAAAATCATTATGTATTCAAGTTGAACACGCTGTAAGAGAGATGTCATCAACAGAATAAAAGTGATCGCATTGAAAATATGATGGCCACATACGAAATAAAAATATGTACCTTTCAGATCTGACAGGAACGGAACATTGAGATATTTTTCTGTGAGACACTAACTTAGAAAATTGTGGTTCTAATATTTTCTATATACCAATTTGAGCCGGGAGAGATGCTGGGTACCTACATACCTATAAGATAATGCAACGGGCATCTCACATAGTTCAGCAATGAGGTTCACCTCACCACACATTCTGAATGTAGTCCATTTTTAGATGCGATCAGGCTGATGGATAGGTTTATTTTAATATCTATATACCTATTAATACGTGAAGCTAAAACGTTAAGTATAATTCCCGGATAAATGGGCGCACGGACGAGTTTGAGATTTGGCATACTTAAAGTTTATATGGAGGAGGACTGCAGAAAAATAATATTAATACATGTTATAAGTAGGTATATTAAATAAAATAAATAAAAATAAAATAAAATATTATGCGTTATAAATAAATTGAATCAAATAAAAAATATTTCATTATTTTTTTTAAATATTGTATTAATAGTTTTGTTGGAATTGCAAATGATCATTTTACCCAGAGGGATCATTCAGAGCAGGTTACCTCTACTGTAGGTACAGACACATATAAAACCATAACGATATAACTGTAATTAGTATAGGTACTAAATTTGTTTCAATACCAACATAACGGGATGCTATCAATAAAAGAGTTAACTTAGATATTATTCAGTTTTAATTATCCATCTGATTTTCCATAACATGGCATGCGAATGCGGGGAGACGTAGAACATGTCGCACCTGCTGAATGTCAAGCAAATGAAAATGCAAATGTGGCTGAAAATTATATACTGGATGGACACAATACAAATAAGTAGATGGATGATCTTGGACACGGAAAGTAAATAGATACCAAAGTTATGATTTTCCAATAAAATGGTGTTGGTGATCTACATTAGGTAGGTATATAAGTATTTGTGGTTAGTTAAATGTGGGTATAATAATATATTAGGTAGTTGTTACTGTTCATTCCCTCGCTGCTGCATTCCTCGGAATCGTAAATTTGCTATCAAGTTAGTCATCCACGCCCGCCTGGATGAGTTTTATGGACAGCGGGTACATCCTATGCCATTTTATACCTATTCTCCCGTCCCTTACTTGCCTTAGGTATTAATAATAATATTTGGTTCATCACACCACCGTTGTACATTTATGCGACATTTTACCATAAATTACAATTTACGGCTGTACACAGAACCACCGCAAGGAACAATATCAGAGACTCGCATATATACAGTAGGGTATTGATGGTGCTGCTCAATCAAAGTCTAACGTTATCGTTATTATTCGTTATTATATCCTATATAGGTACGTCTCGTGGCCTTTAAATTACTTTAAATATGTGTTGCGGCTATAGGATAGCAGCAGTACCTACGTTTGGCAGATCGTAATAGATGTCTGTAATTAGGTACCTACATAAAATAAGTCAATTTGTTTTGGGTATAGGGTGGTTACTTAATAAACTCTTGGCAACGTATGATGGAAATTTTAACGTTTGACAGCTAAGCGTGGGGGAACAAATACAGTATAAGGTACTTCATTGTGTACAGAATTACCTATGCCTATTTAATGAAGTAACTACCGCATTTATCAATAATTACGAAACTATGAGAGTCCTACTGTCAAAAACGCCATCGTACGTTGCCGTTAGTATAGAAATTTTACATAATATGAAAACCATAATAACTACAAAAAAAGTAATGAATTTATTACCCTAATCCACTGTGTAATCCATTACCTTAATCCATTTATTACCCTAATCCATAACGTCTAAAACGAAATTTTATAAATGGGGATCTTGATAGATGCTGGTAGACCTACATAGAAGTCGAAGCTCAATTTCGGTGGCCGAACAACTCCACTCCACCAATTTTAAATTACATAGTTTTTTCAACTTTCACCAAGATCTTTCTGATCATCGGAGTATGTTATTGATAGGTATTATCTTGTTTTTAATAAATATTTAAAATTTTGTAATCAGTAGGTAATCATAATATACCAAATAACATTCTTGACAAACTTAAAAAAAAGAAAAGGAAATATTTATGAGTTGTTGAATAGAAAAAAGTTGACATGATTTAATGTAAAACAGTTGGTATTCTTGGCTCATAAACTCTCAAAGTATTTTCTTGTTTTTATTACTTTTGTTTTACAGGACAACGGAATACTTTTATGGACCGAAATGTAATTAAAATTACAAACGACAATTTGGAGGGAAATTACATTCAAAAATTAAAACATCAAGGGTATAATTAATATTTTTTATTGGCATTAATCCAACTGTCGATTTCTCTAAATAAATCGATATTATTAACCTTTTTCATGTGTGAGAGAATAATATTGGTATGCATACTTTTTCCAACTTTGATGTCAAAAAACACCAACTTCGCAGGCTTAGCAGCATATGTATGTGTTATCCACAACTGTCGATAACGATGATTTTTTACATGTTTTAGATAGGTAACATACTTAGATTACATATTGATTCCCAAAGTAATCTAGGTATCATACTTAGATTACTTTGGGATGTAGTTTAAATTCGCCGTCAATATAGTTCGTTGTGTATGTTCTCAGATGATCGTAATATTTCTTCACCCCTGTCGCATCATACCTCACCCCCGCTCATATATTTTTGTTTTTGTAAACTCCCCCTTAATGGGAAAAAAGTGTCGTCAAACATAGTCATATAATCTTTCAATAGATGGCAGTGTGAACAAATCTGGACACCTGTATTACGCATCAAAAGAAAATACCACACTCAATCATCGTTTCATTTTCAGTGTGACGTGTTCCACGGATATAAGAACACGAAAATTTAAATTATAAAATGCGTATTCTCCATCCATCTATGAGAATGACAATAAATCTTTTTTAACGCCATCTATTGAGAAATTGAGAAATTATACAGGAAACAAGTTCACAAACAAGATAAATTTGTATTACCATTAGTATCAAGGGAATCTGCAATAACTTACCTGCTTTAGTTATAACAAGGAATAACTTTGTTTGTTTGTATTTATGATAGAGTTTCAAATAGACAATGTTGAGAGTTGATAAAAGTTTCACGAAGAATAAGCTAATTAATAATATTTTATTTACCGACTTAAAAAAGGAGGTAATCAATTCATCAATATTCAGCGATAATTCTTTACAACGTTGACATATGTCGATGATTTTTTTAAATTAGAAAGAAGGTATCGCGTGACTAGTTCCATTTGATTTTGGCCAAGATCTGATGACAGAATCCATAAGGAATCCACCAAAGTCTGAAATCTCCTTAAAAACGTTTTAATGACTATTAATGAGATTTCAATTAATATTTATTGGTTATTTGACTGCGTAACAAAACAAGGAAAATAGCTACATCCACCTCCACCCGCTTTGCATATGGGTATTGAAAACGGCCTCTTCGCAGAACGCTAGTATAAGAAAGAAAAATAATGCATGGCACGAAGCTCCTCTAGACTCATTGTCTCGGCACAAATAACAATCAACGACATGGATTGTCGTGAGATTAGTTCAAGCCTGTGACTGTGAAAAACTGGGCATCAGAGAGTTGACCGGGGATACTTATGGAATTTCGTATTCAGCAGTACGTATTTAGCAGTAATGTCAGATAAAAGGGCACCATAACCATGGCAAAACAATTTGAAGGCTGCAAAGTTCTTTTTCGAGATCACTAGGAAAAAAACAAGGAAGCTTCAATGCTTTGATCATATAATGAGAGAAGTACCACATGAAAGATCTGCGACGCTAGAGAAGCCATCAGATGGTGCAGGGGCCGAAGACGATTCTAGCGAGACCACGTGGCGAGAATGGAAGAAAACAAGTAGGTAGGTAACTCAAAATTATGTGTACCTCCCAAATAAATATTTTGCAATTGACCGCGAGGTAGACCACTTATATAAGAGAAGGGAAGATAGCTGGAGCACGGCGTAACGGGTGGGCACTTTCTGAAAAAAAAAGGTTTCCAAAACCTACTACAAGAACAAGAAGAGAAGTATCAAGCCATACAACTTGTAATCCTGAAAATAATACAAGGGAAGAGAGAAGTCGGACTTCGAAGTGTTTATTGGCTCCGAAATCTGAAACAGTTATTCAGAAATAGTAGGTACTACGTGCATCGTTGTTTAGGGCCACATTGAACAAGACGAAGAAAGACCAGCATAATAATAATAATAATAAAATATACACACCACAATACATACAGGCATGATAATGTGCGCAAGCAGATACATATCGCTTTAGCAAAAATATATAATTTAATAGATTCTTCACCACCATGGTTTCAATACTCCCCATTGGAAGTTATTGAAAACAGACATAAACTTTATTCATACTTCTCTATTTTTGCACACATTCCTGGCTTCCTTTACATCCATGCATCGTCTCATACATGCTCGTCGATTGTTCAAACTTTTTATGTTTCCTTCTTTCAAAATATCATTCACATGGTCATGCCATCCCTTTCTGGGGCGACCTCTGCTATTCACTCCATCTCTAGCACCCATGTATATTTTTTTGGTCAGTCGTTCATCGTTCATTCTTTCTATATGTCCAAACCACCTTAAAGCATTCACTTTCATTTTACATATAATATCCTTCTTTAACTTGCATTCTCTCCTTATGTCCTCATTTTTTATTCTATCATATATCGTTCTATTACATACTCTTCTTAGTGATCTCATTTCTACATCATTTATTCTACTTTCATGTGTTCTTTGCCAGGTCCATGTTTCACTTGCATACGTCAAAGTAGGCACCACAATTGCATTGTGTATTGCAATTTTGGCTTCCTTTGAGATGCTTGGGTCGGACATTACTGGTCTAAGTGCTCCGTTTATTCTATTCCCTTCCATAACTCTTCTTTCAATATCTTTATCGGGTCTTCCATTCCGTTCAAACATACTTCCCAAATATAAATATTCCTCAACTTGTTCTAGCTATTCGTTCTCTACTTTTATCATACATGCAGTTATACTTTCAGTCTTTTCAAATACCAATATATTAGATTTACTAACATTCATTCTCAGTCCATTTTGCAGGCATCCTTCATACACTTTATTCACTAAATACTGCAGCTCATCCGCACATTCAGCAATCACCACTTTGTCATCTGCATACATCAAATCACGTACGTTTACAGTACTTAGTTTCAGACCTTTATTTTCATTCTTCAATGTCCTAACGCAGTGATCAATATACAGATTGAACAGCCATGGAGATAATACGCAGCCTTCCTTCACCCCTTTATTAACAGGGAACCATGTTGTCAACGCATCGTTGACACGGACACAGGCTCCACTATTTTCATACAGAGACGCAACGGCACGTATTAGTTTGCTCTTCACTCCATATATTCTATGAACGCACAGAAAAGTTTCTGGTTTTTATGCAGAACCTTTTCTGTAGCCATACGTAAAGAGAAAATTTGATCGATACATCCTCTGCCCCCTATAAAGGCACCTTGCGCATCCTGCATTCCGTAATCTTGCGTATTCTCTTATCAATAATTCTTGCATACATCTTGCCAACCGAACTTAACAAGCTGATAGCTCTATAGTTTTTGCAGTCGAGTTTTGATCCCTTCCCTTTGAAAAGAGGAACTACAACTGCATTTCTCCAATCCGACGGAGTGTACCCAGCTTCACAACATTTATTGAAAAGCGATAGACACCACTCCGTAGATATTTTACCGCCATACTTGATACATAAATTCGGCTGCCACACAATCCACACCAGCGGCTTTACCCGTTTTCGCGTTATTAACCGCTTCTTTTACCTCTTCTTCCGTTATTTCATCACTTTCATTCTCATCAATAATCCATGTCGTCTGTATTACTGTGTCACCTTGTGCGCTTTCATACAATTCTTTGAAATATTCACAACATCTCTCTTTCACACTTTCGTTATCTATCAGCATATTTCCATCTTTATCATTTATACACTTTGAACCTTTTGCTTCCCCTTGCTTTCGCTTAGCTATGCCTTTCCAGAACATTTTCATGTTACCCGTAAAGTCGTTCACTATTTTTTGGCTTTCTTTTTCATTTATACAATCTTTTTCATTTTTCACTGTAGCTTTTACTATCCTCTTGCATTCTTTGTACTCTTCTTTTGCTCTATTTTCTTTGTCAGTACCTTTTACAGATATCCAAAACTTCCATGCTTCCTTTTTCGCATCAACTGCATTTTTTACCGATTCATTCCACCAAGCATCACCTTTCTGCATTCCTCTTTTACTTTCACCGCACGCATTCTTGGCAGCTTTGCACACAACACTTTTCAAGTCTTTCCATACTTCATCTACACTTCTTTCACTATGTGTTTGAGAATTTAGTTCATACTCAAAATTCCTTTCATATTCATGTCTTACTTCCTCTTCTTGTAATTTTTCCACTTTGACGCGCATTGGTGGTGCACTTTTGATTGTTTTAGAGCGCCAGCCGATGAACAGATGCAGTTTAGTAACAAGCAAATAGTGATCTGTCTCCAGCTCTGCGCCCCTATATACCCTAGTGTCCATCGTTGCCTTCCTCAAAGTGGAGTCCACACATACAAAATCTATAATTGATCTTTCACAGCCTCTTTCCCACGTGTACTGGTGGATCTTTTTATGGCAAAAAATAGTATTAGCCACAAAAAGATCCCATTCCACACATACATTCAACAGTCTTTTTCCATTATCGTTCACTCTGCTATCACCGTGAGGCCCGAGGGCAGATTCAAAGTCTTTTCTTTGTACCCCAACCCATCCATTCAGATCTCCTGCCAAAATAATCTTTTCATTTCCTTTCCTTTTATTCAATGCTTCTGTCACACTTTCCCAGAACTCTTGTTTTTCGCTCTCTTGGTCTGAATTCACAGGTGCATACCCTGTTAAGAGAAACACCGGTGTGATTCCTTCTTTGAGTCTGATCCACATAAGCCTGGGACTTTCACACTTAAATTCTTTCATGCATTCCACCATTCGCTTAGCTAGTATCATACCTACACCCTTTGAAGCATGCTCGTCTTCTTTTACACCTGACCATAATTCTATCATACCATCATGCCTCTCATGCATTCCGGTCCCCTTTCTTTTAGTCTCACTCAGGCATAGCACATCAATTTCTTTTTGATTAACAATTTCACACAGCTCATTCATCTTTTTTTCCATACCTCCTCTCACATTCCACACTCCAACTCTGCACTCCGTTCTCTTCTTTATAAATTTACAATAATACGGTTATCATATTATATTATATCATCTGCAGAAGTAGTACCAAAAATATGAATGATAGCATTTAAAAACTCGATCTGCCCAATTTTATAGTTACACAGATTCAAAAAGAGTGTGATTATCGAACCTGTGTTTATACACATGTTCGATAGTTCGTAATTTTTTACTAACGCCAACATAATAACTAATCAACTTAAGAACTCCGCTGTTTATTTTTTTACACCGGATACTACACGAAGAGACTATAAGAATAATAATATTCGTTTATTATGCAAAAAATAATTTTACATAAGGTGAAAATTAAATTATCTTGCTCTCCACATAGCTACCCACATCTTCTGGCAAACCCTATATTAAGCATAAATGCTAGTGCTGTTGCTGTATATGAACGAAATCGATCGAGGCAGCTAGGGTAGATTTCGAACTCACCATCACTGGATTACGTACCCAGCGCGATTCTCGTTCTGCCACCGAACCATCAGAATCTTTCATTTTATCCTTATATCTACAATTTTTTATTCTATCGATTGAAAATTTATAAATTGAATTAAATAATTTTAATAGGACAAACAAAGATGGGAAGAAATGGAAGAGGCCTATCTCTAGCAGTTGAGGGAAGAAGACTGATAAAGAATAAGAAGAAGAAACATATAAAAAATAAATCGTCTCTCATTTTCACCGAAAAAAAAGAAAACGACTATTCAAACAATCCAATAGAAAACCGGGAATTAAGGGTCTTGCTGGTTCACCATTGACTAGTGAGTTTTGAGCCAAAGTGTTATATTGCGAGACTTGCAAGACCAAGACTCAAAGAAGTTTGACGACATCTATTCTATAACTGACATGTGTTTAGGATGACTCGATCCATCAGACTCACTACATGTTTTGTCAACCCGATCAATCGAGTCAGATGGTTCGATTAAAAAGTGAAAGAACCTAAATTAACCGCACATCTGATGTTATGTCCCTTAATTAACCGCACATCTGATGTTATGTCCCTTAATTAACCGCACATCTGATGTTATGTCCCTTAATACCTAGAATAAAATGAAAATAAAATAAAATGTACCTTTCAATTAATTTATATTTATATTCCTCGCCAATGTGCGGACTCTTGCTATAGGTACTAAGTAACACTCGTTGTAATAAAAAATAAATCGCTTTGTGACTCTTAAAGTTATAGAGATAACAAGATCGGTTGAAGTAAGTTAATTACTCAATATTTATTGATCTTCGAATTGATCAAAGTATATGTAATTGATGAGGTTCGAAGGAAGTAAATTTGATGCTTTTAAGATGTGAAATAAATTGAAAACATCCAATAAATATAGAAAAAAGGTAAAGTAAAAATGGGTTCAATCCAATCTCCATCTGCTCTGTATTAAGCGACTGTAGGTAATTGGCCTCTTCACATAACACTAGAATGGAAAGCAGCAAAAGATGCATTGTAAGAAGGATAGCTCATAGAGCCTTCTACATAGATTAGAAATTTAGGTATCTTAGTGAAAAAAGAACAAATAAGTGCGAACATAAAATTCACTCTCGTGGAATTTCATCGACTTCAGATCTTTATACATATATTAGGCATCGGGGAAGTGACTTAAGTTCATTGAAGAAATAAATTTCAATGGAAGTCTCGACTTGTTTGAATTGTTTGTACTTGTTCTACAAAATCCCCAAATACGCATGACCAAAGGAATGCAATTGTGTGGGAACAATCCCCACAGGTTGTGTATCGAAATATCGTATGGTCCGGAGATGAACAGAACTGACATCAGGAAGAAAGATCGGTGTAAATCGAAAAGGTATGTAACAATTAAAGCTACCGTATCCTTTGATAAATCGAGACATTCAAAAGTCTGGAGTAAACCAGGGCGTAATACGAATCTTGTTCTCACATCAAGGAAAAATAAAATGGCGAGTAAATTCACCGAACAGGTGGTTTAGTGATTTGACCAGATGTTTATAAGGATATCTTTAACATTATTTGCTAATTAATGATGTCCAGAGGATAAAGAGTGATTGAAATATCTGGAATAAACCAGTGTAAAACGGACAAAACATATGCGGTTATCTTTATCTATATTTACTTCCTCACACAATAAACTTGAAGTTTTCATCGTCTGTATTATACATCCTCAGTCAAAAATGCTTCACAAAAATAAATAAGTACCTACCTACTGTATTCTCTGCACAGTAGCTGAACAGCTAAAACGAACAATAAAACTCTTTTAGTCTTTTGTGGCAATGTCTTCTTTAACCGCAGACTGGATGCTCCTTGTGAGTTTGTTATTGATAGCTTGGAACACGACGCCATTTTGCAATATTTTTGCGTTTAATACGACATTCAACCGTCCACAATACGAACAGAGATACAATAAAAATAACGATATGTAACAATAAAATGAGCAACGACAATTGAAAAAACAGCTCTCTCTTTATGAATGTATATATTGACAAGTGTCAGAAAGAGATGGATCCGTGTGTGAAAATAATTATGTTGAAAACAAACATTGAAAGGAAATTTTCTGTTCAAAATAACTGTTAAGTCTTTTAGGCTGAGGCTTTTCAATAAAAAATAACTAAGAGTATCAACTTTGCAACTATTTCGTGATTTTCAAATCCCGTCTTTTAAAAATAATTATAAAAAGGGCTATTTCAAATACATAAAGACAAAGGAAGGTCGCACCATGAATTTGTACGTGTGGCGAGTGATAAGACAAAATATAGTGGGTCAATTGTACACCCCATTAACACACAAATTTTGCACAGCACTACTACACGTACAATGGGGTAGTATTTTTCAATCAACTTGAAAACTATTTGTGACTGGCAACTGAATATAACGAATTCAGAATAAAAATAAATATTAAATTTGATTGATTTGTAAATTATATGAACTTCTTTTTGTATTGATTATTATTATGTATTTTGTGTAATTACTAGTTGCATGTAACACATGAGATCCAACTGTCGATGGCGATAGTATGCATAATCAAAGAATACGTACCAAACTATAAACAACACAAACTAGTTGCATGTAACACATGAGATCCAACTGTCGATGGCGATAGTATGCATAATCAAAGAATACGTACCAAACTATAAACAACACAAACTAGTTGCATGTAACACATGAGATCCAACTGTCGATGGCGATAGTATGCATAATCAAAGAATACGTACCAAACTATAAACAACACAAATTAATAAATATTTGAAGATATTTTATTTTCTATATAAAACATGTAGGTATGTTTGTCAGGATAGGATAGTATGGAGGTCAGTCTGTTTTTCCTACACAGAATATGAAAACAGTATGATGGTATGTATGTATGTTTGGAGATTTAAGTATCAAACTATTAAGTCTTCTTACATATTGTGTATAGGCGACTACCATACAAATTGTATGAAGTGATGTCGTCACTAAATTCAATTTTTATAAAAATTGTTAAAAAAATTTGAGATGTGCTAGTACAATGTTTATATTTTTTATATAAAATTAAATTATCTAGTTGGGATGTTTCGGCTTTTTTCGATATTATAAAAAAAATGGAAATATAAGCAGTTAAACTCATAAATTTATCATAAAAAAATATTTTTCATAGTAAAAAATGTTTGAGAAACCCTGGAATTTAAAAAAAAACTAATTTGAGATTTCGTATTTGTCTGTTTCTGAGATATATGGAAAAATAAATAAAAAATTCAAAAGTTGATAACCCCTGACTGAAACAAAAATTCACAATTCTGAGCATAAAAGTTTTGTAGGCCTATAACTGTCTATATATTCTGAAAATTTGGGCTCTGTAAATTGAGCGGATCAAAAGTTATAAGGGACGGACGGACACAAAAACACACAGACACACACACAAAACTCACATAAAATGTTCTACTCCGAATTCCGAGTAAATCCATGTATGGGAACATATATGCGGCGAGGCCTCTAGTTGGTGTTATTAGCATGCAAAAAGTCCACTACGCCATACAAGATGTTCCTTCGTACACGCATCTTGGCTTAATAATGTCGATTCATTCAGAGAATTGAATTCTCAAGAACGAATCGACAGTTGGATTATACATAAATGTAATAAAAATTTAAATCGTTTGTTTCCGATTAAAAGATAGGATAGGTGGCGTTGTTATCGAGATATATAAAAAATATTTTTATTTTTTTCAGCGATTTTTTGAATGTCATGATGTTTCAATGTTTTGTCATGATTTTTTTCCATATGTTTCGTTTAGTTACGATGTTTTTTTTTGATAACATAACATTTTCGTATATATGTATAACATGAAAGTGGGTCACGAAAAGCGCTATCATACACAACAATTGACGAGTTATGTGCCTACACCTTCCACAACAGTTGACGAGTTATGTATACCACAACAGTTGACAATCTAGAAGATAAGACTTAGATCTGCAACAGTAACTATTGGATGTTAAGTGGAAAAATGGAACAATTTACCACCAACCATGAGAGTAATGAATTATAAAAACTGTCTCAAAAACTTATAGAAGAATAAGTTGTTGAATGCTTTTGAATTTTCAGTATCTAATTTTATATGTTAAGCAATTTTGAGGTGGTTTTTCAAAAACGGAGACGTAGAAATAAACAAGTCAGTTTTATCATGATAAACTACTATTTTATTATGCTTCTCGGGCAACTACCAAGTAGGTATTATGTCATACATTAACTGACACGCTTCCAATAACAAGTTGCCACATTCTGGAGACTTATGATGTTTATCGTCTCACAGAGCCAGATAGAAAACGAGAAAATACAAATATAATTTGTGTCTCAACCAAGATTCGACAATATTATAAAGATATCAGTTAAAAATAATTGAAATCATCTTCAAAAATATGTACCTTTGAATTGTTAGATTATAAATACTAAGATTATGAATGTTTTGATATTGAAATAATTGTTGATGATAGAATCATTAACAATCATCCTCGCAGCTGTGTTAAACACTAATTGCAATGTATGAAGCTGTTGGTCCTTGAGTTGGATAATGATACATGCTGGGCATACCAGCATACGTATTCATGTTTCATTTCAATGATCCTGCCTAGACACAACAAATTAATATTGCATTTAATTCATTTTCATTACAGTTGTTATTCTGCCTAGACAAAGCAAATGCATTTATGAGTATTTTTGTCCTACTATTTCGAAAGCGTCGGCTGGTACATACATTTCAGATTATTATAAAGTAAGGAAAAAAAATGCATAACTGCGTACTACATCAAAAAGAATATAAAAAAATACATTACATTAAAAAAGAGTGGGTCGTGGCCAACGCTACACTCCTCACTACCATGTCACTCCACAAAGTATTCAAATTATGAATGGAAAATTTTCGGCATTTTCATGAAATTAGTTTGTTAAATTATTTTTGGCTTAGGTAAATATTTTATTATGAAAATTTGATATTTCTTCAATGCCATTCTACGACAGTGGTGTGTCTTTTTAGCAATTTGAAAATAAAAATATCAAATTTTGAATTTCTTGAGCTTAGATCACTATGAAATATCTGACAATTAAAAAAAATGAGGATCACTGATCAGGGGGGCAAGTCTGATTCGACCGGCAAAATAAGTCCCTAGTGATTATCCCATATCATGGATAATCACACCTAGGTCCGCTTCTATTCAATATCTATACTTATGACATTTACAAATATTTTAATCATTCATTATATCTTGCATTTGCCGATGACATGAAAATTTACCTTGCAATTAACTCATTGGCCGATTGTATTAAACTACAAGAGGACCTTGACAGGCTATACACTTACTGTGCATTAAATAAACTAATACTTAATATATCGAAATGTAACAAAATAACATTTACTCTCAATAAAAACAAAATAAATTTCACATATACCTTTAACAACTCTGATATAAAGGAAGTCAATTATATAAGAGACCTACATAGGTGTGATACTTGACTCTAAATTAAATTACATAAACAATATTGATAATATCATAAGTAAAGCAAATAAGATGTTAGGATTTATTATTCGCACATGCCGGCCATTCAGTAACATTAAAACCTTATACACTTTATACACTACATACATACGCCCTCAGCTAGAATTCTGTACTCAAATTTGGTCTCCTTTCTACGCAGTACACATCACAAGAATCGAGAAAGTACAGCAAAAATTCATAAACTATATAAATCATAAATTTCACCTTAACTTCAATAGATATCAACAGTCACTTAAATATCATAATTTTGATACGCTTGAATGTAGGAGAGTCTTACACGACCAATCGCTGCTGCATAAAATTTTGAACAATGCCATAGACTCGCCTGTACTTGTCAACCTAGTAGGTATCCATGTTCCAGGTAGAATAGTTCGTAGACCTCAATTACTTCATATTCCAACAAGTAGAACAAATATCAGGAAAAATTCAACAATTACACGCATATGCAGCCAATATAACAATACATTCTCAGCTGAGATAGACATATTCAACGCGAAATATTACAGATTTAGACATGATGTTCTGAAGGTGATGCGCAACCAATATCCCTCTGTCCTGTCCTCCTAGTCTCTCTTTTCTCATTTCTCTTTCCTTCCCTAGTTGTTGTATATGTGTGTATATATGTGTACTTATGTATGTAGGTATGTGTGTGTGATGGTGTGTATGAGTGTGTGTGTAAGGGTGTGTATGAATGTGTGTGCATGAATTATTTTTGGCTTGTAAACTGTTATTTGTTTTTATATTATGTTGATGGAATGCTTTTTTTGGCTCTAACAATGTAAAAATTATTTTGTATCATTAAACTGTAAATGAGCTGTAGCTTCCCAAAGAAAATAAATAAATAAATAATTTTCGTATGGAGTTCTATGACATCTAAAGATATTATAGAACTCCATATAATTATTATATCCATGATATGGGCAATCGTGAGGGTTTTGATTTCGCCGATTGAACCAGTCTTGCCCCCCTGATATCCTCCAAAATTTAACGGAATCTAAGTGAGTATGTATTAGATGCATAAATTTGCAAAAATTGAAAAGAAAAGAATGTGTAGGTACTTTAGTTTATGATAGATTAAGTTTCAACCTTTACATTACACTTCTAATAAACCCTATATACGAACCAAGAAATATTAATTTTTACTTTTACAAGTATTGAAAATAATAGATTATTGAAAATATTACTTTTGTGATAAATATAGAATTCCCTAATTGTAGCAAAATAGTTTGTGAATAATAGTATAATTTAGTTGCTATTTATTTAAAAAAATCCATTTAAATTGTGAAATCATGACTCTCCACTATTCCATTGTGTGGAGAGTAAAAAAAATACAATTTGTGAATTATATATATCTTAAAATAATGGACTTATATTAAGAATTGTATGTTACAAACATTGAAAAAATATACATTATTATTATTATTAATTTATAGGCAGGCAGTCAAGGCTGATGTGTCTACATATATCCACTGTCGAATTTTATTATTTAGTTGTAACTATTTTGCTTTGTTCAAAATAAAGTCCAGTCGATATTAACATTTTCAGCATCCAAAACATGTTGGGGCAGTTTATTCCAAGTACCTATATATATCTTGTTATATTATCTAAAGTCTTATTGAAGGCATAAACAACATTTATTTTTCACACCTTTATCACAAAGACTATTATGATGATTACTGCTGCCCAACTAGGAAATCCTGTTCTAGGGCTAGCAGTTGAAAATTTTACCAAGCCAAATATTTGACATTTTGGTTTTACATAGTTATGTATTTATATATGTTTTACATAGTTATGCACTTTTCCCAATCCAATGAGTCCTCATTACTTCACAGTGATATATCTACGTTACAAACTACAATATTTCATATCCTTGTTGATTTATTAATTAATAATACCACCGGTCCCCCGTAAACTGAAAAAAATAATAAATGTTTGAGTGTGCAAACCCTGGCAGTAAATCAAGGGCTGGTGTGGAAGGATTTTGCCGCAGGAACGAGATGATTATTTACGACTTCCCACGAGATTTTAAAAAGGTACGAAAAGCAAATTAACAAAATCTACAAACATTATTTATTGACCCGGCGTCACTAGCTAACTTATAATTTGCACACTAAATCAAACTTATTATTTTTTATATAATTTGCGTACAAATACATATTTACTATCCACATACATACCTACATGTGTATGTGTAACATTTGTTAGTAAAGAGTAATGATTTTGCCATTTTTGTTTTTTTGTGTACACACACAATACCTACACAATAAACGATCACGCCATGTCCTGTTAATTGAGAAGGCAGAAAGAATCGAGTACTGTACACTTCGATCTTTGTATAAATTTGTCGTCTCTCTCATATTCATACATCTTTACATAACTGTATGCTCGTCTTTTATTTAAACTTTTATGTTTTTTTTTCTTTCGTTTTTACTTGTACCTTCTATACTAATTTAATTTTCACTTTAAGCTACAAACTAAATCTACAGCAAAAAGACTGGCCACGTGTATATAATAATAATAATAATAATACTTTATTGGCTAAAATAACATAACAAAACAAGTATAAACAAACAAGAGCAAGATAAAACATTAAAAAAGGCAAAAGGCGGACTTGTTAATGAAATTAACATCTTCCAGTCAACCTTAAATTTTGTTTTATGTCCTATGATTTTAATTTCGAATTACTACACGTCACCGTTGTCGCTGGTAGGTACATTTAGCTTTCATGCTCTTCGCAATCGTTCATCAAAATCGGTATGCGAGCTACCTATATGTATTATTTTGTATACAATTTTTACTTATTTCTTTGTTTCCTTCCAGGAGGTCTTTTGAAGAAGAGGTAAATTCTGACATATTCCGTTCTGCATTCTTTTGGTATGTTTTTAGGTGATACTCTTCCAATCATCTTTATAAATTCATCGTATTCTCCAGGTGTTGGTGGTACAGAGTTTATCCTTGAGTCGATGTTCGCTCTGAATTGCTTCTAGTTGGCTCTTATTTTTTTGCTTGATTATTTGTAGAATTCTTGTTATAAATAAATAAATATAAATAAATAAATAAATAAATAAATAAATAAATAAATAAATAAATAAATAAATAAATAAATAAATAAATAAATAAATAAATAAATAAATAAATAAATAAATAAATAAATAAATAAATAAATAAATAAATAAATAAATAAATAAATAAATAAATAAATAAATAAATAAATAAATAAATAAATAAGTAAATAAATAAATAAATAAATAAATAAATATATAAATAAATAAATAAATAAATATATATAAAAAAAAAAAATAACAAATATTACAGGTACCTACCTAATTTAAAAATATACCTAAGTAAAATATATAACACTAAATAGTTATCATAATAAAAACAAAAAAAAATCATCAAAAAACAGACAAAAATTAAATCAGTACAAAAATAGTTACCTACATAACATATTAAACAAGGTTGAGTGCTTCTTACAAAAGCTAACACCAACATCAAAAAAATGTATACTTGAGGAATGCTCTTTGTTCGTTACTTTTTTGAACGTTGCATGCGAACAAGTGCCGAATTTTGTTGCGCATTTGTAACATAATTGTCACAAAAAAATAAATTTCACATCTATTATAAACATTCGGCGCTTTGGTACATGAATACTTATCAATTGCTACAACTCAGGGTTGTCCGTTTCGTTGTTTAAAATTTTTATACATACCTACATATCACGGCATATCCCACAATGTGGGGTAACCAGCGACGGGTGTGAGGTGTGAATTACCTTATAAAGGACAGCATGACACATGCGTGTATGCCCACACACTAGTCTCGTCTAACCTAAAAGGTAACATTCGGAATGGGCGGTGAGCATCATAGCTGAACTACACTACACTACACTACACTACACTACACTACACTACACTACACTAAACTACACTACACTGCACTACACTACACTACAGTACATTAATACACTACACTTCATTTTGCTGCAGTTCGCTCACATACGTATGTACAATCACAAATTCTTAGTTAAGGGAATATAGTATGAGGATGAAAGTGTGTGTTCTTTCATTAAAAAAAATATAGTTACATAGGTATGTTATTCCCTCCACCACCCATTTTGATTATGAAGACTTATAAAGGTCTCCCGCAAAATTCTTAAATTAAATTTATTTTTTTTAATTTTTAGTTTTTGACTCTCATAAAATCTTCATCCGCAACATCCCTGATCTGGACGTTCAAAGAATAATAATATTGTCTGATGTCTGGAAGTTATTATTTTCAAGAAACATGTTTTAGAGATAATTAATGGTTGCCTATGTTTTTTGTATAGATACCTAGATATTTTATCTATATTTTACATTATATTTATGTATATTTTATTAACTTTTAACTTTTAACATGTAGGTATGTATATTTATATGAAATAAATATATTTCTACAGCTTTATCACTTGAGAAGAAAATTTTGATATAAGAACTATAGAATTCCTTTAGAAAAACCTTTTTGCTCGATTTTTCGAACGGAATTCTGGTTTAAGAGGACATATAACGCTAAACTACACTATTTATAAAATGACTACACTACGCTATTTGTAAAATGACTACACTATTCCCAGACGATATTTTTATCGTATTAGGAGATTATAATATGCCTAGCATAACCTGGGATTCTTCCTTATACGTGTCCCCACAACCAAATAATAATGATCAGTGTTCTTCCTTGTTCTGTAACTCTATATCGTTGTCGAATCTAACTCAATATAACAATATTACCAATCATAATGGACGAGTTCTTGATATAGTGTTGTCAAATTTACCCCTTACCGTTTCCAAATCTTGTCATTCTTTGGTAATTGAAGACCTGCATCATCCTTCCCTCTTAATAGATTTCCAAATCCCTTTTCCCAAGACCGCTTTGAAAAATCCTCAGACTATACGCTTATTCCATAAAGCCAACTACGACATTATCAACGACTTCTTGACAAAAACTAATTGGTCTTCAGTAATAAACACTTCTGACATTAACACAGCACTTGACAATTTTTATTGTATACTGACAAACACTATAGAAACCCATGTACCAAAAAGAACAAAGAAGTCTGACAAATACCCAGTGTGGTATACCTTACCACTGAAAAAAATTATTAAAGAAAAAATATACTACCACAACAAATGGAAACGTGACAGAAACCCTCTTGATTATCAGACGTTCTCTCTTCTGCGAAAAAGACAAAAGAAAACTGCTGATCTCATCTTCAAAAATTACATTAACTTGATTGAAAACGGAATACGACAAAACGTAAAAACTTTATGGAATTATGTAAAATCATTCAAAAAGACACCAGACATTCCTGAGACCATGTTCTTCGGCAATGCCACCTCATCTAATGGAGTAGGCATAGCCAATCTTTTTTCCGACTTCTTCAGCTCAGTGTACATCACACCTAATAGTGTCACTAACGAAAACAACAGCATCGATAACCCTTATCTTATTAATTCCATCTCCATCGACTATAACAGTACGCTAAAATATCTTCTTAACATAGATATATCAAAGGGTGCAGGAAACGATAATATTCCTGGAGTTTTTTTGAAAAAATGCGCTCGGGTCCTGGCACACCCGTTGTGTTATATATTCAAATTGTCACTTATTAACGGCACATTCCCTGAAATATGGAAAACCGCTCTTGTTCATCCCATACTGAAAAACGGTGATAAACACGATGTCACTAACTATAGGCCCATCTCCAAACTCCCAATTATCAGCAAAGTGTTTGAAAAAATAGTGTATGATCAGGTTTATAGTAAAATATCTTCATATATCACCACTGATCAACACGGTTTTATGAGAAAACGTTCTACCACCACTAATTTAGCCCAATTTACTAGTTATCTTCATGATAAAATGGATCAGAGACTGCAAATAGATGCTATATATACTGACTATGCCAAAGCATTTGACCGCGTAAATCACCCAACTCTCTTGCAAAAATTGTCATTGATAGGTATACATGGTGACCTATTTAGGTGGCTTAAATCATATATTGATAATAGACACCAAATAACCTCGGTTAACGGACATTCTTCTAAATGTATTAGCGTGACATTTAGGTCCCCTTCTCTTTAATATTTATATAAATGACATCGGAAAATGCTTTTACAGTAGTCAAGTATTATTATTTGCCGATGACATGAAAATTTTCAAAACAATCTCAAATTGCTCTGATTGTGCCGATCTACAGAAGGATTTGGAACGTTTATCCGTTTATTGCAATGAAAATTATCTTTCCTTAAATATATCTAAGTGTTTTTCTATATCTTTCACTAGGAAGATAAAAGTTGTAAAATACAATTATAAACTGAACAATGTAGTTTTACCGACGAAAACAGACTGCAAAGATCTTGGCGTACACCTTGATTCAAAACTTCTCTTCGACAAACATATTGAAATTATAGTAAACAAATCTTATAAAATGTTAGGCTTTATATTTAGAATCAGTAAATACTTTAAAAACCCCAATACATTAAAACAATTATATTGCTCTCTTGTCAGAGGTCAACTTGAGTACGCATCAACTATATGGAATCCTTGGATCACATTCACTCGTTGGATCAAATTCAGAATAAATTCATTAAATATTCAAACTACCGTTGTAACAATACTTACCAACCTACTATACTAACTTCTTTGACCACGCGACGCACAATTTCAGACCTTATGTTCCTTCACAGTATACTAAATGGAAACATAGAATGCCATGAAATTCTTACCAATATCAAATTTAATACTTCTACTCGCCGGACAAGACATACGTCACTTTTCTTCTCCAATATTTGTAAAACAAATGCTTCCAAAAACGCTCCGATTAACAGAATGATAAACTTATTTAACTCTTATGAAAAGCATGCCGACTTATACATATTTTTTGATTCACATATAACCTTCAAAAATAAACTTATATCTAACGTCGTGACATTATAACAATTATTTACAGATTAATTTTATTTTTCCCAACCACCCTCAGCAATATATTATATTCTTATTCTTCTCAACTCATGAATCTGTCAATATATGTTCGTCTATCATGTATACACACACATGCACACCCTCTCTCTCACACACACATACGCACCCACACACTCACACTCTTTCTAGATATCTCTTTCACACACACATGTATTACTCTTCTCTCATACGCGCACCCCACTAATTCACACTTTTTTGATGTATTATTTTGATATTAGGTATAGAACGTAAGAGGTACATGTTATTTCTGTATTTTTATTTATTTAATTTTAATAATTGTATGCATGTACTGTGTGCTGTCCTTTGTAAAATAAAATAAAATAAAAAAATAAAATAAAATAAACTTAGTGACTGAAAACATGCTATATTAAAACCGCCCAATGCACCATGAAGTTACGCGTTAGTAAGGGTAAATATCGCGTGCGTTAAAAAAGGTTTATACGTGATTTAAACTATCGGAAACCCCAAATTTGTTGATTTTTTGCATTTTAAGAACAAACCTTACTTGAAATGTAAAAACTTCATCGGTCATTCATTTTGATTTTATGCACTCTAAGCACATAAAATATTTATTTCTCTACGACACATGGTTATGGAGTAATTTAAAAAAAATGCGGTAAAAAAGGATATTTTTAATAATTTATTTATGGGAATTTAGGCTGAATTTTAAAATTGTGTGACGAACATTCACTAGAGAAATGTTGTACAAACTTATTATATTTTTTCTAGAAACACACTGTTTAACATATTTGAGGGGTTTGGTTTGAAATTGGGGTGTTTAGGTTTATATGGCCCCTTAAATCATTATTTTATGATGCGTCATATCATCCGACTATTAAAAGGATAACCCTCATAACTCTATTAATCTCATTAACATTTATTTATTTATATATAGCTTCATACATTGATTGAAACATTATAATAATTGTATCTGAATTGTTTCACTAGGAAATAAACATGTACCTATTGTGTAGGGGCGTAAGCATATTAAAACAGTACTTTTGTAATGGTACATAATGAGTGCAGTTATATAATATTACAAATAAACTAACAATAAAAATACAAAAAAAAAAATAAAAGAAAATGAAAATCTTAATCCTTACTCCGTTTTTTTTCCTTAAATATTACTGTTACAATAAAATAATATGATAATTTTACCCAATATGATATTCAAAGGTGAGTTGTGATAGGCACTCGTTTTTAATAATGTAATATTTGATGTATCGTTGATTTTTTATACGTAGTACGTGTAGGTAGGTACTCACCATTCCAAAAAAAATTAAATGAACATTATTAATTTATGAAATGAAAATCAAGATTAATAACTCAAGATTAATAATAATAATTATTAATAACGGCTGCAACATCCTTTTTTGGGTGAAAAGCCTTAAGGAAAAAAAAAGTAGGTACTTAAAGTAGGTAGGTACATAAAAAGTGCATCGCAGTCATAGTGGACCTACATACTGAATATTATGAGAGCTTTTAATTGATAATGTTAAATGTGAATAATAATAATTATTATTATTATTTATTTATAGGCAGGCAGCCAAGGCTGATGTGCCTATATCCACTGTCGAATTTTATTATTTAGTTGTAACTATTTTGCTGTGTCCAAAAAAAGTCCAGTCTATTCTTGAAAATATTAACATTTTCAGCATCCAAAACATGTTGGGGCAGTTTATTCCAAGTATTGCTTTCGAGGATTGTCGAGAACCTACTTTTCACAAGTTTTAAGCTATGGCCAAGCAAATTAATGTTATGGGTATATTGAAAGAGATTTTTCATGTTTACACAGTCATAATGGCCTAATAATATTTTGAAAGTATCAATAAGATTTCAAGAATTGTTGTTATAAATACGTTGTGCTTTTTGTTGTATGGATGTATGTGTGTGTATGTATGTATTGTGTATGTACATGCGTATGCGTGTATGCGTATATGTGTATATATTTGTATATGTGTATCATTTAAATTTATTTTTATTTAGTTGTGATGGGATCATACTGAAAATCAGATGGTGGAGGCTTAACCTCCTGTAACATAGCTGAGCATGTGGTCCTATAGAGACGAAAAGTTTTTTTATATAGGTAGGTACCTATACCTTTTTTTTGTCAATGATCTGTTATTTGTAAAATTCTTGTCTCAATAAATGCATTATCATTAATATATTATCATTCTCCTCTTTATAGTATCTGCCCGACATTTAGCCATTCATTTACTATAATTTTAAATAAATTTATAATGTCATTTGAAAAAAAAAAAAATAATAATTATTTAAAATATAGATACACATCCTCGAATGCATCCAGCAGATCAATGCGTAAATCATGAAATAAAAATTGCAAAATAAATTGCAACAAACGCGGCTACCTAGCTTCATTCTAACTATTCAAAATCGCCCTTGGGGTGTGTTTATCACAAAAACGGCTCTATACAAGTCGACTATTTTATTTACTAAGTATAGATAACAAGGGCATCACCACTCGCTCATTTCTTTTTGGTCGCCCTAGGGGAATTTTTTACTAAGTTGAGGACTTAACCCTTAAAAGTTTGGATGTCACGATTTTTGTTATAATTTAGCAACATTATTGACACCTAACCACACGAAAGTATGAACCTATGTACCTACATACATACCTACTTTGTAAAGATTTTGAAAGAAGGTTTGGGGGCAGATATTTGATCCAACTGTCGATTGTTCAAGAATTTTTTTTTCTCTTAATATAACGACAATCTTATCCCAAGACGCAGGTACTTACTATGAATTTTCATTTTGAATGACGTATTGGACTTTTTGAATGCAAAAAACGCTAATTTATATACTTCGCAGCTATTATGTTCTATGTATGGATGAACTCAGAGTTCAGAGTACATAGAACGAGTGTTTTTGTGTTTGTGTCTGTGTCCCCCGCTTATAACTTTTGATCCGCTAGATGCACAGAGACCAACATTTCAGAAAGAATGGAAAATTTTAGGACGAAAAAATTTTTGTGAACAGATTTTTTTTCTAGTCAGAGGTTATTAACATTTGAATTTTATTTTATATATTCACATATCTCGAATTATCAAAAAACTATAGACGAATATAATATCACAAAATATTTTTCTATGAAAAAGGTCCAGGGTTCTCTTTTTTATTTGGTAAAAAATTTTTTTCTGACAAATTTATGTAGGTACTTATTTGCTTATGTTTCCAAAATAGAATAATTATTTCGAAAAACGACGAACATCCCAACTAGATAATTTATTTTTATAAAAAAAACATATGCATTATAGCTGTACCTACATCTCAATTTTTTTGCAAAAATATTAAAATAATTTGATACTTAATCTTCTTAACATCAAGCTTTTTACCTATTCGGGGTAGGGAAAAAGGACTGAACCCGACACTATTATATCTATGCTATCATATTTATGCTATTATTTGATGATATTTTTTTCATACCTATGTATGAAAAAAATATCATCAAACCTATCATCATACATATGTATGAAAAAAATATGATCAAAAGTTTAAACTTCGTGAGAATTTTTAAAATGTTTAATATCAAAAGTATTAACAGACTGGCTGGTAATACCTACAACAGATTTATAAATCCCGTCTATTTGAAATGCCGATTGAACTCATAAACTGAAAATATTCTCAATCCGATATTTGTATGAAATCTTTGTTTTCATTAAGTCAAAATTTAATGAACCTTAAACAAGGCAATAGTATTTACTGTCTTCGACGCAAAAGTATTCAGGCAAAACATTTAGTAGATAGCAGGAAAATTCACCACCATACCTGAACGTATCGTACAGTATCCGTCACCGTTCCGACAGATGTCGTATGTGTGTTGTAGAGATTCCCTTCATATTATCGTTCATACTTACAATAAATATTTCGAGAAAAAATCCCGGTATTAAAAATATTTATTCTTGATTTCTTAAACGTAGGTAATTCTGTTTTTTTTTTCTCTCTCGTTGTGTAGATAAAAACAAAGTAATCATTGCACGTTTTATCTTTTCAATCCTGCCGGCGTCCGTCACCCCACCTAGATAACGTGTTATTTAGCTCAAGAAAACATAACTCAATGTATGGAAGTGAAAGTTGTCACGTGATTGGCAACTGTCACTTCCATACATTGAGTTATCTTATCTTAAGCTAAATGACACGTTGTTTAAGGGGGCTGGTACTTAATAAAAATTCATTTTCATATATTAGCATATGATTTATGCAATGAAATCGCTGGTCGCTGACCAAATGGGCCGCAGCAGATACAATATCCCTACTATGTCCGTAAAACGTCACGACCGCTTGATCTGGCAAGATTTCCATGTGACAACAAGATTAAATAAGTGTTTAAGGAATGGTTCATTGCTGTTGGGCAATCTCACCCAACCAGCCCATGCAACGATATTTTCACAACGATTTTATGGTGGGCAATGATTGTTCTATTGACGTTGCTATAGGCACTGGCAGATTATTTAAATGCGTTGCTGACACGATAGAAGAAGAAGAAGCCCATGCAACATGAATCCTCAAGTAAATGATGGCAGAGCGATGGCAGAGCGATGGCAGAGCGATAGCAGAGCGATGGCAGAGCGGTTAGCGGCTGCCTCGACCGATTTCGTTCACCTATAGCACAAGCATTTATTTGCTTATTTTAGGGAACGTAGGAAGATGTATATGTACTTGTTTAACAAGGACATATTCATTTTTATTATTTAAAAAGAAATAGTAGCCACGAAGGTTAATGCAATTTACACTTAAAATATAATAAAATCGTTGTCTCTTGACCTGCAAATCTCTAAAACCGTCAGTTCATGCTTTTTCCAACTAAGACAACTGAAACACATTCGTCGAAGCTTGCCCAAAAATGAGACAAAAACACTTATAAATGCTTCGTTGTTTCTCGGCTAGATAACTGTAATGGCATCTTTAATGGATTGCCAAAGTATCAGCTCGATAGATTACAGATGGTGTTTAATGCAGCGGCAAGGCTCATTTATGGAGCGGAAAAACGATGTCACATAACTCCACTACTTAACGAATTGCACTGGTTGAAGTGTCCAGAGCGAGTTGACTACAAAATCTGCTTAACGGTGTTTAATGCTTTAAATAACCTAGCACCACAATACATACAAGAGCTGTGTCAGAGAAAAGATCTCTCTGGGAGGCATCTCACACTTAGGTCTTCTGGATCACAGAGTACCAACTCCCTAAAGGAGTTGGACAGAGCCAATAAAGCGGCTTACTATGATCGATGCTTTGGTGTGAGTGGTCCTATAAAGTGGAATAAATTGCCTCTAGATGTCCGCAGTGCAAATAGTAAGAGCACTTTCTCTAAAGGACTGAAAACAGCTTTGTTTCGTAGAGCAATATAATATCTATCTAAATAACAGCGCCCTTGGAATGATCATGAATCATCAAACGGCGCTATACAAATTATTATTATATTACAATAGAGATTACAATTAAAAAGAGCTAATTATAGACAAACATGATTTCAAATTATAATAACGCTGAAAGTGTTCCCGTAATATTCCAACTTCGTCTCTATTGAGGTGTTAAAATTTTATCAAAAATGTCATTGAGTCCTGACAGGGCAACGAAAAATAATATGCGCGTATATGCAAGTACAAAAATATTCAATTTGTATAAACATTGGTACAAGTAAGCCAAAAATGAACAAATAATTCTGGCGCGGTTCAGGGGTGACATCTATGCGAAAGCATTATCACCTCATTTATATTTCTTCTTTGTCATTTGTCAGCCATCTCTCCACTGCTGGATGTAGGCCTCCTCCAATGAACTCCATCTCTCTCGGTCCTGTGCTTCCCCCAGCCAACCCCTTCCAGCAACCGGAATAATATCGTCGACCCATCTTTTTGTGGTCGCCCTACCGGTCTTTTATTTTCCCACGGTCTCCATTTTAGTATTCTGGGTGTCCGGACACCTCTCGGTACCCTGTCTTGCAACATGCCCTGCCAACTGCCATTTCAACTTTGCAACATGCCCTGCCAACTGCCATTTCAACTTTGCAACATGCCCTGCCAACTGCCATTTCAACTTTGCAACATGCCCTGCCAACTGCCATTTCAACTTTGCAACATGCCCTGCCAACTGCCATTTTAACTTTGCAACACGGTCTGCTACGGTCTGCATTTATACTATTGCTTACAAAAAAGTTTCTTCGTCACTTCATAGATGGTGATGGTGTATCAGCTTATTCTCAAGTGAAATTATTTTGATGAATAACATAATTATGTATACATAGAACATTCAAATAAAAATGGATAAGTGGTGAACGTTGCGCAAGCGCATAAAGTGATCGCGTACACCAACCGATGACAGGTCGTAAGCCCTTTAGGAACCGTGATTCCCCGATTCTCCTATAATATTCCTGTTACACAATATACCCTAATACTTTTTATGTTTCGTCTGAATAGTGGTCGATCGCCACAAGTCCACCGCCACTGAATCCTCTCAACGTCGGAATTCACCATTCAAATTCTTTCCTCCGGTTCTGGGTTCGATTCTCGGAAACGATTAGCACCATTAAGAATAACTTTCGCGCGCAATTCTTCATGACAGTAAAACATGGATATTTTATTGAAGATCAATGCTTCTTGTTCACTGATACAATTTATGGTAGTTATGTAAGTACCTTCATTTAATTTATATCATATAGTCATACGAAAAGAAGCTCCGTATTTAATTTCGTCTTGAGCAGGGGTCGGCAAACTGCGGCTCGGGAGCCACATGGGGCTCTATGGATGTGAAGCTGCGGCTCTTTAGTTCCATACGCAAATATTATTTAAAAAAAAAAAATTAACTATCGTTCTGAATCGATTAACGAGGATTAGGCACCGATTCTATCTCTCAGCCACTTGCACTCGCTTTTCACCGCACCCTTCCCCCGTGACACGGGTCGTTACAGTCCATCGGAAGCTCAGGAAATAAGACAAAAAAGTGTGCCTACAAATAAATAACTTTATTTGGCTGATAAGTAGATACATACGAACTTTGAAACAAATCATAAAAAGTCTCCAGTATTTAAAAAGTCAATTAACAAACCACATAGAAAAGCTGGTTAATCAAATGAAATAGACATGAAAAAAACATTGATTCATACAATTGAAGCTATCCTTTGTACGTGTGACAAAAGTGGAACATTGGATTGGATTGGTTTAATAATACCTACGTATGTAGGTACATCGTGTCTTTATTATTACATCGGATACACTCTGTGTTGCGCTGCATCAAAGTTGGTTTTCCTATGGGAAACAATCTAAATCAAAACTTCCTTCCAAGTAGGTACGTTTTCAGTGCGAAGCCTTGTTGCTTCGATATAATTATTAAACTTATTGCGGCTTCGCTTTGTATTATTGTATCGTTAAACTTACTATGGTGTTGCTTGCATATCAATTTAATGTCTATCTATTGAGATCGTCATGTATAAATTTAAGTGACTAGCATCTCAGATAACGACACAAACAAGGCATCAAATGAACTTTGTCAGGCAAAATAGTGAGTGTGTAGGTTAGGATAATGTCGGTCCTCGTGGATCGTCTAAATCCTAAACTACGGATTCCAAGGTAGATTAATTATACTGGCGGGCTTTAGACAATGTATTCAAACCAACCAATTAGGAAATTATTAGGATATTAGGAAAGGAAAACCAGCAGAAATTAAAATCGGGTGTTTGCGGATAAACATTCCTTCTTTATTCTTATCTTGAATATATGTAGAATGTGAGTTAGACGCATTGATTTATATCCTAATACGTACAGTACCTATATATAATTCAATGGTTAGACCAGCGATTCTTAACCTCGGGTCGCGAACCATTTTCGGGTCGCCAGAGAATTTGAGATGGGTCGCGGGGAATCCCCAAACGACTTTAATGAAGAGGTTAAATTTCTTTTTTCGATTCATTTTTAATTTTGATCAATAGGTCGATCGATGTCACTTCACTACTTATTTATGTGAAGCTGGATTTTCGTGCCTTGCTTTCATGAAAAATAAGTACAGAAATAGATTGAATCCTCAGCATGACATGCGGTGTGCACTTTCTGTAAACTTAACTCTACGTATACATTTTCTTTGCTCAAAAATACAACACCAGGGTAGTCACTAATTATTTATTACAATGCTGCATTGTTTCATTTCAATAAAGAAAAATTCAATAATTTTGTGTATTTCTATATTTTTAATGACATCCTATAATCCGTTTTATTATCACTGTTAAATACTATAAAACATTAGGGTCGCGGTCTTCAAATATATTTGTATTTTGGGTCGCCAGCCAAAAAGGTTAAGAACCGCTGGGTTAGACGATGGATTAGACAAATTTTGTCAAATGTCACAATTTTAAACAAGTTTTTAAATCAAAGTCATAGAATAACAGTACTATTTTAGTATTCTTATTCCATGCTCAAAATAAGTACCTACATACCTACAGTATTTCTTTATGAGGGCATAATTATTTATTACCACAATACAACAATTTAAAACGATACAACAATCGAATATTTGCATACAAGCTAATATTGCATATTTTTCCAATATTGAAAACCAATGTTTGCGTTTATGCAACTATAAAACAATTCGATTTACATACACATTGGTACAAGCGTAAAATGTCAAAAATAACTTATAATTCTGAACCGGTTCAGAGGTGACATCTGTCTGAAAGCATTGTCACATCATGTATAAGGACTGCTGCTTTCGTCTTTTATAAACCAATTTCTCGATAGATGGCGTTACAAAAAAAAGTTACTTCGTCACTTCATAGATGGCGACGGTGTTTTTCAGCTTATTTTCAAATGAACAGATTTTCTAGATTTTAATATACAGAACTTTTAAAAAATTGATTGATAAGGAAATCAATAGGAAACCAACCGAGGTATGTAAATTGGTCCAATCTTGAAATTTTTACATCACTCAAATCTCAAAAGAAATAAATAAAAAATACAATGTTCAGACAAGTCTTATCAATTGTGAATTATGACGTCACTTGTCCCGAAAACATTTCTCAAATGTAGGTATAATGTAATATTATCCGGCCGTTGCGTTGTTCGAAACAATAATGAGTTAGACCCGAAGATATATGGACTGCTTGGAGCAGTCGGGGTCAACTGCCCTAGAGCAGATGTACCGACTGTATTTAGCAGTCGGATCAACTGCAACACGACACGATGTATTTTTGTAGCGGCAACTTGAAGCAATTGAACCGACTGCATTTTACACGACCATTTCTAGTGGTGCGTGTATAGTAAACGAGAATTTTGTATTGTAACTGTAGACCGCCGACTGCGACAGCTTGAAGCAGTTGACCTCGACTGCTACACGCAGTCCGGTCCGTGAGTCTCTGGTCTTAGGTTTATAATACCAAATCCCAAAGTTGGCCGTTAAAACAATAAACAACAAGCTCTAAACGGCAATGATCAATACCTACTGTGAGGTATGCTTTGTAATATAACATATGGACACACTCGCGTTGTATGAGCGTATACAGGCATATATTTTTTTTAATCTGAACTAACGGCAATAAAGGCGTTCACAATAGGTGATTCAGATCACAGAGCGTATGAAGGAATTTGTTTACACTGCTAATGATGGCGACCCGAGCGTTGGCTAAAAATCGCTGGCCACACAGAGTGGAACGACATAATACCTACTAATGCGAGGCTGCCCAACCCTAGGCCCGCGGGCCACAATGTGGACGAACAAATTATAAGTGGCCCGTGTGAGCATGTTTCAAAATTACCGTCATGTCCCGAAAAAAATTGAGGCAATTATACCTACAATCGTCATCTCTCATACAATAAAGGTAGTAGGCTATATCAATCAGTTGTCCTCCCAATATTCAGTTGGAACTCATTGAACTGCAATGTCATTATGCACTAAAATGCCTTTTTGCAGAAAAAATATCTGTATACCTAGTTACAAACACCTTATGACGCCAAATATATCCAAAATTACTTAAAAAGTGTAAAGATTTTATCAAATCTTCACTCTAAAAACAAATAAATACCTCACATCTCAAAATGAGCAACATAATTTTGATTTGTTGTTCCTGTCAACTTCTGATCTGACGTCTTACATAGGAAAATTATTTAAACAGAAAAAAATATCAGAACTCACATTAATTTGACCTATTATTTACATTTGGATATGTCTTGATTTTGTTTCTTTATTTGTACGAAAATGCTGTTTACTTTATTGTTTAATAAATGAAAATATGAAATTACACAGTAGCTTAATTTGAAGTTTTAAGAATATGAACAGAGATTTTTGAATCGTCGATTTTTCCCGACTGTTAAAAGGTTGGTCAGCCTTGTAACTAATACATACTCGGCGGGCAGTTTATCATTTCTCATTCGTTTGGGAACCGACATGTTATCATGCCTTGTCCCTAGAACGATAAAAGACGTGTTAGTATTAGTATTGGCAATAAAACGGTTGCATCACCGTTATCGTATCTCAAATTATACATATTGTAATTTAATTTAACTTAATTAGAGAACCTGACCTGAACTTTTATTATTTTGTTTATAACAACTTTGATGCAATTTGATTAAGCCACTTGGGTGAATGAATAAAAAACACCCAGCAAATAAAATATAATCAACTAAATAAAGAAAGCTAAGGGACCACAAAACTAATGAATGGATTACGAAGAACACAGGAATAGCGGATGTGGCCAAAATAATAGCGGAGTTAAAGTGGAGTTGGGCGGGTCATGTATCTCGGATGTAGAACGACCGATGGACAAAAGTTGTGATGGACTGGAGGCTAAGAACAGGAAGCAGAAGCGTGGGAAGGCCAAATGACATCAAAAAAGTTGTAGGTCCAGAATGGCACAGGATAGAGACCAGTGGAAGTCCAAGCGGGAGGCCTTTGTCCAATACTGGACTCAAGAAGAGGCTAAGTATGTACCTAAGTAATAAAAAATAGGACACACTTTTCAAATTATTCTACTTTCGGAGGTAGGTAAAGGAAAATACAACAGGAAAAAATAAAATCTCGCATAGATCAGCAACGAGGTTCACCACCCATTCTGATGTTGCCATTTCAGGCGAGACAAGACTAGTGTATGGGTTTACACGCACGTGTAGTGCTTCCTTTTATATATAAATGCACACCCACCCACTCAGTCTGTTGTTCACTCATAACTGGAGTTGTCAACGCATAAAATGTCAAAAACTAAATTAATAAATATTGAATATTCTAAGGTAGCTAAGTAGATATTATTGAACATAGTATAAATAACAAAAATCAAACTATGAAAAATAAAAACTCAAAAAAATACATTATTGTATTTATTCATTATTTTACTTATAAGTATTGTAATTGTAAAATTGTAATTAGGTAGAAACTAAAAAATAAAATTGTATTTTTGTTCCTTTGTAACAATTTATTTATAATTTTGGAAATATACTATTCATTCATTCATTCATTTATTGGATTCAAGTGAATTTAATGCATGAAAAATAAATAGATGTAGGTACCTAAATATTATGAATTAGGTATTTTATGTAATATATTGGCAATGCCGAATCCTTATACAGACAATAATGTGGTATAAAATTTTCAGATTATTTCTGATAATTGAATTTAACGAATTTATGTGATCGGTATTTTAATAAAACATTTATAATACCTATCTTTGTGGATTCGTAATGTATTTATTTGTTATTTAATTAATGTAATTTTATAAAGATACCTATATGCGATATTTCTGTTATTTTTACTTTTAAACACCCCATATTTTTACTTCAATTAATAATTCCTATAATTTACACCTGTATTAGCGAATCACACGCATGTAAATATAATATATTTAATAATTACACACCGTTTTATCACACTTTAGATGAAATCAGATAATTACACACTTATCTAATGACAGTAAGATACCTACGCAGTAAATGAAACCCCCAGAGTGTAAAAAACGAGTGGCTTGTGGCTAAAACAAAACTAAACTCTTCACTAAAATGTCATTGACATAGTTGATGTAGGTACACTACTTAATTCGTTTGAATTTCAAGTATAAACAGCTTTCTGTCTCAATAAATGTTATTATCAGTATAATAACTGCTCTGGAAGAAGCTGGTAAGGACGTATACGAAAAATGTATTGTGATATGAATTAATTTGAATTATTAATAAATAAATAAATAATAATGATTGATAACCTTGAATAATACTTGCAAATATTAATGCAATATACTACACCGCATCAAACTGAATTATCTCGGGTCATCATAAGAAAGGTTAAAAATATTTTACTGACCTAACTTTTTATATTAAAATTAATTATTTAATATCTATAAAAAATATTTATAACTATGCAATTAAGTACCTACATGTGTAGGTAATAAATGTATTTTTTATTTGCATAATATTTAGCTGCTGAAATTGAAATATATAATACTCACGGAATATTCCTCAATGTGAGCAACAGGTGCGCGGGTGTGCATTACCTACATTATAAAAGGAAGCACGACACATGCGTGTAGGCCCCCCATTTCAATAGGCAACATTCGGAATGGGTGGTGAAGTTCATTGCGGCACTTTGTGAGATGTAATTCAAGTAATTTTGTCTGTTGTATTTTCGATTCTTACGGTAGGTATAATAGAAAACGATGATAATAGAAAAAACTGTAAGCATTTTTCTAAGCCGGTACCTCACAGTAACTAGCAGTGTACCTACATATGTAATATTATTATAATATGTCATAGGTTGTACCTATCTGCATTTTTAAAAAGTATGTTAACAATATAAACTTAACTTTTGTACGAAGAAGAAGATGAAGAAGAATATTGTACACATATTAAAAAGTTAATTAGAGTCCTCATTCATACTCATACTATCACGGCATATCCCACAATGTGGGGTAACCAGCGAAAGGTGTGCGGGTGTGCAGTATAAAAGGGAGAACAACACATCTATGTATACCCACACACCAGTCTCGTTTCACCAAAAAAGGCACTACATTTAAAAAAAAATAATTCAGAATGGGTGGTGAACCTCATTGCTGAACTATATGAGATGTTATTGTTGCTTGTTGTATTTTCGATTACCCGGCTCTTACGGGACACTCGAAAATAATGATTTAAAAGAATGGAAGCACTATTCTAAGCCGGTGCCTCACAGCAAAAAGACTAGATACCTACTATACCTGGAGTATTCATGATATGCATATACATATAACTTATGTATGTAGGACGTAGGTATCTAGTCATTTTTATTTGTTAATTGCACAAATAATCTGAAATAGTATCTCTTTGGGAATACTGAACTGACAGAGCATAGATGTGATCCGTCAGTCATATCTTTATTCAGTCGAGTCTCAGATCAAATCAAGACGACACAAAACAATCAGGATTTTTTTACGAAAGAGAAAAGAAAAAAAAATTATATAAATTTGTTATCATCTACGATGTCGAACATTTGATACATTAATCTCTCATATGTTTTGATTGATTATTTAAATAAATAGGTATGTACCAAATAAACGTGTCCCAGAAAAAAATACAGAGTCTAAACAACAAAAAATATTATAGATATTCAGACAAAGAAGAACTTTGATATTGATGACTTGTATAATTTTATTTAATAAATAAACGAATTAAGGGGGGGACTGCTGCCAACGTACCTATTTTTCAATTTGATATATCATCATTATTTCTTATCAAATCGTTTTGAAAAAAATAATTTAGATAGTTTGGATATTAATAAATAAAAATGTACCTTAACTTTTTGATAATGTTCTGTATAAATTCTTGTAGAAAAATAATGGCATACCCGATTTTCAACGTTTATCCATAGAATAATAATAAAACTATAGAATACTCATTCCCATACAATACCTCGCTGAAAAAGTGAAGCTGTTTTATTGGCCGGCTCGTGTCAATATATGTATGACTCTGCTATAATTTAGCAAGTAATTTTGCTATTTTGCTAACTATTCCGTAAATAATTTTGCAAGCAGTTAAAAAATTACCTATTTGGAGAATGTATCACGCAGACGGCTAATGATTACTGAATGCTCGTAGCAAAATGTTGACCAAATTAGTCAACATAAAGCAGTCTCATTTACTGCAGGCTAAAGAGTATTCTATACTATTATTATTCTATGCGTTTATCATATATTTTTAATAAACTATAAGACGTAGAGTAATATATTTTTTTTTTAAATTAAAGAAGACAAAAATATCTAAAAAAATATGATGTGACGTTGCATTAATGCTTCAGGTTTAGTAAATAAACCTAAAAAACATTTATTTTCCATTCAGCGCCATTGCGTAATAATTATTTTTTTGGTTTATTTACTTAACCTGATGCGTTAATGCAACGTCATATCATATTTTCCAGGTGTTTTGTTCTTCTTTAATTTATAAAAAAAATATTGCTCTATACCTTATATTTTTTTAGAAATTTAAGATAAATGTCTAAAATCGGGGTATGCTTATTATTTTCCTACAAGAATATATACAGAACACAATCAAAAAGTTAAGGTATATTTCTCTTTATTAATATCCAAACTAACTAGGTAATTTTTTTCAAAATGATTCGTTTAGTAATAATGATGGTATATCAAATTGAAAAAATAGGTACGTTGGCAGCAGTCACCCTCTTAAGTTTTTAATATGTCCGTACCTACTTATGCTCGTACGGACCTCAATTAATAAAATTCAATGTGAACTAAATGAACCAATTCATTTTGCTAATATAATCAACACATTAAGATACAAGGGTAAGCTCTGTTTATTTAAGTTGATTTAATTGGATATAAAAATAACGATACTACGAGATTGTTTATATAACTATAATATCAAGTCTAAACATTCCTTCCCACAAAAAGTGAAGCGATAAGATGATTCATTGTATGCTCCTCTACTGAAAAGACTGCAAAGAGTTATGTTTTAACTATTTAAATTTAAAAAAAATACTTGATTTTAAGTGTAAAAAACTCTTTCAACATTTCAAGTTTGATCATAAAAGCTGTAGGAACAACCAGTAGCGGAATTGCTTATAGAAGCTGAAAATGTTGGCTTGCCTATGAATATTTAGTTTTTTATTTATTTAATATTTTTACTGTAGAGTTCTTCTCGGGCAACTAACAGGTATAATATTTATTTAACACGCACCCAATAACGAGTTGATACATTCTGGAGACTTACGATATTAATCGTCTCACAGATCCAGACTGAAAACACAATTAAAAATTGTGCCTCCACCGTGAATCGAACACGGGACCTTTAGATCAGCAGTCAGATACCCAACCAACTGAGCCACGATGGCCGATAATTGAATATATTAGGAAATTAAAAACTAATATTTTTTTTTGTTTTATTGCAACCATACAACAAGATTAAAAATTGAACCATTTGTAGATACGACGCTTTATCGGGCCACAAAAGTAAATATTATTTTGGCATGTGATTTAAAAATATTTTTCATGGGCGCTGGAATGAACGACGATACAAAAAAATAATTAATTTCCGACATTTCCTGATTCTCTTTCAGGGTTTGTCTAGTCCGAAGGTTCTTGGCAAGCCCCTGGGAACAGCGGCTCCGATGTCTGAAATCGATATAAGTTTGTGATAA
The DNA here is from genome assembly GCA_963576475.1 of Molanna angustata. NCBI lineage: Eukaryota > Metazoa > Arthropoda > Insecta > Trichoptera > Molannidae > Molanna > Molanna angustata. Next base: position 5,683,011 of record OY754980.1, read on the forward strand.
TGTACTAAAGACTGATTTTTTTTTATTTTTATATTTATCAATTTCTTTGCTATTGATTTTATTTATTTTTTTCTTTAATGCATGATAAGTTGTTAATTGTACTTGGTTCTTCTAATACGATGAATGTACAAAGCTTATATTTCATTTCAAAATCAAGCGACGGGTATTTTTTGTATCTGACGTAGAATTATCTTTGCTTATGCTAAATATTAAATACACGTATGAACTTTATACAATAATGACAAATAGTTTATGCACACATAACACGCCATGTACCCCACGGGTAGGGTTGCCAGATGGTTTCCTAAAGGAGGACATGTCCTCCTTTTCGATAAATTGTCCTCCCTTACCTACCGTATATCCTCCTTTTGCGTTGATTCTTATCAAATATAATTTTTAAAAAACATGTCTTCTAAAAATTTTTATACATATTTCATAAAAGAGCACCAAAAACTTGTGTTTTGGTGAAACATGGTGTTTAAAATTAAGTGAATTCATTAAAAAAATATTGTTTCATTGTAAATAGTTTAAATAATGACGTTACTAGGTATGGCAGTTTTTTTTTATCATTGTCCTCCTTTTTTGTGCTATTTGTCCTCCTTTTTTAAAATTTTCATCTGGCAACCCTACCCACGGGGAAAGCAGAGAGAAATGACCGCCAAATTTTTCATCTTGACACACATTCATCGCCTCTTTAATATTCGTTCATTTATTTTAAATTACGCATATTAACTATGGACATATTATGTATACTTTGAGAAAACAAAAAAATTTTTTTTTAATGTTGATGATCCCTAAATACACTAAAATTTAAGCATATTTAAATGTACATGTTATTCAGAAATATTTAAATCAAAAATATATATTCGAGAACGGGAATACATTTCGAAAATAAAGCATTATTTATTTATAATTAAGTTACATAACACATTAACATTATAGTGTCCCCCGTTAGGTAGGCGAGTACTTACCCGTGTTGGGGGTCTATATTGTATTACAATTTACAATATTTTATCATGTTATATTACATATATTATATTCCATCACATTATATTGCATAAGATTCTATTATATCTTATCATATTGCATTATATCACACCATATTACATCATATTCCAAAACATTATATTATTATATTACATTACTTTATATATATTTTTTGTTTCCATATATACAAACATACATACATACCATCATGTCATGTCCTTGATACCCACACCTGAAGTCACACAGAAAATTATCGATAAGAAATTAATATAATGCTCTCTCAACGTGATAAATTGATATAAAAATCATAAATCTGGACTAATCTTCTATTCATTCCGTTCCGAAAATCTGAGCACACTAAGAGTTAGGTGTTGACCACAACATTCGTTTGTTTATAATAATATTATCATAGTTGTTAAGATTATATTTTTATAGGTACCTGCACAGAATAAATAAAATGTCAAAGACATCTAAACAAATCTTTATGAGCTCTTAGCCATCTTTGGTCTGTGTTAGTGATGCGCAAAAGTCTTGCATTTATGGTCTCGGTCATGCCAGACCAATGCCGCATGTGTCGCTGCAAGACCAAGACAAAAGAATGAACGAGGAACGCCTGACGAAGAAAATATACATTAAAAAAAGATGGCACGACCATGTGAACGATATCCTGAAAGACGGAAATGTAAAAAGGGTGAACATGTATGAGATGATGTATGAATGTTGACAAGGCGATGATTGTGTGCCTAGATAGTAAAACGTGGCGTTTGGTTATCTCTGCCTACCCTACGAGGGACATGGCGTCATGGTATGTTTGTATGTATTTTTAATCGAATTTCTTTGTATGTAATTATGAAGTGATTTTTTTCAAGTTGAAAGACCTGCAAGGTCGAGATCAAAACTGGGTATGCAAGACTAGAGGCTTTATCGAGTATTATGTAAGACCAAGATCACCCCGATTTTGGTCTTCCATTTGTCCATCACTAGTCTGTGTTAAGTTATGAAATTATTAGGTAGGTATGTCCTGAAATTGAAGAAAAATAAACACCTATCAGATTATATACGTCATCAAAGTTTATGTCTGTGTGAATGTATTTCTATTTGTAATTTTTGACACTTGTTAAAACTCCAGACTTATCCATTATTATTGTTGTATTGATTATTATCAAGCGACTAACAGGTACTATGTCAAATATTTATTTAATACGCACCCAATAACAAGTTGCCACATTCTGGAGACTTGAGATATTTATCGACTGTCAGTGTTACTTATTAGATTTTGTTAAAAGCTTACTCAACGCGCAACTAGATTAACATTACTAAAATAGTTAAGATCCATAGATATAAATGACTAATAGTGTTACAGGTACTATTTCAACAGGTACATACTATGTCAAAAATTTATCTAACACGCTCCCAATAACAAGTTGCTACATTCTAGAGACTTACGATATTAATCGTCTCACAGATCCAGAATGAAAACACAATTAAAAACTGAGTCTCCACCAGGAATCAATCGAACCCGGGACCTTTGGATCTGCAGTCAGATACCCAACCAACTGAGCCACGAAGGCCGTTTATTATTGTAAAATAAATAAATAACGATAGTAAGAATAGAATAATAATAATATATTTATTTCAAATATTTTTGTGTTTTAAAAGGGGGACTGCCGCCAACGTACCTATTTTTCAATTTGATATAGGTACCATCATTATTTCTTATCAAATCGTTTTGAAAAAAATAATTTAGATAATCGAATATTTTTATTATTGCATATGCGCAAACATTGGATTTTTTTCCCTGTCGGGAGTCAAAGATATTTTTTAACAGATTTTTAACAGAGACGAAGTTGGAATATTTATTGTAGGAGAACCGGGAAATCAAGGCACCTACAGGGCTTACGACCTGTCATCGGCTGGTTACTTACACATTGGTACAAGTAGGTAAATAAGACAAAAATGACCTTATAAGTCTGGCGCAATTCAGGGGTGACTTCTATGCGAAAAATGCATTGTCACCTCAGATATAAGAATTGTAGCTTTCATTATTTACAAAAAACCAATTCTCTCAATAGATGGCGTTACAACAAAATAAATAAAAAATAATAAGATTGTTGTTCATAATTTCACCCATAGATGGCTGTAGTAAAAATTCCTTATTTTCAAGCGAAAAGAATTTCAGTATTACAATATATAGAACTTTCAAAATTGAATTGATAGGGATCTCATTAAAAAGGCATAATTGGTGAACGTTGGGCAAGCGCATAAAGTGATCACGTAAACAAGCCGATGACAGGTCGTAAGCCCTGTAGGTGCCTTGATTTCCCGGTTCTCCTACAATAAATATTCCAACTTCGTCTCTATTGAGATAATTAAAAATCTGTTAAAAATTAATTTAGATAGTTTGGGTATTCATAAAGAAAAATGTATCTTTACTTTTTGATAATGTTCTGTATAAATTCTTGTAGAAAAATAATGGCATACCCCGATTTTCAACGTTTATCTTATATTTTTAATAAAATATAAGGCGTAGTTCAACATATTTTTTTTAAATTAAAGAAGACAAAAATATCTAGAAAAATACGATGTGACGTTGCATTAATGCTTCAGGTTTAGAAAATAAACCTAAAAAACCTTTATTTTCCATTCAACGCCATTGCGAAATATAAGTTTTTTTGGTTTATTAACTTAACCTGATGCATTAATGCGACGTTACATCGTATTTTTCCAGATATTTTGATCTTCTTCAATTTATAAAAAAAATATAATGCTCCTTACCTTATAGTTTTTTAGAAATTTAAGATAAATGTCAAAAATTGGGGTATGCTTATTATTTTCCTACAAGAATATATACAGAACATAATTAAAAAATTAAGGTATATTTTTATTTATTAATATCCAAACTAACTAGGTTATTTTTTTTCAAAATGATTCGTTTTGTAGTTATGACGCAAATTCAAATTGAAAAAATAGGTACGTTGGCAGCAGTCCCCCCCTTAAAATTTTAATCTAAGTAAATTCCTTTCGATTGAACTTTTTTTTATGTTGGGAATTTGTGGATCATATTTTTCTCATGTTTATTTATTTATTTAACACTTTTTGTACAAACATAACATATAACATTACATTGTACAAATGGCTGACTAATTGCCTGGAGGCAGTTTTTTTCTGTCAACCATCTGAGGAAAAAAATAAGAAGAAAAGATTAAGTTTCGGCATAATATACGACATAACTGTTTATAGAAAATAAAAACACCTATACAAATATAACTACATTTTATGAAAAAACAACATAACGTAAGGATATTGATTTTGTTTTTTGATGAAGCATTTATATTTGGACAGCGGAAATATCGTCAGTCTTTATTATTGACTTGATATGAATAATTTGAATGCATTAACAGAGAAACATATTATGTATGAAAACATTAATTTATCATAATTTACTATAAATTAATATAATAGACTGTAGCTAATATATATCAGCGATAACCTCAATAAATTTATAAGCTTATGGAGAATAAATAACTATATTATACATTTTATAATAAACATTATACTATAAGTATTTACATTATTTTCTTTAATATCAAAAACATAAATAACCTACTACTTCCAACTAAAACTAATTATAGAAAAAGATAAAATATAATACCATACATTAGTCTCAATTGATACAATTAAAAAAAACTAAAGCTGTTATACCTCCTCTAATAACTCTTAATAGACACTCCTCCATCCTCTCTCACATCCCACAACCCTTTGTTTGTTGCTGTGATTTTGCATTTAATAATGTGACGTGTTTATATTTATGTTTGTTTTTTGTTATGAATTTAATGTAGGTATTTACTTTGATTTAATTTTACTGTATTTATTCATTGCCATAAGGCATTTTCTTCCATCTAACCAGATTACAAAGCAAGACAAAAATGTAAATGTGCATCAACAAAAGAATGAGAGCGAAAAAAAACAACGAAAATATACATTTAAACTTACATAAATCTTAAATACAAAAAAACATCATATCAAAAAATGAATTGGGAACGAACTAGGAGTGGTTTATGCGCTTGCGCAACGCTCACCAATTATGCCTTCTTATTGAGTTTCCTTATCAATGTAATTTTTGAAAGTTCTATATATTTGAATAATGTGTAACAATTCAACTGAAAATAAGACATTATTACTAATGCCATCTATGAAGTGACGAAGAAACCTTTTGGTAACGCCATCTATTGAGAAGTTGGTTTATTTGTAAACAATGAAAGCAACAGTTCTTATACATGAGGTGACGGTGTCTCGCACAGATGTCACCCCAGAACTGCGCCAGAAATGTTATTTCATTTCTGGCTTGTAACAATGTTTATGTAAATCGAATATTTTTTTAATTGCATGTACGCAAACATTGTATTTTTTCCCTGTCGGGAGTCAAATGATATTTTTATTGACAAACTTTTGATATCTCAAACTTTTGATAATTTGCAACTTCGTCTCTATTGAGATATTAAAAGGGGAAGAAAAACAATGTTTGCGTATCTATATGCAATTTAAAAAAAATATTCGAATAATTTTAACAATGTTATAATTTTCATGTGAAATAAAACGCACAATAGGTGCATTAAAACTTGTTTTATATTGATAAGGTTTTTGTGAAACATTTATCACCTTTTTAAGTAGCTGTTTAATAATAATTGACACACTATAAAAGGTAATTTCCCGATAAAACAGTAATCAGTACATAACTTTATTGCACAAATAAAATAATATATTACATTTTAATAATTTCAACAATATCGACCATGACTTATTGTGAATTGGAAATATGCGATACACAAAATTACGAATTTAAACTGTACAATGTTTGTTATTTGCATTAACATAAAATTTAACTAGTTGTATATAACCCGTGAAATATTCACAGAAATAAATAAAATTGTAAATTTATTTAATTTATTGTTTTTATTGTATTTCATAGCAGTAACAAATATGTTCCTTCTCCCATCTTTTTTCCTTCTCTTTCTTTACCGTCACAGGCAAACATACAATAATTGTTAAGGGGGGGACTGCTGCCAACGTACCTATTTTTTCAATTTGAATTTGCGTCATTACTACAAAACGAATCATTTTGAAAAAAATAACCTAGTTAGTTTGGATATTAATAAATAAAAATATACCTTAATTTTTTAATTATGTTTTGTATATATTCTTGTAGGAAAATAATAAGCATACCCCAATTTTCGACATTTATGTTAAATTTCTAAAAAACTTTAAGGTATAGAGCATTATATTTTTTTATAATTTAAAGAAGATCAAAATATCTGGAAAAATACGATGTAACGTTGCATTAATGCATCAGGTTAAGTTAATAAACCAAAAAAACTTATATTTCGCAATGGCGCTGAATGGAAAATTAAGGTTTTTTAGGTTTGTTTTCTAAACCTGAAGCATTAATTCAACGTCACATCGTATTTTTCTAGATATTTTTGTCTTCTTTAATTTAAAAAAAAATATGTTGAACTACGCCTTATATTTTATTAAAAATATAAGATAAACGTTGAAAATCGGGGTATGCCATTATTTTTCTACAAGAATTTATACAGAACATTATCAAAAAGTAAAGATACATTTTTCTTTATGAATACCCAAACTATCTAAATTTTTTTCAAAACGATTTGATAAGAAATAATGATGGTATATCAAATTGAAAAATAGGTACGTTGGCAGCAGTCCCCCCCTTAACTATATTTGTTTTATTTTTTGTTGTATTGTAGGTAGGTAGGTACTTATGTGATTATTTAATCATCATAATCTATGCACAATCTTAATTGTTATGTTTTTTTTGTTTATTTCATTGTGTATTTTTTTTTGATTTTATAAGAATCATTAGCACCTATATAAAACACCAGAACAAGCTTGGCTTAAACTTGTTCAAAAATACTAAAAATTCATTTCGTCAAAAGTTAAAAACACATACTACATATGTAGGTTTATCATGACACACCACACGTATGCATGTACCTTCACACACACATACACACAACACATTACACATATACCTATACATAGTATCATGACACACAGATATTACATTACTTTTCATGATCGCGTTGTATGTAACCTTAAAATTGATGTATGGAGTGGGTATTTATGCAAGTTATTTTATAGGAATCCTGTTTTTAATTTTTACTCCGTACATCGTTAGCTTTAATTAAAAATAATATACAAATAAGACTTAAATTTATATTAAATTTATTTATTTATTTGAGACCCAACAGAACAATGGAATATACAAATACATAATCGCACAAGCATGCACCAAGTTGACACACGATACAAACACATATGGTGTCATTCTCTCTACTTTATATATTTTTAACGTCAGTCGTTCAACTTTATTTCATAATAATATTAAAAAAGAGGTATTTTTTATTTATTAATTCAATCATAAGAACATTTAAAAATTAAAAAAAAAACAATAGGATTGTTTTTATAATTACTTCACATGTATAATATTGGATACGGTTGAAAGTATTTTTTACATATTCGCTATACATGTAAAAACATTTATTCTTCTTAAGATTTCCCACAGTAGGTAGTACAAAAAATACAATGATATTTTTTTACAATGCGGAATTAAAACTTTTTATTGAAAACAATATATTTATGTAGGTACCTAAATACGAGTAGGTATCTACAAATAGTAATTACCTATCTACATACAATAATGTATGTATGAATCACTTAGATAATATAAGTTGTGTATTATTATATAGTCAGAAAAGGTGTTAATTATATACTAAAGCGATTGATAATAATACTGAAAATTGCTGTCAGGTACCGTCTTAGAATAGTGCTTCCACTTTTTTCAATTATCGTCGTTTTCAGTTGTAGGACAGATACCGTAAAAACCGGGTAATCGAAAATACAAAAGGCAAAAAACAACTCGCATACTTCAGCAATGAGATTGGCCACTCATTCTGAATGTTGCCTTTAAAAGTGAGACGATACTGGCGTGTTGGAATGCGGGCATGTGTCGTGCATACTTTTATAAGAAAATGCACACCCGCATACCCATTGCTGGTGCTGGTTGGATATGCCGTGATGGGATGAATGAACGAATGAAAATACTCAAATACGATAACATTTTTCTGAGTAGGAACCTACCTATACGTATCTTAAGAAGGATAAATAAGTACATAATTTAATAAGAAAATATTGATCTATAGAAAAAAATCAGGAAAAAACCTTGTTAAGAGGACATGTAACGCTAAATCTAGTGACTGAAAACATAATACATTAAAACCACCTAGTGTATTATGAAAATACGTGTTAGTAAGGGTAACTATCGAGTGCATTAATCAAGGTTTATACAATATTTAAATTATCGGAATCCCAACATTTATTGATTTTTTGCATTTCAGGAATAAACCTTACTTGAAATGAAAAAACTTTTTCGGACATTCGCTTTGATTTTATGCACTCTTTAAGCATATAAAAAATATTTATTTACGACACATAGTGATGGAGTATATACCTAATTAAAAAAAATGCTGTAAAAAAGTATATTTTTAATAATTTATTTAAGGGAATTTAGGCTGAATTTTAAAATTGTGTGACGAACATTCACTAGAGAAATGTTAAAAACACTTATGGAATTTTTTCTAGAAACACACTGTTAAACTTATTCGAGGAATTTGATTTGAAATGTGGTATTTAGGTTTATATGCCCCCTTAATACGTTGACAAAATATTTCAAAAACATATTTTTAATTTATTCTTATTCTCTTCACCCTTTTGTATCCCTTTCATTGCTATGTTATATTGTTGTCTTTATTTTCATTTTTTCTTTGTCATAATGTGATTACCTTATTGCCATAGGAGGTAGGTAGGTACACACATATAATATTAAGTCTGGTTTGTTGGAAGAAATTACCGTCTGACAATAAGCCCGCCAGTGTTCAAATTATATTTATTTATTATTTTTTTTATTTTTATTTTTTTTTTATTTATTTATTTATTTATTTATTTATTTATTTATTTATTTATTTATTTATTTATTTATTTATTTATTTATTTATTTATTTATTTATTTATTTATTTATTTATTTATTTATTTATTTATTTATTTATTTATTTATTTATTTATTTATTTATTTATTTATTTATTTATTTATTTATTTATTTATTTATTTATTTATTTATTTATTAATTTATTTATTTATTTATATATTTATCAAGGAAACATACAGTTTTATTTATAAATTGTAATGATACAAAATAATAATCAAATAAACAGTAATACAGTAAAGTAAAAGTTTCCATAAATGGTTAACAATACGATACTTTATGTAGAAAAAGAACATTAGTTGTAGCAAGAGGAAGAATAAACAAGATTGAAATAAAACATAAAATAAAAAAAAACAAAAATAATAAAACAAATAACCAGTTAACCAGTCAAGAAATGAAAAAAAAAGAAAACAGTTATTACGTACCCACATATAAGTTAAAAATTATTCTTTACACATAACATTATAAAGAACAAAAAACTAAAGTTAAGAACAACTGTAATATTTTTTGTACATTTTATGAAAACCTTTTTAAATCTTTCAAAGTCCTGGAAATCCGGAAACTTTATACAAGATCAGTCTTATATTTATTTTTTAAAAACAATGTTAATTTCACGAAATTTAACACAAGGGATAGTAGGAGCAAAACTTCGGGTAGCTATCGAGTTCCGAAAATGAATTTGGACAAAGATTTTTTTATATATTGCACCGCGTATATTCAACAAACTCCATCGGCACTTAAAGTGTTAAAAACATTCAAAATGTCAGGAACGTGATGGCTACTAGAAGTAGATACATAGACTCCAAAATGAAATGAATGTGTTAACAATAATACTTAGATTTACTTCTCTAGGTTTCTTCTGCATATTGTATTTTTTAGCTGTCATCTTTTTTGTGAACTTTTTATAGTGAAGCTTGATATATAATTAATATTTTTACAGTGAACTTTTTATTATTAAGGTTGATACATATATATTTTTATTGTGATAATATGTATAGGTACAGTGTTATATTATGTTGTATTGTACAATGTAATAACTTTACAGACTGTACTGATAATTGCTTCGGAACAGACTCTGTCTAGTGAAGCAGTTATCTTTAATATGTTTTCTTTATAATATTATGATATAACTATGCAAATTTTATACATGGGTAGTTGCTTCGGAACAGACTCTGTCTATTATAGTGAAGCAGTTATCTTTAATATATTCTCTTTAGAATATTGTGGTAAGTAGGTACTAAATAAATAAATAAAAAAAAGTTTTATACCTTGAAGTTTATTGAGAATTTTTATAGAAAAAAAATATTGCTTAAGTCTTGTTAGGTAATATTACATCAGAACAGGCTTTGCCTAGTGAGGTAATGGGTTATGTTGTAATATTTAAGGGCCTAAGCTGAAAAGGTCGTCCTGGATTCAGGAAAAAATATATATGTAGACCAAATCATTTGTTTGATTTAAAATACCCATTATTAATAAGTATACATCTTCTTACGTCCACTAAATGGAGCATTATAATGCTGGTGCTATAGGCTAACGAAATCGATTTGGGGTGGGGTTCGAACTTGCCAATACTGGATTATTATATTAAGACAGAAAGACGTGCGCATTATTACAATGTTGTTCATTTTAGCGTGCGATAACGGTACCTACCCATATATGTATAAGCGTAGCGGGTAGTAGTGGCAGAAGATTATTTCGCAATCGAACGTACGACACTGACAAAAAAATTAAACAAATTACTACTAAGACACGATTATCATAAGTAGAATTTGGTGTTAAACAGCATAAATGATTGGATGAACATTCCTGGCGTTCCTGGGTGCATTCCGTTGCACTCCATGGAATTCTTACATTTAAATTGTATTTAATATTAATGTCACTAGCCTAGATTTGAAGTCACGAGTAACCTATGTAAATTTCAATCTATAGCGACCTTATTATCGATTTCAAATGCGATCCCATTTTCTAATTCTTGTTTAGATCTTACATACATACCTACCTGTCGTCTGCATACATTCAAATTATATAAGTACCTACGTACGATTGCAATTTAAATATACCTTAATTCGTTGGTATAGAGTCGCCAAATAACTAGAGCTTTTAGCCGAGAATGGGGGCGATATGAACGTAAAACAACGAAGCAAAAAGACACAAATTTGCGCTCTGCGCAACCGGAAGCTCGTTCAAGATTTTTGGGGAATAGGTATTATAATAAGGCTTTTGAAAATCTTACAAATGCCTGTAGCTATTTTGCCAATATACCACATTCTCAAGAGTGTTTTTTAATTGTTCAAATTTTATGATTTTACTAATTTAATTTTACGAAATATATCAATTATCTAACTGTTACATTTATATAATTTTAATTATACCTATTTTATGTATCCCTAAGTTAAGTTCCTACTTCGTGTTAGGGAATGGATTCAATTATGTGATTTTTTTTCACATAATGTAGGTATTATATATTAAGGTATAGCTGTTTGGAAAAGCTAATACAACAACAGAATCCCACTACAAAGATACAAGCGAATATGACTTGACAACTCTGTCATTTACTAAAAATAATAAAAAATAATAGATATCGAAAAATCCATACAAATATATTAGTATGCAATATAGAATTATTTGTATATCTGGTCGTTCCTTTACAGTTCCAGTAAGTATGACATTTTTGCATGTTTTCATCATACAAGATGGAATTTTGTATGTACGTATATAAAATAAATATGTGTATGTAAAATATGTGTAATTTACTCGTGTCCCAAACACAAGTTTTTAAACTTTATCGGGACAGTACCTACTTATTTGAGAAAAACTGTAATAATTTTGATTTTTGTATTATTTATCTTTGTTTATATTATGTATAACTAATGAAAAAAATAAAATATGTAGTACAGAAAGTACAAATAAATAAATAAAAATCACGTCAAGGCTCGGAGTAGCAGCTACGAAATTAAATTCACAGCTGTTTTCGAATGGTCTCACTATAATTTTGTACGCGAAAGTTTTATTATTGTCCTTGAAAATACAAAGTAAACATACGTATCGATTTCTCATGGGGAGAGAGACCTTCAAATGTTTTTCCATTGAGAGATGAAACAGAACTGAAAGTGTGGGCGCCATCCATTCTACTATCTCCCGGTGTGAGAATGGGACAGACTCCCACATCCCAGACCTTGGTGGCATTGACAACCAAGGGGTGGCTACTAGTTACTTACTACTTACAATTTCAAAAGAAACAAAAATATGGGAAACAATTTGTTAATTAAAGTTATTTACACACACAATATTACAACTTTAAAACTAGTTGCATGTAACACACAAGATCCAACTGTCGATGGCGATAGTATGTATAGTTGAAGAATACGTACCAGAGAATGTTACATAACACTCAAATACAAATTATTACATATTTTAAGATTTTTTGTATTTTATACAAAACATGTAGGTATGTACATATATCAGGATAGAGGTAAGGCCTGTTTTCCTACTCAGAATATGATAACACTTTGACAGTATGTATGTATGTTAAGTGCACTTTACACGGACACTATTTACAACGCAGCACGGCTTCCAACGGCATCCAAAATAGAGGTTACTCCAAACATAGCTGTACACGTAACGCTTAAAACAGCATCCAAAATAGAGGTTACCTACTCCGAGCATCGCTTTACAGTACTTTACACAGTTTACACAATTATATGTGCAAATGTTTAATATAATATAAATAAATGTAAATCGAAAAATTATATAATAAATGTTTAATATAATATAAATGTATATCGAGTAAGTTTCGACACTTAAACCCAAATAAAAAAATACATAGCGAACGAATTGCACACGTAAAAGTCAACGCAAACGGCAGCCATGTTGACTCGTCGGTAACAATGACAGCGAATAATTTGCAAAAAGGATGAAAATCGCGTTGAAAATAGAACATGTTTTATTTTTTTGCCCATCGCGTTGAAAATCCCGTCGAAAACCTGAAACCCGTTGAAAACATAGCGTCCGTGTAAAGTAGACTTTAGTGTAGGTATACTAGCATACAAATTGTATGAAACGATGTCGTCACTAAATTGAATTTTTACAAAAATGGTTAAAAAAATGAGATGTACAGCTAAAATGCACATATTTATTATAGAAAATCAAATTATCTCGTAGGGGTGTTTTTTTTTCGGGTGTTGGGGTGTTTTGAAATTCAGGCAGTCAAACATATAAATGTAGGTATCATAAAAAAATGTTTGAGAAATTCTGAAACTTAAAAAAAAAACAATTTGTATGTGTCTATATTTATACCATTTTTCAGCGTTATATCTTATATGGTTTTTGAGATACATAGAAAAATAAAGTAAAAATTCAAAAGTTGATAACCCATGACCGAAACGAAAATTCTAAATTCAGAGTATATATAAGAAGGCATAATTGGTAATTGTTGCGCAAGCGCATAAAGTGATCACGTAAACCAGCCGATGACAGGTCGTAAGCCCTGTAGGTGCCTCGAGTTCCTGGTTCTTCTATAATATCCCAACTTCGTTTCTATTGAGATGTTAAAAAAAGTTTGCCAATAAAAATATCAAAGCATAAAAGTTTTGTAGGCCTATAACTTTCTATATATACGTACTGAAATTTTAGGCTCTGTGGAGGGATAATATTCAACCTATGCTGGCACGTCCTGGATGCACAGAATACGACGACAAATGAAGTCAAATGAAGAAGGAGGAGGCTGAAGAGGAAGATGGGTCAGAAACGACGTCTTTCAAGAAATCAGCAGACAATCGAGATAATATAATCACTTTTCAGTTGTAGTGATGATTTTGATCGTAATGTCTAACACGCGATACTGATGTTTTAATACATTTTAAAACGTTCGATTTAATTCAATGTTCAAGCATTGCATGAGAATATTTGCAGACCCTTCTCATATTCTGACATATTACATTCCTACCTCTCAAGATTAAATTCATGACATATTTGAAACAACTTAGACTTCTATTATTAATAGGTACTCACTTTTATTTTTTTTAGGATATGTACTTGAGAATAGAACTCACGTATACATCCTCATACAATATCTAAACTATGCAGGTGCCATGTACTTTATGAGAGTAGCGTCTAGCCCCTGAGTTTCTTTTCTGCATTCTTAGGTTAGGTTTAAGTTTGTGTATAATAATAATAGCGACTCGCGTGAGCGAGTTGCTTTATAAATTGAATTATAAATTATTATAAATTAAATATATAATATTATTTTAATTTTTCGCATTTAATATAAAATTTCACAGCTCATTTGACTTAATACTACGAGATCTCAACCAATCAGAGAGCCAACCGCAAACAGAATGCAAACGGGTAGATTCAGATTGTAGACTCTAGTCTTTATGAGAACGAAATCGGTCGAGGCAAGACTCGAACTCGCGTCCGTTGGATTACTAATCGAGCGACTGCTGCCAGCGTACCTATTTTTCAATTTGATATACCATTATTATTTCTTATCAAATCGTTTTGAAAAAAAAATAATTTAGATAGTTTGGGTATTAATAAAGAAAAATATACATTAACTTTTTGATAATTTTCTGTATAAATTCTTGTAGAAAAATAATGGCATATCCCGATTTTCAACGTTGTTATTATATTTTTAATGATATATAGGTACCTTATAGTTTTATAGAAATATAAGATAATTGTCAAAAATCGGGGTATGCTTATTATTTTTCTACAATAATATGCACAGAACACAATTAAAAAGCTAAGACATATTTTTCTTTATGAATATCCAAACTGAGTTATTTTTTTCAAAATGATTCGTTTTGTAGTAATGATGCAATATCAAATTGAAAAAATAGGTACGTTGGCAGCAGTCGCCCCCTTAAAATGTTCTTCCACGAGCCGATCTTATGTATATATTATATCCTCGACCACGGGCGCAATATATCAAACATATAATTATAAAACCGCCGTTTGAGGGCATAGTAATGCCATCATAGGCCTAGGACTACTGCCTTACGTAATTTTCAAACGTAATTTCCACATTACCAGGCCTAAGCACTGAGCGACCAAGGTGCTAAATCGGGTAAATCGGCTGTATCAAACAAGTTCAGTGTTCAGTCTTTCCGCTCGTTGTATGTGTAATTACACGCAGAATTCAAACTGTATTATCAATTTGTAAAGTGACCATGTTTGTATCTTGTTGGTTAGTTTTGTATCTTGTTGGTTGGTTGGTTGATCAACACTGAAAATGCGTTGAGACGGTCCTGTGTCATGGTGTTTCTTAAACATATTTTTATTCTATTTAATGTGGACAACTAACGTTGACTCTCAATGGAAGTTGTGGATATCCATATTAGTTTAACGGATTCTGAAGAAGACTCGGTTAGGTCATTATTTAAAAACAGTTTTCAAATTGAAATATTGCCATCAACC
The DNA here is from genome assembly GCA_963576475.1 of Molanna angustata. NCBI lineage: Eukaryota > Metazoa > Arthropoda > Insecta > Trichoptera > Molannidae > Molanna > Molanna angustata. The sequence goes on from OY754980.1 coordinate 5,698,476, forward strand.
TTTCTAAAATCGTCAAGATTCTAAATTGTGCAAAGTTTATTTTCAATATAACACAAAAATCTATACAGAATTCAATAATACTCATGTAGAAAAAATATACAATATAAAATGAGATATAATTCATTTTTTACAAACTTTATTATATATTTATAATTTACAAACTTATTTAATCAACAGCGAAATGCGCGCCGCCTAACATAGAATCCGAAAACTACATACCTACCTATATAGCTTATCGGTGCGGCGCGTCAAAGTCGTCGAACATTCGAGATATCTATCATTTCACGAGCCAGTACGTTATCTAAATTTCCATACATTTGCTATAGAATTTGTGGTGCACTTAGAATAACGCACCGCGGGTCTCTCACCGATGCATAAATTCAGGCGTTTATTTAAGTAAAGCGATACTAGAAATTTTTGTCTTCATTCTTGTACTTACTTGACAAGTAATTTGGTATTTTTTTAAACATGTTTGTTGATACACAATTTGGTTTATACTTTTATTTTATTTCACCGGTTCAGCGCTCCAGCGCACCTAAAGAGCGTCCGCCATTGCTTAAGATATAGTCGTGTACTTACACTGGAATTATTTTCAGAGTACAGTTTGAATTCCTCATGTTATAAAGAGGATAATTCACCAATAATTACTCTGTTTTTATTTATTGTGTGCACATCATCTCGTGTATTCAACTCCTCCCATACCAGTAGATATCGGACTATCTAATAATTTTTATTTTTATTTGTTGGTAAATTCACAGAATATAATATTTATTAACATTGTGCACATAATCCTTAAAATATATATATGTAAATGTTTTCCAATTACGAAATAACACGTGAAATATTACATATTTAATGCTTGGTACAAACAGTATTAACAAATAAAACAAACAAAACCAAATTGATAACAAGAAAAAACAAAATAGTAATTAAACAATAAATTAAGCGAAATGAAAAATAAATACAATTATTATATTGATATCTAAACATAATAAATTGAATTAGTTAAAATAATTGAAGAATTAAGATGCACATCTTTCAAAACTTACGTAAGGAATTTTATCAAGTATGAATAAAAAATGAAATACGGTGAAGTTAATATTCAGTTGTATTCATAACCTGTGCTGAGGATTTCATTGGTTTTATTAAGATATGGTTTGTATTTTATGTGAAACAGGTCAATATGATGTCTTCTATTGTGGTGGTGTGTTTTCCTTTTGTTTTTATTTTGTGTTTTATTGTTATTGATAGGTACGTGTCTTTTTTGGGTGTTCATTTAGTCATTCGATGTTGATTTGTTTTTTTTGTTATTTGTTTTTTTTATTATTTGTTTTTATTTTAGTTTATACTAGATGTAAGAAATTGTATTTGTTTTACATCTAAATAAAATATATAGTTACAATACAATACAATATCATTAAATGTTTTATTATATGTTGATAGTGTCTTGTTTAAGAATAATAACAAATCCTCGTCTATTGTATTGATAAATAAAATCAATCAAAAAATACATGTAACGTAAAATCAAATTCACCCTGTAGTAAACATGACCAGCAACAGGTTCTAGTAGTTTATCGCAAGATACTCCCGGAAGTCGGTCACGGGGTGCTTTTCACTACGTTGGTGTGGGGGCAGGGGGGCAGGGGGGTAGAGGGATGATATATAATAATATAACTATAATATCTATATATTATACTCACTAACAAGCAACAATATAGGTAGGTATATATATGAAATGATGAAAAGCTTTTAAATGTATCTGCTTTATTCACGTGTAACACGCAATTATGTGAAAGATCCGACGAAAGATCATTTATTAAACATAGCTACGTCTTATTTTAATGTGCTGATATATAAAAATAATACATACGTTTCAAGTATCGAAATTCACTGAAAAAAAAATTTAAAAGTAACAAAATTTCATGTTAAAATTAACCGAACTAAGGTGACTACAAAACATTTGGTTTTGTGCAACTAATGTTTTGTGCATACAGCAAAACAGTACAGTCATAAATAGATAAACCATTATTAGGTAGGTACTGATAGCTGATAACAAGGGTTAGGCTAAAACGAGAGGTAGCCAGTTCGGTTGTCATAATAATATATTTTTCAGTGTTAGGTAAACAAGAAATAAGGCGCATACCTTACTTAATTCTTACCGCAATTTAGTTACACGCAAGATTGTGTAGTGTTCGGACGTATTGTCGTAATCAAAATGCCATATATTCGAAAACTAATAATATTTATATGCATTATGATACTTATTTTTACTTTCAGTAAACGAGAGAGTTGTCAAGTCATATTCGCTTGTAGGTATGCAGAGGGATTATGTTGTTGTATTCGCTTTTTCACACAGCTATAACTTAATATAAGTTCGTCTCTTTCACAGTCATTATTTGATGTGAGAGATAATCATAATTGATTTACTGTCCAAATTTATGTATTAGAAAATATCTCACTTCACATTCCAAACCGCAATGTCAGATCAAAACCTACTTTTTCTATGTCACACTCTAAAACTAATCATAGGAAAAATTTCTAACCGGGCCACCTCCAATTTTAACAACCTGCTAAATAACATTGACTTCTTTCATATCCAATCTCTACTCTCGTTCAAAATTGCGATAAAACTGATAACATTACTCAAAATTTCACTCTCTAGTAAATACATATATGTATGTGTCACCATAATGGTTGCAACACCTTTTTCGTTAATCCTTAAGTACGTTAAAATCCCATGTTATGATTCTAGAATATAATCCTCTTTGTACTATTCCTTGTATATTTCAGGTATGATCCTATAATTTTATTTTACTCATTTGTAAAAATTGTTTGTAAAACTTAAAAAATTACTTGATATGATGTCCTGTTATTATATACCGTAATCTATCATTTACTGTTTTTTCCATTGTTTTTAATATCATACTATGTTATTATATTCTACTGTACGGTTGGATATCCAAAAATTAAAAAATAAAATAATGTAATTGCACTGGAGTAAACGAAAAAAAATGTCTGCAGTGTGTGTCTATTGTTGTACCTACTTCTTTCTCACTTAATGTTTTCTGTCGTGTGTACCTACTCTTTCACAAGTTATAAAAATATTTACATTTGTCAATTCTTTCAATAGCTATAAATGCACTAAAATGCTACATGAAAACATATAATATTTATTTTTTATTTATCTTAAAGCTGATTGGTAATCGGAGGGGTTACCAATCAACAGTAGTTAGTAACCAGAGTGGTTACTATTAAATATAGGTGGTAACCAGAGGGGTTACCAATAAAGAGAGTTTACTATATCCCAAGTGGATATGATTTGAAATAAGAACACAAGGACAGTGGTTGAGAGAGAAGAAGAAAGAATGGTCAAAAGTTACAATGAGTATATTGATCACAATTAAAGTTTGCTTAAAGGTAAATTTACAATTGATGAAATAACTTACAAAGGTACTTTCTCACGATGAGTAGGTATAACGAGCGAGTTAGCGGGTGTGTTCGAAGTGTCCGAATCTTCGCATGGTGAAGTACCATCGTGCTCGCGGGGTCGAGAGATGACCGGTGGTCGAGAGATGAAGTGTCGGCGAGACGGCGTGGTCGAGAACGGCGGCGTGAAGTGACGAATCGAAGTGACGGAAATACGGAAATGAAGTGACGACCGACGTGTAGAGGTGTAGACTCCCTTAAATAGTGCTGCGCTGGGGGTAGCAAGTTCAATGTCCTCGAACATTCTAGACTTATTTATTTGAAGTGTCATACCCAGTCGAGGAGTATTGTCACCAGTTTGACGTTGCGGACGATGAACTCGGCCTAGCGATAAACAAATGTACTTGCCGTCGCTAGGCGCGCGCTCGAAAGAAATTTCGAGATGTGGTCTGCCACAATCTATTATTAACAATACGAAGAGGAGAAGTCCATGCCCTTGTTAAAAGTAAGGGTTTGACTTTTTTTTTCTCTTAAGGCTTTTCACCCAAAAAAGGATGTTGCAGCCGTTATTAATCAGAAACATGAGTTAACAAAGATTAAGTCAATAAAAATAAAAAAAAGAATTAAATAATAGTCAGATTTTTTATAATAGATTTAAATATTAAACCATGAACTTGAGGAGAGTTGACTTGACTTAACTTGACTTCTTTCAATAATATTTCGAAAATAAAATCTCACTTTTAACAAAAAGTGGACTTATTACACTTTGTGAGGTTTTGACTTCTATCAATAATATTTCGAAAGTCAAAACCTCACCTTTAGAAAAAAGTGGACTTAATATCACATGTGGCACTGAGGTCCAGAATTACATACTAGATCTAGAAATTAAGTAAGTATGTACATATAAGTGTGTGTGTGTTATTTATTGATAAGTATGTAATTGCTATGGTACGATGAACACCACACTAGGAAGTCCTGTGCCGAGGTGTTAATTTGAACAGTTGTACATAAATAAATATTACATTATGTGTAAATGCTTCCAAAAACGCTCCGATTAACAGAATGATAAACTTATTCAATTCTTATGAAAAAAATGCCGACTAAGACATATTTTTTGATTCACATATTATGACATTCAAAAACAAACTTATATCTAATATCGTGACATTATAACAATAAACAACTAAGTACGTATTAATTTTATTTTTCCCAACCACCCTCAGCCCTTATGACTCTGTCAATATATTATGTTCGTCTATCATGTATACATATACATGCATACCCACACACTCTCTCTCTCTCTCTCACACACACACACACACACACTCTTTCTAGATATTATCTCTTTCACATATTGTTAGGTACTCTCTTTCATGCGCGCACCCACACTAATTCTCAATTTTTTATTGTCTTTTGATATTAGGTATAGTACGTAAGAGGTACATGTCTATTTGCATTTTTGCTTATTTCTTTTTAATAATTATGGTGTCCTGTGTAAAATAAAATAAAAAAATAAATAAATATAACCAACTTTTAGAAAAAAAATATTGCCATATTATTACACTTAAAGCTTTATCAAAATATTTTTTTCTTCGATATCTACTATTATAACAGAATTATTATAAATTAGATGGGTCGATGGTAGAGCGGTTAGCGCGCTGGGCTAGTACCTAATCCAGTGATCGCTAGTTCGAATCCTGCCTCGACCGATTTCGTTCACCTATAGCACAAGCATTTATTTGCTTATTTTAGGGAACGTAGGAAGATGTAGATGTTTAGCAAGGATATATTCATTTATTTTATATATAAAAAAAATAATAATACTGAACAATTACACCCAGCGCAAGTGGAGAGTTTATTGCCGTATGGCAATTTCTTCCAACTAACCAGTGTTTCCAGCCCATAGAAACAATATTTGCGTGAAAAATGAATATAAATAAAATTCCTCCTCTGCTGGGAATCGAACCCAGGACCTGACGGCTTACCAACACTGTGCCATGGTAATTACAGAGATGTCTTAAATTATTTTAAAATAACGCTGAGAACTTAGATTATATATGATACAGATACCTAGTCAGCGCAATGAAAGTATGACAACTAAAACTAAGAACAATGTTCTGAGTTTCACTCGCCCGGCCGTCAATACAGTCATAGAACACATTGTAGTGCACGTAAAATATCTTTTCTACGTAGTATACGTACACATTATAATTCTATGACGTACACCTACCGATTCGATTACCGGTCTACCGCCTCACACACACACATGTATGTAAATAAAACTTGCCATACATTTGAATTCGAAATTTATATTGCACGCGGCTTCTCTACCTTATAACTCTATGGCTAAGTGAATTTGGTAGGTACATATATATTGAATATACCTACATATAAATAGTGTTAAAAAAATAAAATAAACCAATAATAATAATATGTTAATAACAAAGACCCTAACAAATGGTTGACTATTGGTGTTTTGGACGCGGATTTAGAAGGTTTTATAATAGCAATTCAGGATAGAGTAATAAAAACTAAAAACTATCAAAAATATGTAATAAAAGACATAAATGTAGTTGATGATAGTTGTAGGAAATGTTTGGCTTTTCCGGAAACAATTGAGCATATATAATATCGGGCTGTTCTTTTCTCGCGCAATCAGAATATACATTTAGACATAACCAAGTAGCAAAAATAATACATCAAAATTTAGCTATTAAATATAAATTAATTGACGCGATTAACATAAAACCATATTATGAATATGATCCGATTTCATCATTCATTTCAGGACGACATCCGATTTCATTTCAGGACGACATCCTCTCAGCTGTCAGAAAGAGAAGAGGTCTGTCTTCTACCGATATTCACATACCCGGGGTTCCTGTACCCCTTTATGTTAACGAACAACTTACTCGCGAAAACAGGCAACTGCTGACCACAACCCGAGCCTTCTCCAAATCCCAGGGGTTTCGCTATGTTTGGACACGCGGAGGCCGCATCTATATGAGGAAGAACGACGATTCACCAGCCATTCATATAAAAAGTGTCACTATGCTCAATTTACGGAATCTGTAGGCTTACCTCATATCACATATCACAAGATATGTCACTCTAAGTTGCAGTATTTTTATTTTTATCTAAACCCTCTATTATATAACAATTTAAAAATTTGCACCGCTTATGTTCCTATTCTGTGCAAAAACTTATCACCGCCCAAAATCATTTCACTTTATCATGTGTTAATATCTTTCTCGCTGTGTCTTCTTATCGCTGTCTAGCTAATCTCACTATCTTCTGCTTCTATGCTATTGTCACTGGAATATATAATTTTGGTTTTAAATATAATTTTCACAAATTTACGCATGAATGACATATCAAACTTATTGCATCACGACTTATTATCTTTACCACGATTTGATTATTTTCTAGCAGCTTCCATTTCTTTACTGTACTTTCAATACATATACATATATATATACTCAATCAATTACAATATCACATATATATTACTTGGCGTAAAGCTCAGCACTTACTACTTCTCTTGCATATTAACATATTTTCATATTCACATCTTATGCCAATGTACATATATGCCTACTGCAATACTACTCATAATCATCATATTCCCCAATCGACAAAATATATATTATCAGCTCTACGGCATAACTCTTTTAATGTATTATTACTCTACCCCAAACTTTACACCCAAGCATTCTGTTATTTTTTGTATTTTCCATATTAACAACTCAGAACTCAATGGCTCTTAGCTTCTATTTACAAAACACCAGGGGACTTCGCACCAAAACTGAAACATTTTATCTCAATGCTACCAATAATAACTTCTCTGTTCTCGCCATAACCGAATCGTGGCTCGACCAAGATATCGCATCCAGCGAACTTCTGGATGAGAGGTACGACACCTGGAGATCAGATCGCGCATCACGCGGAGGTGGTGTACTCCTAGCCACTCTCTCTGAACTTAATGCACAGCCACAACCGGGGTGGACCTGTGAAGCCGAATGCATCTTCATTTCCATACCATTAAATAACTTCTCACTAAAACTTAACGTCGCATGCGTATATATACCAAAAGGACCTTCGTACGCCCATCATATGGAAAGCTTCATCAATTTATTAATCCGTCTATTTGAAATGAACCCAAATGATTACTTCGTTATCTTAGGGGATTTTAATATGTCCGATATCCAATGGCAGGCATCTGGCAATAATGATCATTTCAGTCCCAACAACTTTTCTGCCCCAACTAGCGGTCACTTTCTTGATACCATGTCGCTGCTTAATCTCTATCAATTCAACGGCATTCCAAACGCACTTGGGCGCACCCTTGATCTAGTCTTATGCAACTTTCCGACGTTATCCCAGGTCACTCGTAGCGAACATCCTTATGTGCCTGAAGATTCTCATCACCCAGCCGTTGAATTCACTCTTACCACACAAACTTATAAATCACTTAACAAACCAGCTCGCTCAATTACTTTGTTTAGGAAAGGTGATTACGCATCCATTAATACATGTCTAGCAGCAACAGATTGGAAGAACGCTCTCAGCGATCATTCGCTAGACAATGCTGTTTCTGATTTCTATAGTGTTATTTATAATACTATGGACCTATTCATTCCTACTAGACAAATAAAGAACAACGCTAACTTTCCCCATTGGTACAGCCCAGCGTTAATAAAAATAAGTAAAGAAAAAATGAAGTTTCACCATAAGTATATTAAAAACAAAAACCCAGCAGACTATGTAATTTTCTCCCAACTTAGACGCCGCCAAAAAGCAACGGCTAATAAGTGCTACGAAGAGTATATTAAATCTATCGAATCCAACTTACCAACAAACCCTAAATGCTTCTGGAACTTCATTAAAACTCGTCGCACGAACAACAATATACCTAATTCAATGAGCCTCAACTCAGATACTTTTCATGGCGGTGAGGATATATGTCGCGCTTTCCTAACACATTTTTCATCTTCGTATGATCGCGATTCTTCCAATCCCATGCTAACAGACCAATTCAACTCTCAACTCGCAGACTCACCAAGATCAATCAGTAAATGTAATATAACCAATGACGTTGTTCTTAAATATCTAAAAAACGTTGATGTCAACAAAGGAGCAGGCAGTGATATGGTACACCCCTTATACATAAAGAATTGTGCTCATAACCTCTCCACTCCTCTATCAATACTTTTTAATCGCTCTCTTTCTGAAGGTCACTTTCCGAGCAAGTGGAAGGAAGCATTTATAACTCCCATTCACAAATCTGGTTCCAAATCTGACATAAAAAACTATAGGCCCATATCAATTCTTTCCGTTCTCAGTAAAATTTTCGAGCGAATAATATACGACCAAATTTATTATCAAATCAAGCCCCTGCTAAGCGAAAACCAACATGGTTTCTTACGCAATAGATCTGTAACATCCAATCTAATTTCCTTCACTCATCGAATACTCACTAACACACACAACAGACAACAAACAGATACTATATACACTGACTATTCTAAGGCCTTCGACAGAGTTAATCACAACATCCTCCTTAACAAACTATACAGTTTGGGCATACACGGTGATCTTCACCGCTGGTTTAGATCCTATATAACAAATCGCCACCAATCAGTTGTTGTCGGCGGACACAAATCAAACTTTCTAGCCGTTCCCTCAGGTGTACCGCAAGGATCTCACCTTGGACCACTTCTTTTCAATATATATATCTTTGACATCGGTAACTGCTTATTACACACACAATACGAATTATTCGCAGACGATATGAAAATATCTTCTATAATCAGGAATCACAACGACTGCCTCAATATGCAAGCTGATCTTGACAGACTTACGGACTACTGCCTGACAAACAAATTGACTATTAATGCAGACAAATGTTACAAACTAACCTTTACCCGCAAACAATCACCCATAACTTTTTCCTATAACATTAATAAAGTTTCCATAACACCTTGCGACACTGTAAGAGACCTCGGTATAATCATGGATGGGAGCCTTACATTCAGCAACCATATAGATAAAATGATAGACAAGGCTTATAGAACTCTTGGATTCATATTCAGAACCTGCAAATCTTTCAAGAACATAAATACATTAAAATCTATATATTATACCATGGTTCGACCAATACTCGAATACGCATCCCCAATCTGGTCCCCAAGATACACAACATACAAACAACGCATTGAAAGAATACAAAGATTGTTCATTAAATACTTAAACCGTAAAGCATACCTCGAGTTCCCCAGCTACGACTGCGCGAGAACCTATTATAAAATCGACAGTCTCGAGAATAGACGCACAGTAAATGATATGATGCTTCTGTACAACATTATAAATAATAATATCGACTGCCCCTCAATACTCAATACCATTTCATTTAATATTCCTACTCGCAGAACTAGACATACACATTTATTCCACCTTCCAATTCACCGCACCAATTACGCACAAAACATGACTATTCATAGAATGTGCGATACATACAATAACAGATTTCAAGAGTTTGACATCTTCCACCTCAGCTCCACAACATTCAAATACTCCATACAAAAGAAGATCAATAACCACTTATTATAGGAAACCTTGACGGCATTTATTCTCTTTTTTCTTTTTTCCTTTTAGTTCAATATTATGTTTTAAATCATTGTTAACTTGAAATGTTGCTCTTACCTACATACCAACCTATGATCATATTTTATTTTTTTATTTTTTGTAAACTTGTATTATTTTATGTCAATCATAACGACAAAATGTAATAGGCCTTAATACTTGATGTTATTATTGTATTGTACTATGTCTTAACGCTGTTTTTTGTCCAACTTTAACATAAATAAATAAATAAATAAATTTCATTTTTAGAAAATAATAATATTTCGCTTTATTACGATAAAACAATATTAACTGACCGGTCAATTCAACATAACAGACCCGATTCAATAATACATGATAAAATTAAAAAAATAACATATATTTGCGACGTGGCTATTCCAAATTCTAGTAATATTATAAAAAAACTTTTGATGAAAAAATTAGAAAATACACCGCTTTAGGTAACGAGATTAAAAGACTTTGGCATTCTCGTAAAATAATAATATTACCGTTCATTATTTCAGCCACTGGCATTATTCCAAAATCGTTAATTCGTAATATAGAAATTATAGATTTATCGAAAAACTTAATAATAAAAATGCAAAAAACGGTAATAATGAATACATGTAGAATCGTTAAAGATTTTTTAAACGTTAATATTCGGGAATCAGTAGGGTTGTTAGATAGTATAGAGACCTCCCCAGAGCCTAATCCTTTGATATGTTAAATATCTGGATGGGTGAACTATTCCCAATTGAAAGCTTGATGATGCGTTTGTTGAATTTTATTTTGCTCTTTTAAATAATTTACAATTTACGCATTGATCTGCTAATTCTTTTGAGGATATGTATAATGGTAATAATAATAATTGAGTGTTATTATTTGTAGTGCTTAATTGTTATTAATATTATTAGTAAATCGGCCAGCGCCGTAAAAAAAAATGTAAAGGTCTTTGTTTTTTTTTTAAGCATTTAAAAACTTTTAATGAACATAAGTACTACCAATCTTTTGTTATTGTGTTTAAAATTTTATTAAATTCATATTCAAATCGCCAACAATAAAAATATTAACTCAACAATAAGCGGATTGTAAAATTTCTTCCCGTTTGTGGACCATCGAAAAAATGTTGCCATATTAAAATTTCACTCACGTAGTTGGGCGTTTTGTATACCTAAAACCGGTTATCAATTAAATTATTTATTTATATATATACCGACGAAACAATCACAAGCAGGTACCAATTACTTACTCTCGCAACATTGTTGCAACCGGCAAGTTTGTAGGTTGGTACCTACTTGCATACATAGGTACCTAATCGAGGTACGCAGAATCGGTTGAACTTGTAAGACAGGTGCTTGCCTTAATGATTCAGAAAACCCTTTTTTTTACTCTTCACTACCATGGAATAGTGGAGAGTTATGATGTCACAATTTTTGATCATATTTTTTTTTATTTATAAATTGTCAAAGAAATATACCAGATAGGTTCTGCAACCTTATTTTTTTTCAGTCATTTCTATAGGTATTTGTCTGTCCGTATAACGCTGCTAAAATCATCCATTAAGGTGGCATGTAAAATCTAACATGGCTTTTTCAAATAATTTCACAACAGGTTTTTTTTTTATTGAAAAATAATAATAAAAAAAACATATGATACTACAAAAAAGAAAAAAAAATGATTATGAGTCACGCCAAGTCTAATTTCTAGACTTGTCGACGTGTCAATTCCGTAGTCGAATTAAAAATACTAGTGATCGCCCAGTGGTCGCCCAATTTTGACCATAATTCATTAAAAAAAATAATTGAAATTAAAAATAGAAGGTTTTATTTTAATAATTAAATCACAAAGTTTTAATCCACAATGAGTTTTTATTTTTAAAGCCTAAGCGCTTTCACTGGACTCAGCCAGCATCCTCAGAGGCAAAATTCAAATTAAATACAAAATTAAAACAAAATGTTACATAGCAAATGGGGGGTGTGTGAGGTATGAGGGAGATGGGGGGGGGGGGGGGTCGGGAATACAAAGTCAATACATACAGAGAAAAGAAAGACTTATCTTCACCTTTACTTAAATAATTTAGTTTTGTATGCATTAATTGATTTACTTGTTGTTTTTTTATTTATATTTATCGTTTAATTTTCTTATAAATACTGTATGTTTATGATATATACTCCCATACCTATCTATTAATTCTTTTACATTAATAATTTCTACATATACATACGTAGGTATATACATACCTACTTACCTAGTTTTATATATTGAAATTTGTAAAAAAAAAATAATTTTTTTTTGTAATTTGTTTATATTTATTTATTTATTTATTTATTTTATTAACGGCGTTTGCCATTTACAAGAATAATTCAAAAGATACAAAATATAGTACATAATGTGTGATAATGTATATATATAAAAAAAACAAACATATCCAATCAATAAACCATGAAAATAAAGCAAGAAGAAATCAATACAAAGAAAAACTTATAAAAAATAAATATAAAAATACATACAAATAAAATTTAACCAAAAAATAAAGAGAAAACAAATGAAAGTAGGTATAAAATGAACATATAAACAATATAGGTAAAGCAGGTATGAATAATGAAGAATAAAATTAAACTCGATCAGTGGAATTTAACCACTGATCGTGTTTAATAAATGTTATGTTTCATAAATATTACCTATATCAGTTAATTTCTCTACCTTGTTAATATTCTTTATTCATTCTTATAATAATTGTTATAGGTATGTATCTGTGTTATTTATTGAACATTTTACCATGTATAATTAGGTTTTCCCTATTTCTTAGTAATTACTTGCATTCAACTTTCTTTTCTCTGTATGTATTGACTTTGTATTCCCGACCCCCCCCCCATCTCCCTCATACCTCACACACCACCCATTTGCTATGTAACATTTTGTTTTAATTTTGTATTTAGTTTGAATTTAGCCTCTGAGGATGCTGGCTGAGTCCAGTGAAAGCGCTTAGGCTTTAAAAATAAAAACTCATTGTGGATTAAAACTTTGTGATTTAATTATTAAAATAAAACCTTCTATTTTATAATTATGAAAACCTTCTATTTTATATTTTATATTAACTTCCACTGTGTTAACGAATAAACCTTAAAATTGTTAATAGAAATTAACTTTATTGAAGTTCTTTTGTCAAAGCCATTGCGTATATTTTTTTTAATTTTGTTCTATTACTGCACCTGCGAACGTGTGCTTACAAATATTTTATTAGTGCGCGTTGTTTGCTTTAATTCCCTGCAATACCTATGAAATTTATAATTTAATATAGGTAACAACTGAAAAAATAAACATAATTACAGTTTCTATTGGTATTAGCATTAAAATTGACATAACATAAGAATTTATTTTTGACTTTTTCAACAGTTGTTTTAAAGTGGACTGCGTAATACTGTGTTCTCACCGGAGTATTGTATTCTATATGACTCCTTATTAAAGATATCTTCTCCATATATAGCCTTACAAAACTTGGCGGGTCTTAGCTACCTCCAAGATCAATCACCACCCTTCTTCCATCGAGAGCAGCAGTGTTCCAGTTGACACTGAGCACTCTGCAGTCGGCTGTGACTTTCTACCTCCTAAATATACCTAATCACTGAAAGGTTCCAGCCTTCTAAATAGAACCATTTAGAGGATTTTGTATGCTGTAATGTCCTTGCAATTACTGCAGAGTAGTTGGTTTCCTTTTTTGTGAAGCGGACATACAAAAGCCTAATTTTAGTCGGTTGGTAATAATTAAAAATTCCATACTTTTGTAATTTGATTATGTATGTATACATACATGAGTGTAAAAGACTCCACCACTCTTAATCAATTCTCTTTGTATGTTGTCACTGCCAGGGGACTTGTTGTTTTTCAGGCTCTTGATGGCTATTTGTATCTCTGTGGGTGTATAATATGGTTGTTGATCTTTGGTTGGCGTGTTATAATCAGGATCAGCTGTTATTGCGTCAACACTGGTGAATGCGAGTTTGTCACATTGTGAAGGTTCAGCAGCTCGTCAAAATGTTTTGTCCAGCGGTTGAGAAAGCTTGACTTATCAGTAAGTACTATGCGCGATTTATCTTTTCACATAGTAAGGCGTAGTTTAAACCCATTTCTCATATCATTGACCTTCTCTAAAATTGACGACTTTTATTTTTGGTAAAGCTTTCCTGGAGTTAGTTCCTGGAGTAGTTTCACGTTTCATATACATAATCGCGCTTCTTCTTTCTACGCAGCTTCTTTTCCTCTCGTCACGGATTTTTATATTGCTCAACTGAAACTCTTGTATACCGCTCCGTTATGTCATTCTTTTTGTTAGTTATTTGTTGGCAATCTTCGTTTAGCCATTCACCTCTGGGCGTATGTAGGGCGGTGTAGCTCTGGGCGTAGGTAGATAGGCATAGGTAGCTGTCCAAAGGTTTCAGATGCTCTTGCAGTAATTGTGGCTTTACAGGACTCCCAATAAGTGTTAATATCTGATGATGTATGGTTTTACCTTCAGTTTTTCAGTGCTAAACTTTATTTGTTTGTGGCTCGCGTCCTATTCGCATGTGAGACTCTTGCTCTAATTTGTGCGCATACTGAAAGGTGCATGGTCTGAGCCGATATTTGCTTCTCTATAATTATGTCCGGACATTTTTTTATAATAACTGATTTGTGCCTTCCATCAATAAGAATATGGTCTATTTGGTTCCTTGTTTGACCATCTGATGATATCATGTGTATTTAAGGATATTATTATTATATTTTACAGGCTCAGCCTAGTGAGGTGGTGTATACCAAAAAATACTATAAAAAAATGTTTCATATAACTTATTTAAATTGTACTTTTTTTAATATTTTTATTGTTTGTCATCATCAAAAGTCTCAATCCTATGGATTGGTTTGCAGAAGAGTTCTGCATCTCGCTTTCCACTTCTCTCTATCCTGTGCAGCCCTTTTCAGCTCAACATATGTGGCGCAGTTCATGTCCTCGCACACCTGGGCCAAATATTCCCGTCGGGGGCGCCCCCTGTGGTTTGTCCCCTCAACCATTCCCTCCATTAGGTCATGTAGGAGTCCCTCGTGGCGCAAGATGTGACCAATCCAGCGAGCACGTCTCTCGGAGATGGTATTGTTTGTTTATTGTAATATTTTGTTTGGTTTCAATAATAATAAAAAAAAAAAATCTTTTCTTGGACAGTAAGTACTTCACAATGAATACTTTCATTTAGGTAACATTTTTATACTGTCCAACCTTAAATATAAACAGACGATATACACATTTTTTATGAGAGAAACAACTTTTGATATTTTCAGTGCGGATTTGTATACCTACCTACTTTCGATTGTAAAGTGTTTATTTTTTGTATATCTTTTGTGTTTATTTATAATTTACATGACACTCCTTCTACTGCTATGTATTTCATGTATTTATAATACTTTTTTTATTAAATGTTTTGGTTTATTTTGAGTCAATATGTATTATTTTTTTTTTTTTGAATTTATTGTTTTACTGTTTAGGTATATTAAACAAGATAACGATGTACTTTTATTGACAAACTTTTTTCAACATCTCAATAGAGACGAAGTTGGGATATTGTATAATCACCAGGAACTCAAGGCACCTACAGGGCTTACGACCTGTGATCGGCTGGTTTACGTGAACAAGGGATGGTTCCCTTATTGATAAAGGAACTCAATAAGAAGGCATAATTGGTGAACGTTGCGCAAGCGCATAAAGTGATCACGTAAACCAGCCGATGACAGGTCGTAAGCCCTGTAGGTGCCTCGAGTTCCTGGTTCTTCTACAATATCCCAACTTCGTCTCTATTGAGATTTTGAAAAAATGTTTGACAATAAAAATAACATTTGACTCCCGAAAGGGAAAAAAATCAAATGTTAGCGTATAATGGAGTGTATTAAGCAAATTAAATCGTTGTTCTGTAAAAAGAGAAATTTATTATTAAAATAATTATAAAATACAATAAAAGTAATAATAACATAAACATAAATAAATAATAATGATAACAAATATAATTTTACCTGTAAAAAGAGAAACGACATTAAATGCTTTTAGTTCCTCCTTTTTAGAATCTTAACTGTCACTTTAAAACAAATATAAAACTAAAATTTTAATATAGAACCAATTCAAATAAAAATGAAATAAGTACTTCTAGGTGACATCTATGTAAGTACTTGTTTTACATCTTCCCCCCCCAAAAAAAATTATATAAAACAATACTACTTAATTAATATAATTTTTATACAAAACAATACTTAATGTAGTACAATTTTTCATTGGCTAATACAATTTTTTTTTCTATATATTTAATCAATAATTGGAACAAGTTTTGTGATATGAAAAAGGTTTGATTCTGATTTCTTGTGACCTGTATCTATTCTGTATATTGAGTTTGAAATTTTTTCTAAAATTTTATATGGTCCAATTTTTAATTCATCCAATTTTTTTCTGTTTAATCGATTTCCGTTTTCAACAAATACAGAGTCTCCGATTTTTAATTCGCATTTTGTCCTGTTTTTGTCGAAATGTTGTTTATTATAATTGTGTGATTTTATCGTATTTTTTAAGGCAAGTTTTCGATCTTGGAATAAATCATTAAGTGTTTTTTCCTGTTTTAATTCATCTGGCAAAATAGTAATATTTTTTCCTTCTAATAAATATTTAGGGGCAAATCCAGTTACTGTGTGTTCTGTTGTATTATATCTTAGGATACATTCATGTGCTATTGTCGTCCAGGCCAATTTTCCTTTCCTTTCATTTACCTTACATCTTATTTTATTAACGATTGTTTGGTTAAGCCTTTCATTCAGGCCATTTGAAAAAGGTGCATTAACTGCGGTGAAGACAATGGGTATATTCTCATTACTTAAAAAGTTTTTAAAATCTTTTGAATTTATTCCCGGATATTGATCCGATAGAATCATACCAATTTTATTTCCTTGCATCGCTTTTCGAACAAGGTTTATAAAGTCACTCGAACTTTGACTTTTTGAAGTCAAAATATAGGCATACCTCGTGAAATGATCTACAAGAAGATGTAAGTATGTCTTTGGAGAACGTGAGCCACCAAATCCACCAATTGTATCTATAGACATTATCTCAAATGGGTAAGTTGCAGGACCTAAATGAGACATAAGTCCAAATTTATATTTTCCTCGAGATTTGTTTTTTATGCATATTTCACATTTTTCGCAGATTTTTTTAATATTATCGGTTAAATTTTTTGCTGTGTAGAATGGTATAATTTTATTTTGCATTTGTTTTGTTCCTATATGACAGTAAAGATAATGTATATTTTCTATAAATTTTTTACTAAATTCCTCTGATAGTATTATTTTTTCTTTTTTTTCCAATTTTTTTGTAGTATATTTCATCTTTTAATTTTAATTTATTTTTATTATTTTTCAAATCTTCATTATTTTTCTGATCATTTTGTATATCCCCTAGTTTTATTAAGTTTACGATTCTTAAATTTTCTTCCTGATTTTCATGTGGTTCTAACACCGGATTTCTGCTTAAACAGTCTGCTTCTAAATTGTATTTTCCTGGAGCGTATATTACTTCAAAGTTAAATTGAGATAGATAATAAGTTAATTCTCCTAGTTCTTCATCTGTTCTGGCTTTTATATTCATTCTTTCTAGTGGTTTATGGTCTGAGTATACCGTGAATTTTTTTCCTATGAGCCAATGTTGCCAGTATTTTACTGTCTCCTTTATTGCTAAGCATTCCAAATTTATTGCCTTTTTCTTTTTTTGAGTTTCATTTAATTTTCTCGAAAAGTATGCACATGGTTTTTCTTCTCCATTTTTTTGTGGTTGTTTCAAGACAGCTCCTATGCCCTGTACACTCGCATCTGTGTAAATATTTATTGGCAAATCTGGATTATATATTGTTAAAATAGGTGTTGAACAAAGTAATGTTTTAATTGTTTCAAATGATTCTTGACATTTTTCTGACCAAATAAATTTTTGTCCTTTTCTCAACAAATTATGTAAAGGGTCTAAAATAATTGATATTTTTGGCACATATTTAGCATAAAAATTTATTTTTCCTAAAAATTGGCGTACATTTTTTTGTGTTCTCGGAAGAGGAAATTTTTTTATAGCAATTAAATTATCTTTTAATGGACTTATTTGTGTGACTCTTGATTATATGGCCTAAATACTTCACCGAATTTTGTGCAAAGTTGCACTTGGAAAATTTCAATCTAAAACCTTCTTTCAAAATTGCTTTTAATAATAATGATAAGTGATTAATGTGTTCTTCAAATGTTTTTGAAAAAATCAATATATCATCTATATAATTCACTGTGAAATCTGATAGTTTATGTTTCCTTATAATGCTACTTAAAATTCTTTGGAAAATTGCTGGTGAAGTTTTTAAACCAAATGGTAAACAGGTCCACTGAAAATGACGTTCTTGTGTAACAAATGCTGTTTTTTTTTTATCTTCAATTTTCAAAGGAATAGACCAGAATGCCGAGTTTATGTCCAATGTTGAAAAAAATTTACATTCTCTCGTTTTAACCATTAAATCCTCGATCAATGGGAAAGGTTGTGACTGAGGAATTATAATTTTATTTAAATCACGAAAATCTATACACAATCTTGATATTTTTCCGTCTTCTTTTTTATATGCCAAAGTCACCGGTGCCGCGAAAGGACTATATGACTCTTCTATTAATTTGTTTTTTAACAAATTGGATACCTGTTGTTCTATTTCTTTTTTATCTTCAATAGTGCATCTATACGGTCTTTTACTACAATATTTATCTATTAATAAATCAATATGTGCTTCATATCCTTTTACCATACCTATATCATATTTATCTTTAGCAAAGAGTGATCTATAATTATATATCAATTCATCTATTTTAGACTGTTGCTGGAGGTCTAGATGATTTATTGAAATTTCAAAATTGTCTACTTCTATATGTTCATTAAAGTTTATTTTATATTCATCATTACTTTCATCCTTTTTCTTTTTTATTATATCCAAATATTTATTATTATTAATATATGAATATTTTTTTTCTTCCATTTCATTACCTGAGAACCCAGGAATTATTTTTTTATTATTTTCATTATCTACTTTGTCATTCTCGTTTTCTTTTATAAGGCTTATGTATTTTTTTTGAGTAATTTCTAATTTTTCATTTTGCATTAACTTGAAATTTTCTATGCAATCTAATCCAATCAAGAAATCATAATCGAAATTGTCTTTATCCATAGCAAAAACATTTATGTTTTTCTCAATATCAAAAATCTTAATCTTTAAGGTTACAATACCCATAGTTTTTTTCACACCATTAATCGTTTTTAAATTAATATTTTTCTTATTATTATTTATTTGATTATGTTTCAAGCACAATAATCTCGAATTGATTAAAGATACATTTGACCCTGAGTCATAAATTCCCCAGATTCTTAAAGTATCATTTATTAACAATTTAGTTTTGATTAATGGTGTAATTATAAGTTTTTTGGATCAATTTCATTTAATTCTGTTTCTAATTCAGAGTTATTAACATTTCTTATATTATATTCTCTTTTATTTTCATCATTATTTTTGTTTTGGAACCAACATGATGATTCGGGATGATAACGAATTCCCTTATTTTGTCTTTCACAAATCCTGCATGGTTTGTCTCTGATATAATTTTTTTTTATTATATTTTGAATACTAGTCTTTTTTTCTGAATGATTTTTATTTGATAAATTTTCTAAACCTCTAATGTTATTAAATAAATCACTAGTTTCCTTCATGTTGTTTCTATCAATTTTATCAGATATAATATTTGGTAGTCCCGTAGCAATCAGATCAATAAGAGTGCATTTATCTATCGATTTATTTATTTCCAATAAAAGTCTTTCTTTTTTTAAAGCATATTCTAATAATGAGCCTTGTATATATTTGAATGACATTGCATACCTGATTGGTGTCCAACCTTTGTCTGCATAAGTTTTACAAAAGTTATCTTTCCATGTTGACCATTCTGAGTTTACAGAATATTTTATAAGCATTGACCTGTACCAGTCAAGACATGACTCATCCAGAAATAACCTAAGTGTTTCAATTTTCTTAATATCTTCTTCAATTCCCAAACGAGTACATTCACTTTCAAAAATAGTTATCCATTGTGATACGTTAGAAGTTTTTGTCGTAAAATTTTCTATAACAAAATTAACTGCTAATTTTTTTATATTATTAGGTTTAGAAATATCTTTTTTAGCTATAAAATTTTCATTAATTTTTGTCTCCTGTATTTTATTTTGTGTAATTTCCTCCAAATATATATTATCAAACTGTAAGTTACCATCTTCATCTATGTATGTTTTTTGTAACTCATCTATTAACGCTATCCAAACTCTTCGTACTTGATACCTTTTTGTTATACTTCTTTTTACTTTAATAAAGGCACTTGTTTTTATTATTTCTTTGTGATTGCTCACTGGTTGTAGATCTTCTGGTATGGCATAAACCTTGTTATCAGTTGTGGTGATTGAGATTATATTATAAACATTTGTTTTTCCATCAATTCCAGGTAATATTTTAAATTCAAAATGAAGTTTCACCATTTTATGTATTATGGGGGCTTATATGCATGTATGTAACAACTACTGAAATTATACCTTATTAATAAAATTTACACTTATAAATCACGTACTTACGGGAAGTACGACACACAGTTGGGTATCAGAACGGAATGAAAATTATGTTTAAAATGGCCGTATTTATACGTCCGCCAATTAGGGTTGGGCAATGACCATCAATTAGAGTTGTGCGATGGCCATAGCCACAGTATATTGATTTTGTCATTAAACAATACTGTCGTTTTGTAATGGAGTGTATTAAGCAAATTAAATCGTTGTTCTGTAAAAAGAGAAATTTATTATTAAAATAATTATAAAATACAATAAAAGTAATAATAACATAAACATAAATAAATAATAATGATAACAAATATAATTTTACCTGTAAAAAGAGAAACGACATTAAATGCTTTTAGTTCCTCCTTTTTAGAATCTTAACTGTCACTTTAAAACAAATATAAAACTAAAATTTTAATATAGAACCAATTCAAATAAAAATGAAATAAGTACTTCTAGGTGACATCTATGTAAGTACTTGTTTTACATGCAATTAAAAAAGAATACTCGATTTAATAACGATGTATTTATTGCCTATTGTTTTTTACTCTGAATTGATGGATTTTTGACCCGCATGCATCTAAATGTACCTACAAAATGTTTTCTTTTTATTATTCTATTTATTTTTATATGTATATTATCTATATTTTTTTATTTAAAATACCTTACCACATGATATTCATGAATAATATATATATAAAAATAAATGGTTCATAGTAATATATGGGTACAAATTGCAATTGCAAGTTTCCACACTTAATGCCACTAGTGTATATATTTTTTGCCAAGTGTCTTTTTGTAAAAGACAATTTATGCCGTTTATATATGCAGCGGAGAGTTAAGTTTTGGCCACAGCCCACTCATTTAACGTTACGTACTTATTATCTTTCTTGCATTTTTCGTTGTTCTTCTTATTGTTGTTGTCTTCTTGACATGCTAGATGGTGTACTATTAAAAACGAGATCTGATTTCTTCATCGCCGACGAGTCAATTTTTTTTTCGTCAATCAATAAGATTTCATATCATATTTACAGTAGGCTGTAGGCACCACCTGCCTATGAAAGTAAGCCACTATCAAAGTGCTGTGAGTTACTTGCAATTTGTATGTAGTTCAAACATGTGTTTGAACGGAATGGAAGACCTGATAAAGATATTGAAAGAAGAGTTATGGCAGGTAATAGAATAAACGGATCACTCAGACCACTAATGTCAGATCCATGTATCTCAAAGGAAGCCAAAATTGCCGTACCTACATAATGCAATTGCAGTGCCTACTTAGACGTATGCCAGTGAAATATGGACGTGGCAAAAGACTCATGAAAGTATGTAGAATAAATCCCGTGGAAATGAGATCACTAAGAATAATATGAGTTTATATCATAATATGAGTTTCTAGTGGTCGATGCTTCCCCCCACTCCCCTCCCTACCTCTCTCCTTTCCCATCCTTTTTTCATAATTGTTAAAAAATGTGTATGTAATATATTAAAGAATACTATAATTGGCAACATAAAAATTATCTTTGTAAATAAAAAAAGAGTGTGTTAGAACGATATATGTAGAATAGAATGAAAAATGACGACATAAGGAGAGAATGAAAGATTAATGTAGTTAGGTACTATAAGTAACATGAAAGCGAATGCCTTGAAGTGGTTTTTTTTTTTTTTTTTTATATTTATTTTTTGCAACATAATTTCATTTATAAAAGATCCCACCAACCATATATGGTTATCAGTGGGTTAAACCTGTGGTTTGGACACATTGAAAGAACTAATGATGAACGACTGACCAAAAAAATATATACATGGGTGTGGATGGAGTTAATTGCAGGGACCGCCTCAGAAAGATGTGGCATGACCATGTGAATTATATTTTGAAAGAAGGAAATATAAGAAGCTTGAATAATTGACGAGCATGTATGAGACGATGCATGAATGCAAAGGAAACTAGGAATGTGTGCAAAAATACAGGAGTATGGCGCTCGAATCTCTCTGCTTACCCCGTAAGGGATATGACATGGAGTTATGTACATATGTATGTATGTAGGTTTAAATCTCAGCAACTAGATGTGGCCAACACCAAACTACCCTCTGACTCTGTAAAGACGATGAAACTGTAATACTTTATTTTAAATCGACTTCAATAAAGCAGGAGGTTATCGATTAAGCTGGTTAGATATCTGAATCCTGAGCCAAAGGTCCCGGGTTCGATTTCCTGTGATCTGGATCTGTCATACGATAAATACTAACGTATCAATAAAACGTAGCAATTTGTTATTGGGTGCGTGTTAAAATTATACCTATATGACATAGAAGTTAACTGTTATTTTATCGTGAAGATATACAAAAATAAAATATACCTAATGTTTTTTTGTATATATGTACCTATTCAGTGATATCATCCTTGTTCTCCAACAACCTGTATCTCCTTCCTTTCTTGTTGCTGTGATATTATATACCTACTTTTAATAATGTTATGCTTTTTGCTTTCTGTGTATTTTTTACTCAAAAAAAAAACTCTATCTACGCAGGTTCTGAGTTTTATAAGACTCATTTTAACCTTGGGTAAATTGTTTATTTAATTCATATACAATAATGAGTACCTAATACAATGGCGGGCTATTGTTAGACTACAATTTTTTCTAACCAGCCAAAGCAACGTGAGGCTATAAATAGTGAAGTGATAGGTACCTATATTAAATTTATCACAAAAACAAACGGAAAAAACACAACATTATTAAAAGTAAAAAGTAAAGTAGAGAGGATACGGAAGGAGTATTATTAATAAACTAATAATTCGGAGTAGAACATTTTGTGTGTCTGTGTGTACCTCCCTTATAGCTAATATTGATCCGCTTCATGGACAGAGATCGAAATTTCAGAATATATAGAAATTTTCGAACCTACTCAGAATGATGAAATTTTGTTCCTGTCCTATCAATAACCATATCTCAATACCTATCTCAAAAACTTTTACAGCTAGAACGCTGAAAGTTATATATAGATACCTAAATGAAAAAGTTCTAGGGTTTATCAAACTTTTTAATACTATAAAATATTTTTGTATTATAAATTTATGTGTTATATCTATAATTTAAAGTAAACCACTTTTTGATTCTGCATGAAATTCATGTAGAATCAAAAAGTGGTTTACATTAAATTATAGATATAACTTATAATGGAATTCTACAATTAAAAACTTCGTCGATCATTAATAAATTAATGTGTTTGACTGCATTATTTTAAATACCTATCGAAATATCAAAATTTATATAGAAATTTCAAAATATCAAAAAACGCCGAAATATCCCAACTAAATAATTACATTTTCTATAAAAAATACATATACCTATTGTAGAAGTAGGTAGGTACATCTCAAACCCTTTTTAACAATTATTGTAAAAATTTAATTTAGTGACGAAATCGTTTCATAAAATTTGTACCTATGGTAGAATACATGATATCTACGGGGACTCTCAATAGCTTGATACTTAATCTCCATACATATGTACAGTCAAGTTGTTTACATATAACTGGGTAGGAAAAAATAATTGACCTCCACTCTATCCTATCTTGATATACATGTTTTGTATAGGTATAAAAATTAAATATATAGGTAGGTATCTTAAAATATTCAATAATTTGGATTAAATAAGGTAGTTCGTATTCTTCATCTATAACTATAGGTACGTACCTACATATATGTACTATCGCCATCGACAACTGGATCTTATGTGTTATATCCATGGAAGTGAACTGTTTTGCAATAAAAATATATTATTTCAATAGTACATAACTACAATTAAAACAAGATATGCTAATGAATTGTTTTAAGTTATGTAAATTGAAAACAAGTTGTATATATACTTAGTAGAAAATAAACATCAAAAGTAGACAGTTGTATATTATGGAGATATTTACTTACATGCTTAGAGATGTGTAGGTAAATTATTAGTTGTAAGATTTAACGCTGAAATGGCTAGGAATAAAAAAAATTATCTTCAGTAATCTGAGAAATATCGCTATAATACCTACAACATATGAGTCACCATATAGGGCCGCCTTAACCTTATAATATATTATTGGAAAACTTGGGTATGTTAAAACGGAAAGTCAGTTTTTTTAATGGGAAACGTATAATAATCAAATTTTTAACAATATACTAAATAAGAATAACATAAGTAATTGTAACTTAATCATCCCACCTGAAAAGGGTTCTGAACATACTGGATATGTTCACGGGCTTGATCTTTTCCAAATTATTATATGTGGTAAGGCATCGGAACAGTGGCAAATTCTGAGCGGCTTAGTGTTTTTTTTTTGTCTAAAAAAACGTTGAGGTGTGCCTTGTTCCGTTGTTCGTCTGTTTAGAATGTTGAAGTTAATGATTTTCAAAAGGCCTGTACAGTCAATATTGGAGTTGATTATGTCATAAAGGTACCTCCATTAAGTCTGAAGTCCTACGTCTTGTCTGTAAAGTTTCCGATTCGTGTTTGTAGTTATTACCAAATTTGTACCTACTTGAATTCATTCTATACTGTTAATATAATTATTAGGTATATTGTGGATTCCAAATGACTGGCGCATGCAGCAACTGACATCTTACAATTTATTGTATTATAATAGTGAGCTAAATGAGCATTCACCAGAGTGAATGGTTTGCACACTCTCATCAGGAATCCCAACATTTTATAAGCTTTCAAGGTAATTAATTGTATCAATGTGTTTGTTTAGAATAAATCCTTGTACCTATAATTGTGTAAAATTAGTAGGTATATGCAAATGAGATATAATCCGAATTCCTTCCCTTGGCGAGCTCTACCCGCTTGTGTGTTGAATGGTTTATTTTACGGACCCGCCCCTTTGTCGGTTATCTAATAAATATCAACCAACTACGGACACTGAAGAATAAATATATCAACCAATTATGGACTTTGAAAAAATAGATGGCAAACGATGATAGGCAACAGGCGGGAGTCGAACCAGCGACCGCACGTTTCCAGGTGTCATAATGTTTTTATCATCACAACTATTCATTATATTATTATTATGGGCGTTTGTACAATAATGACATATAATGACAGTAGAGAGTATTTTATTCGAAAGAATATACCTAAATGTTCTTGATACAGGTAGGTACCTAGGGTATATTATAGATAATTATGTATACCTACTAGTTATAACCCGTCAAAAATGAAAGAATTCAATGTTATCTACAACCTTCTGCATGTTATGTTTACCTGGTAGTTAGAAATTATTTCGCATATAGTACGTTGATCTGTTATTTCCCGCCTCTTTCTATGCGCTCCTGATATTTGAACCGTATTTATTAGATCGCGTATCACACATTTTCAATTAAAATAAACACATTTCTGAATTTATTTATTGTATGTAGGTACATATAATTTGTACACTGTCTGGCTTATTATCAAACGGCGATTTTCCCAACCAACCAGAGTTAATGTTAATATTTAATCGTCTCACAGATCTAGACAGAAAACACAATAAAAAACTGTGTCACCGCCGGGAATCGAACCCGGGACCTTTGGATCAGCAGTCAGATACGTAACCAACTGAGCCACGAAGGCCGACAGCCGAAAGCCATGTTGTGGCAGATAGATGATGTATGATAAAATCTATGATATTAAGGTGATGTATGATTAGGGTTGCCAGATGGTATCCTAAAGGAGGACATGTCCTCCTTTTCGACAAATTGTCCTCCCTTACCTACCGTATGTCCTCCTTTTGCGTTGATTGTTATCCAATATAATTTAAAAAACATGTCTAGGTACTAAAGATTTTTATACATATTTCATAAAAGAGCACCAAGAACTTATTACAAAAAAAAATATGTTTTGGTGAAACATGATGTTTAAAATGAAGTGAATTTATTATAAAAAATCTTGTTTCATTGTTAATAGTTTAAGTAGTGACTAAACTATATTATACAAGTTATATAGCGACTGCATTGAAGATATAAAAAAATCAAGAAATAAAGTAATTATGAGACGATGAAAATTCTTCGATATGCGTCTGTAGGTATGGCGTTTTTTTGTCATTGTCCTCCTTTTTAAGGAAAATCCTCCTTTTTTGTGCTATTTGTCCTCCTTTTTCAAATTTCCATCTGGCAACCCTATGTATGATAATCAACAATCTATGCTGTAGAAGCTTATTTCCATGTATCCTTTCCTTGCAATTGTCCCCTTACTGATGTGTTCGGTAATTGTCACTTTGAAAGATAAGTTGCAATAATTTAGTGTGACAATAAATGACAAGTGAAAAAAGTTAAAAGTTTAGTAGGTATAAGCTTGAAGATCAACGTGTGTGGATGTGTCGTCCAGTGCTCAGAAAAAAAGAATCATTTTGAAACAGAAAAAAGAAGCATCGGCGAGATCGTTTTTATACAGTCCACTTATCCTAAAATATTCACCTGATGTTTTCTACACATGCCTTCATGATATTTAAATTTTGCAGTATACGCGTCAACAGCAGCATCACGCAAATTTTTAAAAGGCCTAAGGTTTCCTCAAGATTTGTCTGTGAATACAGTTATTAATGGGTCATAAATATATTTACCAATTTTCAGTTGTTAAGGGTCGTATTACGGGGGTATTTAAGAAAAATATAAGAAATAGTTCAGGTACTGTAGGGTGTCGAACGCAGTACGGGACCTTGACTTTTTCCTATATATTTCTTAAAACACTCTCGCGATACAACCCAAAGTTACAAAACTACAAAAGATCAATTGCAAAGGTCAATTTAAATTGTCGAATTGGTCAATCCATGGAATCTGAGATGTGGAAAACATCTTGAACTGGAACAGCAAAAGAAGACGCTAATGGAGAGAACACGCGGAGAGGATGGAACCTGAAAGCCTCAAAAATTGCAACCTGTGAATCCAGGGAGTCCGAGGCTGCACCGGGAAGACCACCAAAGATCCATAGACTCGTGACCAAGAAAACTTCTACCAAAAAGATCATCGATCTAGATACAAAAAGATTAAGATATCATTATGAGACTTGCGATTCGGTTATCTCAGAACGAAATGTACCTAATTGAAATATTTTTATCCATCGCACTTGACCGTTTAGTCTTCAATAGCATCAATGTTACAGAGATTTAATACTGTTTCCATAGCATTTGGTCATTGCAAACTTTTATTATGAATTATGACGAATGAATGGAATCTTTGTTAAATTTCTTATCTGCTTTACGACTTTTTCGTTACCACACAAGAACGATCCAGTATTTTTTTTGTCAATTTGTGCTGTACCCTTGTTATAGTGACCGAACAATGGACGATAGAATTAAAACATTTCAGACTTTAATGTCAAAGAATTTGTATTGACGAAAATTTCGGCCGAGCAATGGATGACGTAATCTATACAAATGCTTGTGCGAATTCCAAAGAATATAATATTTATTTACCATATTTACCAAATTTTTGTTCATTCTAAAATTGTTTTTGAATGCCTAATACTCACATAACATGATTTATACTTAATACATACTCCACTACCAATCAATATGTTACATCTTCTGTCATTAAATTCCCTGTATATTTATTTACACCGCAAAAATTTCTTCGCTTTAATGGATTCAATCAATAATGCAATAACCTCAAGTCTCAGAATAATAATAACATTTTAATACTGATAGTAATCATCTAAGTGATTGGGTAAAATGCCACATAAGCTAAGAAGAAGAAGTTCACTAAAGCCAGTTTATTCCCATGAGACCAGACTTACCCCCCTGAACGAGGTGATGCCTCAAAAAAGTATATTCGTTAAAATAGCATTTAATATCTAGGAAAAAATCGGAACTCCTCGTTGTTGTCCGTGGACCTCTTCAAGGTTCAAATGGTCATGCGGATTTTATAATCTTGAAGAACAATTTTAAAGCCATTAACAATGATGCCATACTATTGGTAGATTCCCATTAAGTTTATTGTTTACATAAGAACACAGATCCTGGTTACACGTCTGATGAAAAAATGAAGTCAATGGCAGTCCACGAGTGTGAATCTTCAATTCACATTCGTCGATCGTTCTTTTTGCACTATGGTAGGTACTGAGATTGCCAATTTATATATTCTCTTAAACTACTCTTTTGAGCAGGAGTAGCAAAAACCCATGGAATAATAATAGTATAGAATACTCTTTAGCCTGCAGTAAACGCGACTGCTTTATGTTGACTAATTTGATGAACATTTTGCTACGAGCATTCTGTAATCATTTGGCCGTCTGCGTGATACGTTCTCCAAATAAGGATTTTTTTAACTGCTCGCAAAATTATTTACGCAGTCATAACGAGTAGTACTATACGAACAATGTCTACCAGCAGAGTCATACATATATTGACACGAGCCGGCCAATAAAACGGCCTCATTTTTTCAGCGAGGTATTGTATGGGAATGAGTATTCTATAGTTTTATTATTATTTATTTATTTATTTATATAACACTTCATTATCGCTACTCCCACCACCACCCGCTCTGCCTATGGGGACTGTAATCGGTCCCTTCACAGAACGCTAAGTGAACGACAAAAAAAATGCATAGCACGAAAAGTAGCTCATGGAGCCCTCTAGATTAGCAATCTCGGCACCATAGTGCAAAAAGAAACAATCAACGAGTGCGAACAGAAAATTCACACCCGTGGACTGTCTATGACCTCAGATCCCCCTACATGTAGACCATCAGAGAAGTGACCAAGATCTCTGGAAATAATTAATTTAACGGGAATCTTCTAAAAGTAAGGTACCATATCTATGACAGAAAACCTTAAAAGCTTTATAATTTTTCTTCGAGATCACAAAATCCGCATGACCAATGGGACCTTGAAGAGGCCCACGGACAGCAACGAGGAGCTCCGATCTATATGAGGACACCATTGGGTGGCAACATTCCCAAAGGATATGTTCCGAAGTTTGGTCCGGGTATTGACAGAAATGACATGAAGCAGATGAGGCAATGTTAAATCGGTGAAGATAACTTTTAAAGTTTCCGTGTCCTGTGAAAAATTGGGAAGTCCAAAAGTCTGGAACAACCCAGGGAGATTTAAGACGATACCTCACGTCGGGAAAAAATAAGTAGGTAATTCTTCCCACTGAGCAGGCCGTCCAGCGAGTCTGCCAGATGTTCTGCAAATTTTCATTTACAGTCCTTTCAACAAAGCCGCGTGACACTCGACCCTCTGGAGGGAAGAGAGGAATATTTCCGATCATAGAAGAACAGCCCCGCGTAAGGTTGAAAACAGCCCCTCTACGCTGAAGTTCCAGATCAAGGGGAGTCATGCCTGTCAAAATTGGCAGTGCTTCAGTGGGACTCGTTCCATATGCTTTGGATAGAGCGATGAGAGCGAATCGTTGGCCTGAGAGCAAAATTCTACGTATATGTTGAAGCTCACAGGCGTGAGACCAACATCCTGCTGCATAGCAAGCAATGCCGAGGTAAACTGCCTTATAGAAAAGACAGGATACTTGAAACTGTAAACCCCAGTGTGCCTTGGCGATGTGTGAAATCTTTAAAAAAGCTGACTTTGCTTTGTCGACACACAATCGAGCATGGTTTTTAAAATTTGGTCCTCTTTCCAGAACAACTCCTAGGCAAGTGATTTGGTCCCGAAAACTTACATTTGTTCCTGAGAACTTAATAGACGGCTGTCTACGTAGTAAGCCTTTGAAAACCAAGCCATATGTCTTATTAGGAGCGAAGCAAAGTTTATTTTTTACACCCCAGTCGGAAACTAAGGAAAGAGCTTGAGTAGCTGAGTTCTCAATAAATCTACGGGAATAACCACGGACGAGGATGTATGCATCATCGGCATACGCTTGAATCGTACAATTACTGGAGAGAGGAAGATCCAGCAAGTCATCAAAAAGAATGTTCCAGAGAAGTGGACCGAGAACAGAACCCTGAGGACATCCAATGCTTACCTGTCGCGTATGTAGAAATTGTCCCCCAGGCAGGACTATGCGGCGATTTTCAAAGTAACTCTTAACTATCAGATATATATTGCGGGGTATATTCCTTGACTTCAGTTTATGCAAAATGAGCGGCCACCAAGCATTGTCAAATGCACCACTAATGTCAAGGGAAATAGCAATAACATATTTTTCGTCAGAATGTCTTACAAATTCTGACGATAACACTTCATTGTATATACATAAAATTACATAGTACAAATGGCGGACTTATTGCCTGGAGGCAATTTCTTCCAGTCAACCATCTGAGATTAAAAGTACATAACATAGTTTCGGCATATACATAATAACACAACCAGTATAAGACAGCAAAACAAAAAGTGAGAAATCACATAAATTCAGAAAGGAGTGGAAAATCAGAAAGGGAAGGGAGAGGATGAGGAGCGATCAAAAGGGATGGAAATAAAATTGGGATATATTTTCGTTATGGAATTGATAGGAAGAGTGAGCATTTAAGACGAGATTTAAAAATTGGAAGTGATGTGGCAGTTCTAATATCAAATGCTAAATTGTTCCACACCCGGGCAGCATGAATAGTGAAGGAAGATGAATAGTATTCTGTAACGTGAGGTGGGATGGCAAGGGTTCTTTCTTCTCTAGACCGAAGTGGGAGTCCATGAGAGGCCAACGGTTGAAATCTTTCTTTCAGATTGTTGGGGGCATTCGGATTGTTTAATACATTAAACAGGAGGCAGAGGGTGTGCTGATCTCGGCGCAGATGGATGGGAAGCCATTTAAGTTGTTTGCGAAGATGCGATATATGATCGTACTTACGGAGGTTAAATATGAATCGTATGCAGACATTTTGTAGACGATCTAGTTTGTTAAGATGTTCTTGATTGAGATCTAAGTAGCAAATGTCTGCAAAGTCTTTTCAGAGAGTGGTTACTACGAAAAACCTTGCGGCTAACTTCATTGACTTATTCAGTCCAAGAAAAATGCTGGTTGAACAAAATTCCTAGATTTTTCACAGTTTTAGATAGAGGTATATCTGTGCCATTCAGTGAGGGGAGAGGAAATGTACCATTTGCCAATTTAGCACAATGTTTGGGGCTACCTATGATAATGGCTTGGGATTTAGTCGGATTGAGGAGAATTCCATTTTCAGCTGCCCATCTGACTATATGACTGAGGTCTGAATTCATATTCTATGCAAAAACCACGAAAAAAAATTATATCTGTCAATATTGTTCGAAATGTGTAATTGTTGAGATAATGGTCGTTAGACGTGAACGTTAAATGTGTCTACATCGATAACGGTATACTTACAACCAAAAAATATAATTGTACTTATGCAAAATTCAAAATCCGTGTGAAAGTCCCACGGTCTTTCCAAGAAAATGATCCTCGACAATTTGAGAGAAGAAAAACTGTTTTGAATGCAGCCTCTTTAACACTGTATTGAATCGCAACGTGAACAATGACAAACAAAAGAAAGGAACTATAAAGAAGTCTCTGTGCGAGGGCTCCGGGCGAAGATTGCTAAGTATCTCTTTCTCTGGACCACATAAACCTCACCATCCTCCGGGATAATTTGAATATGGACACAAAAGACCTCGACAACATGCAAATGTATGCACCTCACTTATTTGCTCCTTTTTGTTACACGTCGCAAATAGAGCTTCCAAATTTGTATTCGAATATCGAATCGCAAATTAGTGCCTACCTAAACTATTCGAATATCGAATCGCAAATTATTGCCTACCTAAACTATTCGAATATTGAATCGCAAATTAGTGCCTACCTAAACTATTCGAATATTGAATCGCAAATTGAATTTTTATTTCATTTAAGGCTCACAATCTGTCATCGGCTGGTTTACGTGATCACTTTATGCGCTTGTGCTACGTTCACCAATTGTGCCTTCTTATTGAGTTCCCTAACAATCCAATTTTTTGAAAGTTCATCTATATATTTTGATCGCAAAAATTTAAGCTGACACACCATCGCCATCTATGAAGTAACGAAGAAACTTTTTTGTAACGCCATCTATTGAGAAATTGTTTTTTTGTAAACAATGAAAGCAACAGTCCTTATACATGAGGTGACAATGCTTTCGCACAAATGTCACACCTGAATCGCGCCAGAATTATAAGCATATTTTTGGCTTGTTTACTAGCTTGCACCAATGTGTGTGTAAATCGAATATTTTTATATGCAGCTTTAAAAATATTCGATTAAGATAAATTTATTACATAAAAGAACATAAACAACATGTCATGTCAATCCTTTAATATTAAGAGTAAGTACCAGCTGTGTTTGATAACTAGTCGAATATAGGTATCTACATACATTCATATATACCATCACGCCCATTCACTATTTGGGGTAGGTAAGAAGAACCGAACGCCAGACTCTTCTATCTTTACATACATGCATTGCCTAATTTATATCCATAGATCGCGTCATACATGCTCTTCTATTATTATGACTTTGTATATGTTCCCATCTTACAAAATCTCATTTATATACATATATTTTATTTACAAAAAAATACCTAAATGTCCTTGTTAAACAAGTACATATACATCTTCCTACGTTCCCTAAAATAAGCATAAATGCTTGTGCTATAGGTGAACGAAATCGGTCGAGGCAGAATTCGAACTCACAACCACTGGATTAGGTACTAGCCTAGTTGATCCATATGATCATGTGAACTCTTTTTCGGCGGGCCCCTACACCTCATTCTACTCTTTTCATCCTTGTATACTTTCTTTGTCAGGCGTTCATCGTTTAGTCTCTCCACATGTCCGAACCATCGCAAAGTAATTTTCTTCATTCTACGCACAATGTATTTAACATTCTTTTCTGATTTCCTTTGAATATAATATATTTTTTTAATTGATTACATTAAATAAAACAGAAATATTTTTTTTATTCGAAAGAAGTAATTTGCCATTGAAAAATTTAAATCCACAAATTAAGTACGTACGTCAAATATCCACATATTCTTAGTTTTTGTTGCAAAATTAAAATAATGTTACATTTTTATAATATTATTCTAAAGTGAATCGAGTTAGGTATACCTACTCATCTTGTTTAATTATCAACTTTTGCAAATAATTTATTTTTAATAATAATTCGAATATCACACATACGGATATCTCTCCAGACGCCATCTCTGACTTTCTGCAAAACAAAATTTCGAAAATTCACTCTACAACAATTTCGCCATCTCCTACCTCTTATTCAACCAACATAAGCAATAGTTTTCTAAATTATTTCATTGAAACAAGTGAACAAGAAATCATCAAATTCATCAATTACTCACCCAACAAACATTGTTCCTTAGATCCGATACCAACATGGCTCTTGAAAAAATGCTCTGTTATAATAGCACCCTATCTCTGCAAACTGTTCAATTTATCATTGAGCTCTGGTGTAGTACCAACAAGTCTTAAAGAAGCAATAGTAACCCCGATTCTAAAGAAGCCAAACCTCGACCCTGATGACATTAATAACTACAGACCCATATCCAACTTACCTTTTATCGCTAAATTACTAGAAAAAATTGTATGTACAAGACTAAATGACTTCATTGAGACAAACGGAATGTTTACCAAACTTCAATCTGCGTATAGAAAATATCATTCAACTGAGACTGGAATTCTTCGAATATTATCTGATACGATTCTAGCTACTGAAACCGGAAATCATGTTCTATTAACATTTCTGGACATGAGTGCAGCTTTTGATACGATTGATCACACTATTCTCACTGAAAGACTCAAAACAACTTACGGTATGCGAGAAAACACATATAAATGGTTTCAATCTTATCTCACAGGACGACACCAAACAATCAAATTCAATAACCTAAAATCATCTCCCGCTTTTGTAAAATTCGGAGTTCCCCAAGGTTCCGTGCTAGGTCCGTTACTATTTATCTTATACACAAAAGACATATTTTCAATCATTGACTCCCACGGACTACTCGCACACTGTTATGCGGACGATTGGCAGCTTTACTTTTATTGCTCACCAGAAAATGCTCACCATCTAAAAACCACAATCTGTAAATGTATCGAAGATATCGGTGTTTGGATGTCAGCAAACAAACTTAAGCTAAACCCAACAAAGACAGAACTACTCTGGACAGCAACACGCAAACGAAGCCATTTAATAGACACTTCCCCACTAACTTTCGAAAATTCAGATATTCTTCCTAAATCCTGTGTTAAACTTCTTGGAGTCAAAATAGATTCAAATCTAAGCTTTTCAAACCAAATTAACACAGTTACCTCTTCTGCTTTCTTTCAACTAAGACGTTTAAAGTCAATCCGAAGGAGTATCCCAATTGAAGCCATGAAATCTTTGGTAAGCGCCTTTGTTGTCTCCCGTTTGGATTATTGTAACGGTATATATGCGAATTTACCAAAGAAAGAAATTAATAAAATTCAGTCAGTTTTCAATGCTGCAGCCAGACTCATCACTGGAGCCTCCAAATTTTCTCACATCTCTCACCATCTTCGCAATCTACATTGGCTTAAAGTCCCCGAAAGAATTGAATATAAGCTCTGTCTCATAATATTTAAAGCACTTCGTGGTATGGCTCCTACTTACCTCTCTGAACTGTGCATTCCGCTTTCAATAAATGACAGACAATCATCACTTCGTTCTGCCTCTTCATCCATGGTTGGGAAATTAGTTGAAATAAACAGGGTGCACACAACTAATTTCGGTGATCGTGCATTTGCTGTGGCAGGACCAAATGCATGGAATAAGCTCCCACACACCCTCAGACAAACCGAAAATATATCTTCGTTCAGGAAAAAACTCAAAACGCACCTTTTTCGCAAATCTTACCAGAGCCGAAATGATACAACATAATCATTTTTTCAGCGCCCTTGAGGTGAGATATTCACAAAAACGGCGCTATATAAATTATCCAAATTTATATTATTATTTATTATACGAACAATTCGATTACGAAAATATATACCACTATTTTAATAATTCGAATACGGAACGCACGATTTGGAAGCTCTGGCCGCCAAGTGGCCAATCACGTACACAGATGACGCGGAGAAAATCGATTGAGTGGCCAAAAGAAGACAATCTCGAAGATGAGATGTACTCGAGTAGGTAGATACAAAGAATCCAGACAAAGAAGATAATAGTTGTCTCATTAACCAATCAACAATGATGCTGTCCCGATGCGAAAATTAACGGAAGCCGATTCGATAATAATGGTGTAGACCTTGCATATTGTAACAAAAAATTGTGTGTACTTACCCTTACAATGGATATGTTTTGTCAAATTTTTGTTCCTGATTGTTTCGTTGTACTGGGTATAATTATTTAGTTTTTTAGTAAATTTTAAGCATAATACATATAAAAGGTTTTGTACTCCTCAATGATTCAGTCCTTAAGAAGCTCAAAATTAAAGAAAGATTGTCTACAGTGTGCAGTCGCCAGGTACTGAGCTTCTTTGGTCACATTGCCAGGAGAGAGCCAGGTTACCTAGAAAATAGTACTGTCACAGGTAAAAGAAGCAGAGGCAGATCTCCTGCGCAATGGTGTGACCAAAGGAAGGAGATGACCTCTATACGACAGAGCGAGTTGAGGGGAACAAAGATGACTGGAGACAATTCGTTCTGTCCATTGGCGGACGTCAGCACTGAGAAAATGCATGGTCGGGCCTAGGTTGCGGCTCTAAGGGCCTAGGCAGTAAAGGCGGGGGTGGGCGGCCGACGCTGTTGTGCCCTCGTCAATTCTGTACTTAGAGAAGAGCAGGACGGACGCCTCTAGTCTCGCTCGGCAGTTACTCGTCAAACTGTGGCGAATGTTGTTGTGTGGTTCGGGCACACCGCCGGCGCAGACGTCGGGTCAGACATCCTGTGTTGACAACTAGACGTCAAATCTGACAGGTGATGATTGCGTCGGATGCCCCCGGTGTTAGCCCGCGGAACCTTCGGACGCCAACACGAGGACCGAGGGGTGCGGGGGCAAGCCCTTCCGTTCGATCGGTTATGCTAGGGGCTTGCCCCGGCTGCCGATCTTGAGCGGTTGCCCCGCCGTTTGAGGTTGGATTCTCGGGGGCAGTGGTTGAACCCGATGGATGGTGGATATTTTGTGTTTGTCCGATGTTGCGGCTGCGTCCGGTGGTGAACAGGGCCAATGGGCTCTATAGCGTCGCCGGCGTGGAAGTGGATCGCGATCTCCCTCGATGTCCATTGGCGGTTCCGTGGATCACGACCGTCAGCACTGAGAAAATGGAAGAAATATGGATCGGATGACAGTGATTCTATAATCCATAATCCACTTCTAGAAAGAAAAGTCAACAATGAAAATATTCATTGACAAAAAAAATATGCTCCTGCTACGAGAGTCCTTCGTCGTAACATAAGTAAAATAATGTACCTATACCACTAGTTTTCAAAACGTAGCAAATTCTTATAGAGTGCGTAGAATTGATATTTGACAACATACGCAGTTTTTAGTTACTCGAAAAATCTGTTAATGCCACGAAAAATTTTCATCAGATATAGCATATTGCTTAGGAAATTGATATTGAGTAGGTACGTTTTAAATTGATATACGACAAAATATTTTTTAGTTGCTCGAAAAATCTTCTATGGATATATGCGATACAATACGTTACCAATAGTCGTCTGAAAAACCTGATGATGCTACGAAATATCTCTAAGCCATCTTATCATATAACATTATGATTTCAGTTCATGTCAAATAAATATTTGACAAACTAGGTAGGTAAACTTTTGAATCCTCTGAAAAATTTGCTGATGCCGCGAAAAATCTTCGTCGGAGGCGATAAATATCATAAGCGTGCCAAATTGTTATTGGATAGGTGTTAAATTGACATAATTTGACAAAGTACCTACCTACCCATCAGTGAGACACAGAGAGCAATATAGATTGAAACAATAGTCTGATAATAATTATTATAGCGAATACTCGAGCCACTAATATATGCCGTCGGAAATATTCGACCGAAAAAACGGTTGGGTAGATCAGTGAATAATTTGTTGACTTATGTCCCGTTATAAAATTCCTCGCGCGAATATTCCCATGAGCGAAGTTAAAGCACCGATTATGTCACACTAAATGACTTTTGGTAATAAAGTACAAGGGTATATGCAACATGTGCGTTCTCTGGTGATGGGAAAAGTGCACTTATTAAAGGTTTGCGACCAAAATTCACACTACCACGAACATGATCTACATAGGTACAAAATTAATATGAACATTCCTTAAACAGACTTGCGTATTTAATTTATGTTTACACTGTACATTATCTTCACTTATCTATCAGTCTTTAATAAAAATTTGCAATCGATTTTTAACAAGCAGTTAGAGATGACAATGCATGTTAAAACTGCCTTTCAGCTTGATTCATTTGATATTTTGATAAAATTTAACAATTTTGTATTTCGTACAAAGTAAACGGGCTAAACGTTAAAAACGTTAATTAGAATTTTATTCGGTTAAATGCAACAATAATATTTGACTGTTTTTAATGTAAAAAACAGTAAAAATTATAATAATATATACATTTATAAACATGGTTTAACGGTGAGCTAAATTAAAATTAAGGAAAAATGATTAACAAAGTAATAATGCATGGTAGTTAAAAATCGATTACAAATTTAATACGTGAAGAAATACAATAAATAGGGAGTCCTCAATTTTTATTTTTTAGGTACTTGTTATTAATTATTAATTATGTTTACAATAAATAAAAGGATTTGTTCTGGGTAAAACACAGGGAAGTCTTCACCACAGAGGTAACTAACAAAAAGGAAAGAAATGCGTTCAGATATAATTAAGAATAACAATTTAGTATGCAGTTGTCTCTATATGATCTCTCCCCAAACATACAAATTAATGAATAATCTTTCGAAACTGTCAGTGAGTTTGTGGATCTTGTTACTGTGGTAACGAATAACAACAGTGTCTCCACCGAAATCGGGAAAGTAGCTGCACACCGGTGCTACTTTGGGTTGCAGAGAAATGACATTGAATGAATTACATGAAATCTCGTCACATTTCTAGAAAAACCCAGGTCATGCTTTATAAAACTCTTATTTGACCAGTACCAATGATGTTTGGATCGGAATGCTGGACAATCAGTAAGGTACGATGAAACTCCTTCGACTTTGGCAAGAGATTTTCAATAGGAATGTGCTGCGGAGGATATATGGCCCAATTTGTGACAATTGGTGAGTGGCGTATCAGATTCAACAAGGAGCTCTAAGATCTTTACAAAGATCCCATCATCTCCAG
Organism: Molanna angustata; assembly: GCA_963576475.1. Classification (NCBI taxonomy): domain Eukaryota; kingdom Metazoa; phylum Arthropoda; class Insecta; order Trichoptera; family Molannidae; genus Molanna; species Molanna angustata. Next base: position 5,737,420 of record OY754980.1, read on the forward strand.
AAAGATAATGATTGGGAATCTTAGGTGGGCTGGACATGTACAAAGAATGGACGATGGGAACATTGGGACATTCCAATAGTGATTTTGAATGGGAACCAGGGGGAAGAAAGAGAGCTGGAAAGCCGAAGCTTTGGTGGATGGACGGAGTTAGGAAGGATGCCAGGTGTCCAGCAATGGCGTTGCGCTGCGCAAAACCGACAATCATTGAGGCGAACTCTGCATACAAGAGGCCAAGACCCGACCAGGGTTATAAAGCCAAGGATGATGATGATGATTTCTCATACGGATGTACTAATTTATTCTTCGATTACCAGATTTATGCTTCTGAAAACTAAAATGCAACCCTTTGGAGCAACAAACGAAGGTGTTAAACTTCTTGGATTTTCTTGGGAAATTCCAGATCTACCTACTTTTAATAGTATGGGGGAATAGATTCAACGATTATTAAAGTATAAGTATATAGTAAGAGAAGTTACTTTGGTTTCACTAAACTCCATTTCTGCGGGACAAAATAATTATTCTATTTTCTGAAATCAAGGTATTTACTTTGACTACATTTTATTTACCATAGGCTTTGTAAAATAACTTACCTTATATGCATGTTATAATGTTTATCATAAAAGTTTATTGAAAATCACATTCATTCCAACTACCTATTTATTATCGCTACGCTTCAATAAAATCACCAGAAAGGTATGTTTTGCTAGAAAAAGTGTTGATTTTTAAAAGATCAAGACCATCCATTCTGCAAGACCAAAATTCAAGTTTTGTATTACTTTGCAATGAACATATACATTCTTTGAATTAGTAAAAAAAAAACGAAAATCTTCGTGCGATGATAAGGATAACTCTGAACGCGGTCCGAGTTTGCACATCACTATCTCGCAACCAAAGAAAACAAACCCATATGGACTAATGCACTTTTAATGAATTTATAACCCGAAAATATTTAAGTATTGCCCATATAATAAATTCGGGGCCAAAAACTTTTCATACCGATCCTGGTATCTAAAAGGCACACGAAAAAGAATGACATGTTACCCAAAGGTCATAACTTTTAACGATTGAATTCCTATAGTCTCAATATCGACTAGGGCATGTCACAAAAAACACATACCTCAACATTATATTATCATTAGGAACAGCTTTTCTCTTAGTAACACACGAAGACCACTAATCAGTAACAGAACTCTCAGAAGTCTGTCTTGATTTTATTTTGTATCTCTTATTCTGTTAAAATAATAAATAATTTAGATATTTTAAACGGAATTCTGAATTTTAAATCTATTTTTTTTTCTCAACGACAGCAAATATGTAGATACCAAGAACAAAAGGTAAAAGGCAATAATGGTTTCCAACGGGTGCGATGAAGAGATCTAGGGAGGCGTTTTGGTCAAAGGCAAATTCAGGGGGCCTTGAGAACCAGTCGCCGCCCCTCTAGGCAATGGAAGGAGTCAAAGCATAGGCCGTGCGTAGTCATGACAAGATTGACACAAGTCCATACTATGTGAGGCTAAGTGTAAACCAAAAATCTCCGTGTAGTGTCTAAGGATTGATGTACAGAACATAAATTTTCTCACTGCGCGGCAATTATTTTTCATTTGTTGATACAAACACAAAAAGACTGAAATATCCTCACTGCGCAACAACTTTCGTTTTGATTTGTTGATATTTGATCCAGCTAGACTATGGAATAGCATAAGTCATATAATAAATAAAAATATTTATCTGACAATACCTGATTACATCTTACTCTCCTCTTCCGTTCCTTATCCTTTAGTTTTCCTATCATTGCTATGAATTGTTCTTATATGCTATCTTCTTTGTTTTTTTTTACTTTTCTTCTGCTATCTTTATTTATTTTTGTAATGTGATTAACTTATTGATATAGTACATACTGTTTTGTATATTTAACATTAACTAGGCCCGCCAGTGTACTAATTATATGTCCAGAAAGATTCAAATAAATTAATAAACAAGATGAAATTGAAAATTTTCCGCTGTGGGACAATTTTCGTTTTGATTTGTTGAGACAAACACGATGTAATTGAAAATTTCTCGCTGTGCGACAATTTTCGTTTTGATTTGTTGATACAAACACAACAAGATTTAAATTTTCTCACTGCGCGGAAATTATATTTTGGTTTGTTTTATTACTATACAACGCGGTGAATGCGAAAGTGTCTTCGAAAAGGGGGGCGGTGAATATTTTTTTGGATAATGGGACGGTAATAAAGTAAAAAAAAGGTTTGAAAACTCGCTGGTCAATCTCTCCACCGTGATGCAAAAAGAACAATTAACAAATGATTAGCAGTCATATTTATGCATATTGTTGTGTCTATTTCAGATGATTGTACGTAGAGCATCAGATAGATGATTGAATTTTATAATAATAATTTATTTATTTGGGACAGAAACAGCGATCAAAAAAGAAAAATATACAAAACAGTAAAAAAAATAGAAAAAAAAATAATAATGAACCCCTATCTACTACCTATATTTTTTCGTTTACATTGACATTGTTTTTTGAGATTGAACCAAAATGATCCCTCGAAGGGGTCCACGGATAGTAACAAAACCTAGTGAAGAAGTATTAGAATTAGTAGAAATGAATAATTTTGATCCATAGTATTTATATAATAAATATGAAAATAAAATAAAATAATTAAAATAACATGGGCGTACCTACAAAAGATTCTTCTCTATAACGAATTTTAGAAAAAATACAGTTACATATTTAGACTTCGAGGCATTCAATTTGAAAAGTTAATTCATTATCAATAACCTATAACGAACATTAAAGCCCGCATTTACCATGAGACCTTAAAAATTCTTGGCAATTCACATGTACTGTCTCAATAATCTGTTAAATATACCTACACACCACACATTCAATATTCCCATTGACGAATTCTTTGGCTTTTTTTACGAATCGAGAAGAATTTGAATTAATAAAGTTATGGTGCTATGTCGTCTTAATTCAAATACATACATTTTTAAGAAAAAAAAAATGAATTATACCCATCAAGCAATTTCCTTAGTTGATTTTGTAAATTTAATGCAATATTTTAAAAGAGAAAAAAAAGAGATTACGATAATATCTGGTTGCCTAATACCGAGCCCCATTAACTCTATCCAATTGTTAGCATTGCCCCCCCCCCCCCCCCCCACGATCAAACGGCTTGTTGCAGCAGAAGTCGAACGAAGCAAGCAGCAAACTGACCGTAGACACCCAATGTATGGCTCAGAGCCGTATCAGTGCAGACTCAAGTCTAGAAGAAGCTTCATGAAATGACCCCCCTAAGCCCAACTGCGGTCACTGTGGCGTGATCGTGTCGAACCCACGCAGTTGCCACCCGCGGAGGACGTGTCAGTGGGACACAAAATGCCTTATCCAACATAGAGATCGCTCAATAGGTTCAGAACGGGTGTCTCCTGCTGTTACAGTGACCTCAAGAAATGGGGTTACAGGGAGGAAGACATCTGCGAGTGTGGCGCCAGACAGGATAACGTACACCTACTGTCTTGTCCCATGATAGGAGCGACATGCAAACACTAGTGGAATCCAATGACGAATATGATGGTGTTCCGGACAGGAAAGTTAATATTACGATAGTATTATAGTTAGTATTATTATTAATATTTAGTATTATTATTAATATTTCATAGTTATTATTAGTTATTATTAGTTATTTTTAGTTATTATTAGTTATTATTAGTTATTATTAGTTACTATTAATATTTTGGTATTTTAACAATTAATTACTGATACAAATAAGTGATTCAAACCTATAAAATTTATAAAAAAATATTTTTCATGGAGGTGGAGCAATAAAATTTGAATCCGTGTCTTCGGTTTTCACCAATTATATGCAATTTCCAACAAAATAAGGCAATTATCGAAAGGTGTCCGACACAAATGTACCCAATGACATTTTGGGTGCAGTGACAGGCGTACCTACTCATAAACAATTGTGCACAACGACTAGTGCGCACATTCAACTTATTGTCTCGCCTTCGTGACTTTGTATAGTAGGTATGGTATCTTAACGGACCTTGAAGGTATACTGTATGATGTAAGTAATGTATTGTTTACCACTATTGTAGAGATGGATAAGACTACATAATAATTCACAAAATTATATTTATTTTAATTTGGTATAATATAAATTAATGTTGTGACTGTACATAATATTAATAAATGTGGAGACTGTAAATAAAATAAAATGATTGAAATTTAAAATAAATGTAATAAATTTGTGAAATTAAATATAATTACATGAAATTTAAATAAATTAATTGAATGAAATGAAATGCCATAAATGTTATTAAATTAAATTTAATTAAATCACCTTATGTATATGTTATTAAAGTAAGCAAATGAAATTGAATTAAATGACTTGAGATTTAATTTAATTAAATTAGATATAATTAAATGTCAATAAATATACTTGATTCAAATTATATTTGATTAAATTACATTAAATTCAATTAAATTAATATTTAATGAAATTCCATAAATATTATTGAATAATATTTATGGAATTTCATTACTGTAGTTAATGAAATTAAAGTGAATTAATTTACTTCTTCTTATTTACTCTTCTGGACTTAAAACATTAGTTAGTTGGAAGAAATTGCTTAATGTCAAAGAATTCGACGCTTGCTCAGGGTGCAAAGATTATTATTATTCGAATAAATTAAATTAAATAGTCATAAATTAAATTAGATCGAATTCAATAAATGAAATTAAATTTAATTGTATAAAATTGAATTTAATTTAATTTAATGCAATTCAAATTAATTCAATGAAATGAAACATTATGAAATTCAGAAAAAATGTGCATATAAACACATAGTACAAAATACATAAACTTGCTGTTTTGTACATACATACCATCACTCATAGAGAACCGAACGCCACATTTTTCTATCTTGACACACGTTCATTTCCTCATCAAAATTCATACATCGCCTTATACATGTTCGTCTGTTGTTTACGCTTCTTACATTTCTGTCTTTCATAATATCATTTACATGGTTGTGCTATCCTTTTCTTGGGTGCCCCCGACCTCTTAATCCGTTCCCGTCAGCTTTGTATATTTTCTTCAGCAGGAGTTCTTCATTCATTCTTCACAAGTGGCCAAACCATCTCAATGTGTTAACTTTCATTCTAATAATTACATCTTTCTTTGTCTTGCGTTCTTTCCTTGCGTCTTCATTTCGTACTCTGTCATACATCGTTCTGTTACAAATTCTTCAAAGCTGATTCTTTCACAAAACAGCAAGTTCTTCCAAGAGAGAAGAATTGCTGTTTTGTGAAAGTAGAATGATAACTTACGATTGTGTCGTGTTTTAATTTAAAACTTAAACAAAAATGCTCTACTAACAAACATTTGTCGGTAACATTAAGTTAATTGAGATGAATTTATTCTTCATGGTCATAAATTTGCCTTTGTTTACTTGATGTACCATAATAAATAATGAAAATAACTACCTCAGAACAAAGATAATCCAGTAGGTATATAATTATCCTGGCAGTAGGTATGCGTTTAGCCTACACTTAACTTAACACTTAATGCTATACACCATAATATAGGCAGTATGCTCAATAACAATATTATATACAAAATATATACCCACTAATGTAGTGTTCAGGACCGTTTCCACTGAAGGCTAAAGCACCAGGCGCAAAGAAATCTAGGGCGCCAAATATATGGAAAGGATCCAAAAGAATTACTGTAATAAACTGTGTTGAGGGATGAATAATTAACGCCGTATAAATCACAGTATCTATTTTCATCATGTATGTTTGGCTACCTAGCTAACAAGAATTAAGAGCCCCGCTCATACCATGCGGCTATTTATACCTTTCGCCCATCTCTGTCATACTATGTTGTCTCATTCACATATTCCAATATTAAAGTAACATAAAAAAGAAGCAATAAAATATTAATAAATCAATAAAATTGTAAAATTTATTAACCTACATATATATACCTATATTTATTATCACGCCATATTTTACAATACATACATACATATTCGTATGGTGTGTGTCAGGCGCTTACAGTGTAACATTTATATCCCTCAGCCAGTTTCTGGCTTCGGTCGTCAGTTTATTTAAAATATGTACTCCTCCATCAAAACCATATAGAGGGCATTCATCTATGATGTGGTTCAAGGTCTGGATTTCTGTGCCACATTCACAGCGTGGGTCTTCAATATAACCCCATTTGTGCCTTTCATACGTACTTCTACTGCAGTTCGTCCTTATGCGGTTGAGTATTGCCCACTCTCTGCGGCCAAGGCCAAAACCTGACACCCTGTCCGAAGGCACGGCAATGATGCCTCTGTTTCTGACATCACTAGATTGCCACTCCTTTAGCCAGGCTTCCTCAACTGAAAAATTGTCCTCTTCCAATTCTTGGGCCCTACTCCAGAAGGGTTTTCTTGATCTAAGCCTGGTCTCAGGTGTGTGTCTAATAGCAATGTTCAGAAGTGAGTCGTTATTCCATGCTCTTGTCCACTCCCGTAGGGTAGCTGCATTCCTTCGGATATGTGGGGGTGCAATGTTTGTTAGGACCGGGAGCCACTGACACTGGGTCGGTTTTAGAACACCAGATACTATTCTCATGGTGGTGTTGAGTTGAGTGTCTATTTTATTAGTGTGCGTGCTTCCAGCCCACACAGGTGAGCAATACTCAGCAGCAGAGTAAACAAGAGCCAGTCCTGCAGTTCGCAGAGTATCCGCATTTGCTCCCCAGCCAGATCCCGCAAGTTTTTGAATAATATTGTTTCTAGATTTAAGTTTTCCACCCAATGTCTCGAGCTGCTTCTTGTAGGTCAATGTTCTATCTAGGGTAACTCCTAGGTATTTCGGGTATTCTGTTTGATTCAAGAGTGCCCCTTTAAAATGCACTTTAATTCTGGCCGTAGACTGTCGGTTACTCAGATGAAACGTTGCGACTTCAGTTTTTGTTGGGTTGGGGTTTAGTCTCCATTCCTCAAAATATGCTGATAGTTTATGTAGGTCCCGCTCTAGCACTGCCGCGCTTTCACTTAAATCCTTCTATTTTACAATGATACAAACAAATATATTACAGCTGAACGGTTGTGAACGGGCCTTTAAAATGGAATAAATTGCCTCTTGACATACGTGGAGCTCAGAGCATTGACACCTTCGGTAAACTTCTTAAGACTGCCTTGTTTCGTAGGGCCAACAAATAAGCTACAGCGCCCTTGGAGTGATCTTGTATCACTAAACGGCACTTTATAAATTTTTATTATTATTATTATTATTATTGCTACCCAACTAGGAAACCACGTTCTATGGCTAGCAGTTTGCAATTTTACAATGACAATATATTATGAACTGGGTGATAGTTTCCGCTCTACATACATTCGGTAGGCACACAATCAAGATACTTTGTAATAATAACTAATTAACCACTACATCAATAAACATCAAAACAGCCCCCTAGACAACGTGTTATTTAGCTCAAGAAAAGAAACAAGAAAAGATAACTCAATTTATGGAAGTGACAGTTGTCACGTGACTGACAACTGTCACTTCCATACATTGAGTTATCTTTTCTTGAGCTAAATGATTCGTTGTGTCTAGGGGGGCAGACACATAACTCACATAATATAACAGATAGATGGGTCGATGGCAGAGCGGTTAGCGCGCTGGGCTAGTAATCCAGTGACCGCGAGTTCGAATCATGCCTCGACCGATTTCGTTCACCTATAGCACAAGCATATATTTGCTTATTTTAGGGAACGTAGGAAGATGTATATGGGTGTTTCTCTGTAAACTGGGCAAGTTGTTCTAAGAAAGTTGTCTAGGCCACTTTTTTGCTTATATATTGTACAAATCTTATTAAAAGAATAGATATCTACTAGGTTAATAATAAATAGCAGATGAACCAAAAATATTTCCAATACGTTAGATTGGAAATATTTTTGGTTCATCTGCTAATCATACGTCATTTAAAAACCATAAGGAAGAGGTTAAAAAAAAAAAAAAAAAGCAATTAAATTTTCGTAATAGACTACATTTCTCTAACTATCCTCAAGCTCTTAAACACCACAACACAAAACTACTGGAGACACGCAGATCAATCCATGATATTTGTTTTCTATATAAAATTATTAACGGTCTGATCGACAGCGCACCCCTTCTAAGCACACTCCGTTTTCAATGTCCACTTAGGAGAAATAGAAACCATTCTTTCTTTTATATAGAACCTTCTAAAACTGCTAAATTCTTATATTAATAGAGCTTGTACTGGGTAGGTACAATAGAAATTGTTTGAGCGTTCCGGAGTTGGATATGTTTGCTTCAAGTTTTTATGTATTCAAAAAAAAAATTGTGAATTTGTCGGATGTTTAATCTGTGCTCTGTTTTATTGTGCACATCTTTAACTTTTTAATTGTGCCCCTTTAACATTAACTTTAACTTAATTTTAATTTACTATTCTTCATACATTGAGACACGTGAGGCAAATCATAATATGAGTTTCTAGTGGTCAATGCTTCCCCCCACTCCCCTTCCTACCTCTCTCCTTTCCCATCCTGTCTTCATAATTGTTAATAAATGTGTATGTACTCAATATATTTAGAACACTATAATTGGCAACATTAAAATTATCTCTGTATATCTGTATAAATCTTTATTGTAATGCTGTTGTATTCTATAAAATAAAAATAAATAAATAAATAAATGTTGTCAAGTGTGTTGATGAATTTACTTTTAAAAATGTTGCTTCTCTGGCAACTAACGGGTACAATGTCAAATATTAATTTAACACACACCCAATAACAATTTGCCACGTTCTGGAGACTTACTATATTTATCGTCTCACAGATAAAGACCAAAAACACAATTTAAAACTGTGTCTCCACCGGAAATGTAAACTATGTATAAACATATTGGTTAAACGTTTAAAATTAAGTGTTAAAAATAAGAACAACTCCCAGAACTAAGTAGGGGTTTCGTGACTTGGAAGAACCCGCCCCTTGAGAAGGGCGAATTGTCGGCAAACCTTAATTGCATTCGGATGAAACAATCGATCATTTTACAATATCATTTTTTTTTCGATTCGACGGACGTGCAGAATTTAACGAGAGAGGGAGTGTGTGTTAGAGAGAGAGAGAGAGAGGGTGGGGGTGCACAGATATGGATCAGTAAAGATAATATATTATATTCAATTAATTTAAATATACGCACCTTGAGGCGTTTATCAAAAACTCGTAACACTTAATAAATTATTATTGTGCATAGGAAGGGTTACCGCATGTCCCGTATGTGAATTTCACGCAATTGAATGTATGTAAGGCATCTATCAAAAAAAAAATACAAAAAATAAACATTAAAAATACCTACGTGATTTTTCTTTTTTATTATATAAGTACCATGCATGCTTTGGTACAGCTGATGAAATCCTGCGTTTGAGCGTCGGAAGAATTATGTAAAACGTACCGTATTGGTTTCTAGGAATTATCATAACCTTATATGTTATCTGCTAACCATTCAGTGGCAATTAACAAATATCAAACATTCATTTAATGGTCTCGCAAAATTAATAAGACAAAATATGACATTTTGACTAAATATAAATCTGAAATATATTATTTATTTATTTATTTTTCACACCTTTATAAAAAACGACTATTATGAAGATTACTGCTGTCCAACTAGGTAACCCTGTTCTAGGGCAGCAGTAATTTTATATATTACTAGTAAAACCCGGCTGACGTTGTCCTGCCTGTTTAATTATTTACCTCCAAATATATAAAAATGGTTGTTCTGTATGTTTCCTTTTTATTACTTAACGTTTTTATCTAGATTCGCTTACTATAATTTCGTTTTTTTTTTCCCTTCCATCCCTACGACCCTACAGTCCCTTTCGTCCCTATTCATTCATTCATTTTTAATTTTATTTCATTATTCAAACAAATATAGGTACTTGAACTTTTCGCTTTATACCAGTTTTATATAATATTATATATATACATATATATGGGTATATAGGATTTTTTTATTATTATTTTTGAAGACGCGAATATGTAATAAAAAATGTGAAAAGTAGAAGTGAAAAGTGGACTGTATTTTTGAAGGGCGATTCGTTGCAAACCACTGCAAGGCAAAGGAAGGATATAAGGAACACTCACTTACTTGATTTTTCCTTGGTGTTCTGCCTTGTTAGATGGTCACAACTTTCATTAAGATCCCACACACTCGCGGTAAGAAGACAATTATGGCGATTTCAGTGAGTGTAAAGGAGCGGTAAAATGGAAGATATATGGATGGACATCACAGGACGCGGTTTGAAAGGAGACTGATTTTGGGTGTAGGGCGGGCAGCAGTTGCAATAATATTATATGTCATTTGATATAAAAAAAAATACGACAGTAATTATAATGACATATTGGCGTCAACAATCTATGTATATATTTATTTATTCACTTATTTGTTTCATAATTAACTTATTTACTTATTCGATCCTTGATTTATTTATTTAGTTATTTCTAGTGTCAAATCAATACCAACTTTTTTTCATTTTTTTTGTGAGATATCGAATAAATAAATAAATTAATTAATATGCATAAACCTTCTGCGGAATGAGCTGAACAGATTCCCTTTTTATAAAATAAAATAAATAAATAAAGAAAATATTTTTTTGTGTGGATTTCATTGATCGGTTGCAGAGCGAACTCAGCGAATGAATGTATTTAAGAGGACATATAACGCTAAACTTAGTGACTGATACATGATATTATATTAAAACCGCCATGATATTATATTAAAACCGCCCAATGCACTATGAAGTTACGCGTTAGTAAGGGTAAATATCGCGTGCGTTATAAATGGTTTATACGTGATTTAAATTATCGGAAACCCCAAAATTGTTGATTTTTTGCATTTTAAGAACAAACCTTAGTTGAAATAAAAAAACTTTATCGGTCATTCACTTTGATTTTATGCACTCTTTAAGCGTATAAAAGATTAATTTCTCTACGACACATGGTTATGGAGTAATTTAACAAAAATGCTGGAAAAAAGGATATTTTTAATCATTTATGTATGGGAATTTAGGCTGAATTTTAAAATATTGTGACGAACATTCACTAGAGAAATGTTGAAAAGACTTATACTATTTTTTATAGAAACACACAGTTTTACATATTTGAGGGATTTGATTTGAAATTGAGGTGTTTAGGTTTATATGGCCCCTTAAAGCATTGACATTATCTCATGACAAGCAAACTTACTTGTGCTAATTTTTACTGTTAACATATTTATTTGGTATCATAATATTATAATCACCATACGATAAAAAAATATTTACAAATACATAGCGTTAATTACGACATTCAATACTAAATCTTCTATTTGAAAATACGCGAAGTACAATTTATTCATAAGAACAGTGGTCACAATATACATATATTTTGCAGTACCAACTTATATGAAATGCATTTTACTATCTCAAAACGTGACATAGTATTTAAAATTAAAAACAAAATAAAAAATGATCTACTTTTTAGCCTTAAAAGTACTTTTTAGCTACAATTTATCTAAACGTTGTTTACGACAAAAACAATTAAAATGACATAGTAATAAAATTAGATACATTTAGTAAAGAAAATAATCTCCATTTTGAATACATTGTGTAATTCCAGTATGTACCTAACAACTTTGTTACAAATCACTTGAATTTCATAATTTTTCTTATTTCCATCCAATTGCGATTATTATATTGTAAAACCTTTTTTCTTTTGATGTGCTCCCTTTTATAAGGCAATGCACACCCGCACACCTTTCGCTGGTTACCCCATATTGTGGGATATGCCGTGATGGTATGAATGAATGAATGAATGAATGAAGAAAAATGAATAAAATGACGATATAAAATCCTGAATTCATTTTTATAAAATCAAAAAAAATTGCTGTTATATTGAGCACAAGATTTTAATATTTTTGACGAGATAATGAAAATCATGTTATGGTAGGTAACTTTATGGTAGGTAACGTTTCTTGAAAATTTTTATTTTGGCGAAATATTGTTAAAACACAAGTCGAATATTTTGTATGGTTGCATATTATATAAATGCTTTATTTTTCATTAAAACGTATTTGTGTGTATTTTAAGTTTACATAAACAAAATTTTATGAAAATAAATGAGTTTCATTTTTACTGTCCACTTCATAACACAGCATGTCCAGTTCAATACCCATGTGCAATGAAACGGACAATATTTTTTTTTTAATTTCTATAAATTCAATTCTGAAAATATTATGCTAAAATAATATTAATCGATATTATAGATTATAAAATTCCCTTTCAAGTGATGTACGATACGGCGATCAATATTTTACGGCTACGATATTTTATGACAATAGAAATATATCTACATTTTTATAGAAATAAGGCACCCACAGAGCTTACGATCTGTTTCCTGCAGGCCAAGTCAGTAAAAAAGTCGAGATTCGACAACGTATCGCCGCTCTTCTCGCCATGTTTACGCCCGTGCCGACAATTCGTAGTCACTAAGCGCTGTCGAGTTCGTAAATGCACTTATTAGTATTTGTCGCCGTTAGGCTGGCTTGCGGTACGTTTTTGAATTATCATTTATGGCAATACACAATATTTTCCCCATGATTTGAATAAATGTCAAATTTGTTTACTTAAATTTGTTAAATAAATATAATGTGGTCATATTTTAAAGCACGAAAGCAAGTTATAATACGATTTAATTAACTACTTTTGTGTTTATTGAATGTTTTGAGAGTAATTTTAAAAATTATTTTTAATAATATTTAGATCAATTTATCGAGTGTGATGACAGCAGCGTGTTATTTTTTTACTAAAAACTACGCCGAATTTTCTTTTGTAAGTGTTAAAATACATATGTGATAAAATAGCTTACAAGAATACTTTCTCAAAATCAAAAATTATTTCAAATCTATACCTACGGAAAACATTTACGGACGCATAGAATTATAATGTTATAATCTAAGTACGGACGCATATTTCCAATAAATATACAACCATATAAAACTTTTGTTACGCGGTAATTAGCAATAAATGAATTACGAGGAATATTTAAAGGGGATTGAAGAATCTCTTAAACGGCGTCGTTTAACCCGTTTATATAATTATTCTCAAAATAAATATGAAATTCGGCATTGTTCGCGTAAAAAATGACATTTTATTCAACATGGCGGCGTTAGATCTTGTCTCTCGACTCGATGTCGACCATGTTGACCCAATCTCGCCGTCAAATAAATATGCGAGAACGATTCGATGCGTTATCTGCTTAGTGACTACCAAAACTGTCAAAATATCGACAAGTCCATATTTTGACAGTTTATCTCGACATTTATCGGTCGAGATCTACTTACAGATTTATCCTGCTGTTTGTTTACGTGATCACTTTAAGCGCTTGCGCAACGTTCGCATACCATACTCTTTTGATTATTTTTTTACTATGAATCCAAATTTGATCAGTGTTAACCGGACATCAGCTCTGTAGTGTATGATATCCCGGTTCACCTATAGTAATATTATAGGTGGAATACCTATGTTTCATAATAATGTATAAAATTAATCTTAAAATAAATAAACTATAATATTTATCTTTATTAATATACTTTCATGGCGTTTGAAGGTGAGCTTAGTGTGAAACGCGATGAAATCTTAGTTCCTACTTGTCGTGTGTCGGGTACGATAAAATGTCGTGTGATCCAGTTGTAATACATTTTAAATGAAACTGTTCACACTTGTAACATAGATTGTGAATGTGGAAACATCAATTTAAAATGTATTGCCACTAGATCACACGACTTTTTATCGTGCCCGACACACGACAAGAGTGAACGGGCAGTTATATTGCCTCTCAAAGAAGGTATCGGAAGAGATGATACACATGTATCATGAACAGAAATGATAATCAAATACTGTAATTTTTACGCGAAACAGAACATATCCTGGTATCACCTACTATTAAACGCATACGATAGGCGTATAAATAAACCTATAGAATCGCTTTGTCAAGTATAAAAAAAAATAAGTCAATCGTGACTCGTAAAGACTATCGTAAAAAATGTTAATGTTCAAAGACCCAGTACCCATTGATAGTGTCAGTTCGTGATAAACATGGCCTCCTGCAGTACATGGATGTCCCCATTGGTGCGTTTCATAGGTCATATATTTTAATAGGCAAATAAAAATACATTACAACAAAAAAAAAAACGATTGAGTAAAATCCAACTTTGGCACTTATATAAAAAGGTATATTCTTAATCGAGTATCTAACGGTAGAGTCTAGATATTTTCACAAAATAAAATAAAACATAAAAAAAATTAAAAAAAACGGAAGTTTTTGTATAAGATTTATAAGAAGTTTTAATTAAAGATTTTTTGGAGGACCCTAAAAACGCAACACCTACACAATATAATTGAATAATTCTGTTATCACCGAAAAATGCGTTGTATAAAATAATGCGCGTCAAAGTAATCTCATTGATGGCGTCATATTTACTGCGACCAATAATGTGCATTTAAAATAATGTGTTTTTAAAACAATTTTTTTAATTAAAATATTATATTTTGAGTATTGTTGATAGTACCATATAATTCAGGATATTTTACTTAATATTATAAGTAGGTATATTTTAATTAAATTCGCCACGCGTGAAAAGAAACTATTAGCATTCTATATTAAGTTTTATTAAATGATCAACAAGTTTCACAGTTTTCTTCACTTTCAAATAAAAAATAAATAAAATTTATTTCATGTCAGTTCGTAGAGTGTTTACATTAAGGGGGCATATAAACCTATACCTACACCCCAAATTCAAATAAAAATTCCTCAAATAATAATACCTTTAATGAAAATAGCTCTATTTTAAAGCATCAATAGATTGCATCAATAAATTCTAATGTTTTTACTCCTCACTTCTTCAATGGGATCTAGGGGGAGCAATGAATTCGCAATTTTAAAGGTTATTTTTTATTGCAGATTTTTAACTAGCATCATGCTGAAATTGTATCCTGAAAGTTTCATCACAATATATCTGTGTGTGAAACGTATACTATGTACGGCGTGTTTATTCTGCTTTATCGATTGTAAAATAAAGTACTCATTCGATTCTTTTCAAATTTTGCAAATTTGTATGTCTTATACTTAGATTTTGTAGGATACATGATCAGTGCTTCTCAATTTCTTTAACTGTCAAATATTTCAAAGTGACCCCAAACTCGGGAAACTTAAAATTAAATATTTTTATTTTCAAACTGCTAAAAAGCACATCACTTTCATAAAATGGTATTGAAGAATTATCGTTTTTCATAATGAAATATTAATATCAAAAATAACTATATCATTTTATGAAAATGCTGATAATTTTCCACACAAAATTTGAATACTTTGTGGAGTGACATGGTAGTGAGGAGTGTACCGTTTGCCACAACCCACTCGTTTAAAACTGTTTTCAATCTTCAGTTGATTCATTTAATTAATTCTATGTTATGTTGATTTAACCTAATTGAGTTTACACCAGGAATACATTAATTGTTATTTCTTATTCGTTACAATGTGATACAATGTAACGAATAATTATAATATTAATGCTAATGAAAAATAATACAATAATTAACTTATAGGCCTTGGTTAACTATAACAAACAATCAATAGACTATTATTAATAAACCTGTTTACGACTCATTGACTTAACGCAACCATAACAAACTTATAAAATAACTGTAAATATAATATCGTTTTGTACAAAATTAAAATATCCTAAAATGTCGAGATCGTCAATTGTATAAACTATGAATTTATTACAGTAGGTAACCTAAATGACTAGACTTTTAGCTTATCAAATTTTCTAAACATCTTTAAAAACCCAAATTACTACACTTTTAAGTTTTCAAATATCGAAATGCTCACAATTTCCTAAATTACTAGACTTTTAGGTTATCAAAATTTAAATTTCAATAGCCCAAATTACAACAATTTTGATTTACAGTTCCCTAAACACCTTATAAAATTCTAAAATTGAAGGACTTAAGGACTAGGCTTAAGTTTTCAAATAACGAAACGCTCACAATTTTTAAATTACGAGACTTTTAGGTTTATAATTCCCTAAACACCTTAAGTAACCCAAGGAATAGACTTATAAATTTTCAAATATCAAAACGCTCACAATTTCCCAAATTACTAGACTTTTAGTTTTACAATTCACTAAACACCTTAAATAACCTCAAGGAATAGACATACATAAGTTTTCAAGTATCAAAACGCTCACTATTTCCCAAATTACTAAATCTTACATACATACATACCATCACGCCATGTCCCTTACGGGGTAGGCAGAGAGAACCGAACGCCACTTACTTCTATCTTGACATACATTCATCGCCTCGACAACATTCATACATCGTCTTATACATGTTCGTCTGTTGTTCACGCTTCTAACATTTCCGTCTTTCAAAATACCATTCACATGGACGTGTAATCCCTTCCTTGGGCGGCCCCGACCTCTCATTCCATTCCTGTCCGCAATGCATATTGGCCTCTTATTCCGTTCCTGTCAGCACTTCATATTTTCTTAGTCAGGCGTTCCTCATTCATTCTCCCCATGTGGCCAAACCATCTCAATGTGTTCACTTTCATTCTATTAATAACATTTTTTTTTATCCTACATTCATTACTTACATATGTCCTCATTTCTGACCCTGTCGTACATAGTTCTATTACATGATTCTTCTTAGCGATCTCATTTCAACTGCATTTATTCTACTTTCGTGCGACTTCTGCCATGTCCAGGTTTCACTTGCATACGTCAAGGTTGGCACTAAGATAGCATTATGAATGGCAACTTTAGCATCCTTAGATATGTTGCGGTCATTCATAACTGCAACTACTAAATATTAAGTTTTACAATTCCCTAAACACCTTAAATAACCTCAAGGAATAGACATACAAGTTTTCAAATATCAAACCACTCACAATTTCCCAAATTACTAGACTTTTACTTTTACAATTCCCTAAACACCTTCAATAACCTCAAGGAATATGTAGACATATAAGTTTTCAAATATTAAAACGCTCACAATTTCCCAAATTACTAGACTTTTAATTTTACAATTCCCTAGACACTTTAAATAACCCAAAGAACTAGACTTATGAGTGTTCAAATATTGGAAAATCCAGAACAATTCCCTAAATGAATTAAATATTAGAACGCTCACAGTTACCTGAATAACTAGACTGAAATGACAATATTTATCAGTTATGTACCCCATACTCAATTGCTGCAATTACATAATAAATAGTGTTTAGGTAGTTCCAAAGAAATTAATTATGTATTAGGTATTAACACTTTAAGCACAAGAGAAAACATTACTTAAATCTTTAAAACACAGAATAAGAAGACCTTTTGATAATATTAATATGTATATTGAAATATGAACCATGCTGTTCAGGCAGATAAAACAAACACACATTGATATACATAGTTGTCAAGTTTTGATGGCTTCTCTTATTTATCCAATCACGGACTTCAACTCTGATGTGCTGAACGTACAACACTATACATCCCTATACATAATAAAGAATTTCTCAGCTCTTCGTTCCAAGTACAATCAGCAAGATTATGGTATATTGGGTCACTCACTTGATATTTACAAGAAAAAACTAAAGCCGGATTATCTAACTCTAAACACCTGATCCCGATTTTCCCTCCATGTCCTTAGTATCATCTATTAGTCATTGAAATCTTATTCATACCATCACGGTGACACCAGCGACAGGTGTGCGGGTGTGCAAAATTTTATAAAGTGAAGCATGACACTTACGTGCAGTCTCACACCCCAGAATAGTCTCACCCAAAAACCACTGCATTCAGAATTGATAGTGAACCTCACTGTTGAGAGCTATGCGAGATGTTATTTTGCCTAAAACAAGGTGGTCTGACGATATAAGAAGTGTGACTGGAGGCGGTTGAATGCCCAAGATAGAGATATCTGTGGAGGTCTTAGAGTGGGCCTACGTCCATTACTGGATGAAGGAGGGCTGACGACGAAGAAGAAGAAATAAATAAAAGCCGCTGTCTGTAAGTATATAAAAAAAAGTCCTCATGGCCTTGAAGGCAACATCAAAAAGACCCCCGGAGCAATAAATTAAAGACAGCTTTGGGTGGCAGCATTCCCACTAAACGTTTATTCTAGGAATTAGACCAACTGAACTCTAAATTAATGTGTTCGTATGTCAACTATTCTGTCAAGTCAGTGAAGTGTTGTCTATTTACTATCGGGTCTGTTTTTTATCAGTTTCAGTCAGAGCTATCAACCATTAAAACCAGTTTTAGATGGTGTGTTTCGATACTTAATTGCCAAGGAAGACGACATCTCTAAACCTCCGTGGACAGAATAAGCAGTAGCAAAGATAATTAATTAAATAAAATTTAAAATTTGGCTAAATACGTGAAGCGAAAACTTTGCAACTCTTTTAAATCAAACAGCGCGCATGGAGTATTGTGAGAATTGACATAGTTATATACTCAAAGTTCATATGGAGAAGTAGTACCAAAAGCTAAAATTTATTACATAATGTGCGATAAAATCTATCTATCCTCTCTCTTCCTTAGCTTTTATACCACATGGTGGTGGGGTCAGCCCCCCTAGACAACGTGTCATTTAGCTCAAGAAATGAAACAATAAAAGATAACTCAATGTATGGAAGTAACAGTTGCCAGTCACGAGTCTAGGGCTCAGCTCTCCTTACTGCGCTCCTCCACTTCATTCTATCCTGAGCATCGTCCTCAGAGACGTTAGATGCCCGCATATCCTCCGCCACCAAGCTCTTCCATCGTCTTTTGGAACGCCCTTTTGGTCTTTTGCCGGGAATTGCCGGGAAAATATGCGATACAAACATATTATATTAAATTAAAAAAAATATAATTTCAAAGCATAGATTTTATACGTTCGTACTGCCAATGTTTTTTTTTATTTGAGGTTGTAATTGAGGTTGTATACAGGGCCGGATAAACGTGTTTTTGCGCCCGTAGCAATATATTTGAATCCGCCCACCCCCCCCAAATAATGGAATTTTAAATGTAGAACAATTTAAAATTATGTAAAATTACATCGGGTCTAAAATGACGAATTGTTTTGTTAATATTACCTAAACCTACATATATAGTTGTTTATAAAAAAATAGCCAATACAATTTGAGATTCATAATAATATTACATATTTACACCATCATGCCGAGCCTCTATCCGGGTACGCAAAGAGAACCGAGCGCCATACCTGTGGATTTTTGATTTATATAACATTTTAGAATTTTAAGCGCCCTTTTTAAGACTACCGCCCAGACTTCTTGTTCCTGATTGTGCTATTCTTTATCCGGCCCTGGTTGTATATCTTCGTATATTTTTACTCCTCACTAACCCAAGGGAGTATATGGGGGAGTTATGATTTCGCAATTTTTAAGAGTATTTTTTTTATTGCAGATTATAAACTAGTATCATGCTGAGATTGTATTCTGAAAGATTCATCACAAAATACCTGTGTGTGTGCTATGTGCTGCGTGCTGTGTGCTATGTGCGGCGTGTTTATTTTACTTTATCGATTATAGACTAAAATACTCATTCAATTATTTTCAAATTTTGCAAATATGTATATCTAATACTCGCTTAGACCCCATAAGATTTTGAACGATATATGAATAGTGCTTCTCAACTTTTTTAACTGTCAAATATTTCAAAGTGACCCAAACTCAGGAAACTTAAAATTTTGTAATTTTTATTTTCAAATTGGTAAAAAGGCACATCAGTTTCATAAAATGGCATTGAAGAGCTATCAACTTTTCAATATAAAATATTTAAATAAAAAATAATTTAACAAACTCATTTCATGAATATGCTGAAAATTATCCATACAAAATTTGAATTCTATATAAAATGACTTGTTAGTGAGGAGTTTAGCGTTGGCCACAACCCACTCGTTCACTGTTGTTTTGTTTTGTTATATTATTTTTTGATGTTATTTTTTTAATCTTTTTCTAATCACGATGTTTTTTTTTAATTATGTTTAAGAGAAATAAAGAATTCATTTCCTTATTTATTTATTAATTTATGTCATACACGTATTATTGTTTTATTAATTAACTTGTTTCTTCTTGCAAATATTATTTGTACACTGGCTGGTATATTGCCAAACGGCAATTTCTTCCAACCAACCAGAGTTGATGTTAATATACCTACAATACAATGTGTACTATGGTAATAAGGTTATGACATAACAATAACACAAATATATATATATATATATATATATATATATATATATATATATATATATATATATATATATATATATATATATATATATATATATATATATATATATATATATATATATATATATATATATATATATATATATATATATATATATATATATATATATATATATATATATATATATATATATATATATATATATATATATATATATATATATATATATATATATATATATATATATATATATATATATATATATATATATATATATATATATATATATGTTTAAATATAAATTTTCGCGGATTGTAGAGATATATGTATAGCTACTTTTCCGGGCTATCCGCTCGTTTTCGTCCTGAAAAGGACGGTTTTGCCGACGTTTCAACCGAATATCATCGGTCATTATCGAGGCTGGTCGGTTCGCAAACGTAGTCAGTCGCACCGTGTCTACGTTTGCGAACCGACCAGCCTCGATAATGACCGATGATATTCGGTTGAAACGTCGGCAAAACCGTCCTTTTCAGGACGAAAACGAGCGGATAGCCCGGAAAAGTAGCTATATATATATATATATATATATATATATATATATATATATATATATATATATATATATATATATATATATATATATATATATATATATATATATATATATATATATATATATATATATATATATATATATATATATATATATATATATATATATATATATATATATATATATATATATATATATATATATATATATATATATATATATATATATATATATATATATATATATATATATATATATATATATATATATATATATATATCAGTTCTATGAAAATGTGGGCGTCAAGGGGATTCATCATTCATACTTTGACTGCTGACGCCACAACCTTCCTTTCCCTCATTTATCCGTTTTCTTCATCTGTATTTTGAGTAGGTATCTAATAAATTTTAACAGTATGAATGAATGAATAATTATTTACAATGTGTAGCTTTTAAAAAATGTAATATCGGCAAACAAAATTGGTCAATGATATATTGTTTACATTGAATTCGTTGTAATATTTGTGTGTATGACTGTATGTTTGTTTGGTTTAAATAAAAATTTAATAAATACTTAAGTAATTTGTATGACAATGATTAATATGAACACATATATAATTCCACAACTTATTTTATTTTTATCCCGACGACCGTTTCGGCTTATAAGGCCATAATCAACTGGTTGATTATGGCCTTATAAGCCGAAACGGTCGTCGGGAGAAAAATAAAATTAGTTGTGGAATTATATATGTGTTCATATTAATCATTGTCATAATGGAATTCTACAAATTAGAAGCCGTCACAATCGAAAGATTGAAAAGTGTAATTTGTATGTGTTACATACTTCCAAAAACAGCCAAAGTTTCTCTATTGTAAGAAAAAGCTATTTTTTGCTGAATTAACACCACAAATTGCCTTTGACATACTACTTACATACAAACATACCATCACGCCATATCCCTTACCGGCTAAGCAGAGAGAACCTAGCGCCATACTCCTCTATTTTTGCACATATTCCTAGCTTCCTTTACATCCATGCATCGTCTCATACATACTCGTCGACTTTTCAAGCTTCTTATATTTCCTTCTTTCAAAATATCATTCACATGGTCATTCCATCCCTTTCTGGGGCGGCCCCTGCTATTCACTCCATCTCTTACACCCATGTATACATACCTACTACTTGAATAGAAATAAAACATCATACAGTAAAAAAAACATAGGTATCAGATATCACTTTATAAAAACATAGGTATCAGATATCACTTTATAAAAACATAGGTATCAGATATCACTTTATAAAAACATAGGTATCAGATATCACTTTATAAAAACATAGGTATCAGATATCACTTTATAAAAACATAGGTATCAGATATCACTTTATAAAAACATAGGTATCAGATATCACTTTATAAAAACATAGGTATCAGATATCACTTTATAAAAACATAGGTATCAGATATCACTTTATAAAAACATAGGTATCAGATATCACTTTATAAAAACATAGGTATCAGATATCACTTTATAAAAACATAGGTATCAGATATCACTTTATAAAAACACATATAAAAAACAAGCAAAAAAGGAAACTAATAATAAAATAAATAAATATGTATAAAAGTAATGAAAGTGAAAAGAAAAAGGAAGGAAATAAAAAAAAGATAAGTATCCGAATGAAAATACATACATATAAACTCAATAAAAACTACAACAATTTAAATTTTTTACTACTCTATAACAATTAAACAATTTATTTAAATTCTCACGCAATTATTGCTTCTCTTGGCTGGAAACACTGGTTAGTTGGAAGAAATTGCCATATGGCAATAAACATGCAAGGAAATGTTTCTCAATTTACATTATTATTATATTAACAATTTATAAACTTTAAATTAAATTAAATATGTGCAATGTTAAGATGAAAAATAAACAAAAAATATTATAGATTTGCAAATATATAAATAAATAAATAAAAAATGTTTCTATTCATTCATTCATACCATCACGGCGAATCCAACAGCGTGGGATAACCAGTGACAGGTGTGCGGGTTTGCACCTCATAAAAATATCACTACACGTGCGTGTATCCCCACACACAAGTCTCGTATCACCACAAAAGGCACTATATTCAGAAAAATATTTTCATTTATTTAATACATAATTGAAAAGCGGCGGTGCTCAAAAATTTGAGAAACTTTGATGTAAAAAAAAAACTATGTCTGAATAAAAAAAATACGATTTCACCACTGAACGTAAGTAGGTAGGTAGGTAGGTATATGTAGGTATATGTGCTGTTTACGTGAGTATGGAGTATTCACACAAACGTCATAAAATGATTAATATACTGCTCGCGTCTATGGCGAATCTCATTTTTCAAAGTCTAATTATACACTATGAAGAAAACTCGAAAATAACACAAAAAAACAAAATACAACATAATAACAAATATGAGTGAAAGATTTTAACGATGATGGCAAAAATAATAGATTATGACTTATATTATAGACCTCTTCTTCATTTTTCTGTAGGCATTTTGTCAAGTCTCCCCGACGTTGAATTCTTTCAACCACATTCGCTACTCCTGTGTTCTCCTTAAGAGCCTATAATAGGCTATGTAGTAGGTATATTTTGAAAATAATTTCCCTAATACCCTCAAAAGATACGTCTTTGAAATAAGGAACAGCTTGTATGTAGGTACATCTTAATTCTATTACATACCTACATTAGTTTTTTGAATTTGTTTAATACTTTTTTTGTATAATTACTTTTAGTAAAACCGTTTTCTTATTTTTTTTATTATAAGTAACTCAAAAACTACAAGGCTTATGAAGTAGATTTTTACTTCAATCGAAAGAGAATACGAAAATCTATCGGCTAAGTTTTTTTTTATTGTTGCAATATTTTAATAACTATTCTTGCTATTAAAAAAAAACCTCTAAATTTTATGTATTTTGCACGATAAAATGTTGTATATCACATATTTATTTTCAAATATCGTATTTTTAACTTTATGGTACATTTTAACAAAAATTAACTAAATTTCTAACTTTGTTTACACCACGTGAGAATTGAATTAGCGAAATTCTGTCTGAGGAGGGAACGGTTAGTTCCGAAACCGGTCGCTAATTCAATTCTCGCGTGGTGTAAACAAAGTTAAAAATTTAGTTAACATATTTATTTATTTATTTAGGTTAAATTTAGACAAAAAAACAGCGTTATGACATAGTACAATACAATAGTAACATCAGGTATTAAGGCCTATTATATTTTGTCGTTGTGATTAATATAAAATAATACAATAAGTTTGCAAAAAATCATAAAATATGATCATAGGTTGGTATGTAGGTAAGAAGTTTACAATGATTCAAAACATAATATTCAACTAAAAGGAAAAAAAGAAAAAAGAGAATTTAGCACCGTCAAGGTTTCCTATAATAAGCGGTTATTGAACTTCTTTTGTATTAAGCATTTAAATGTTGTGGAACTGAGGTGGAATATGTCAAACTCTTAAAATCTGTTATTGTATGTAGGTACCTATCGCATATTCTATGAATTGTCATATTTTGTGCATAATTGGTGCGATGAATTGGAAGGTGGAATAAATATGTATGTCTAGTTGTATGTGTATGTATATTAGGTGATATTCAACATTTTTTCGTGTTTCATGCATTAGAAGGTAATTTACTGTGCATTTTTGTGTACATCCGTATGCCCAGGGTATACAAGGGCATTAAGAGGGCATATAACGCTTAATCTAGTGACGGAAAAAATGATAATATCAAAACCGCCTAATGCGCTATGAAGTTAACGTGTTATTAAGGATAACTATCGCGTGCGATAAAAAGGGTTTACACGTGATTAAATGATCGGAAACCGAAAATATGTGATTTTTTGCATTTAAAAAAAAAACTGACGACCACTAACAATCATTTAATTTTTATGCACTCTTAAAGCATAAAATAAAATATGTATTTCTCCACGACACATAGTTATGGAGTCATCCAACTGTCGATTTGTTCAGGAGAACTTTGTTCTCTTAACATATCGACAATGTTTTAAGCCAGGATACGCGAAAGTTGTATGCAGAGGTCTACTTTTTTCACGGCTTTTCCAACTTTGAAGTCAAAAAACACCAACTTAGAGGCTTCGCAGCATATATGTTCCATACACGGATTTACTCAGAATTCGGAGTAGAACATTTCGTGTGTCTATGTGGGTGTGTGTGTGTCTGTGTGTGTGTGTGTGTGTGTGTCCCTTATAACTTTTGATCCGCTCAATTTACAGAGCCCAAAATTTCAGAATATATAAAAAGTTATAGGCCTACAAAACTTTTATACTCAGAATTTTTAATTTTGGTTTCAGTCAGGGGTTATCAACTTTTGAATTTTTACTTTATTTTTCCATATATCTCAGAAACCATTAAAGCTAGAACGCTGAAAATTGGTAAAAATATAGACAAATATAATATCTCAAATCAGTTTTTTCAAAAAAATTCCAAGGATTTTCAAACATTTTTTATTAAGAAAAATATTTTTTTATGATAAATTAATGAGTTTAACTAAAAAAGAAAAAAGTCGAAACACCCCAACTAGATAATTTAATTTTCTATAAAAAATATTAACATTGTATTAGCACATGCCAAACTTTTGGTAACAATTTTTATTAAAATTTTTTACACAATATGTAAGAAGACTTAATTGTTTGATAGGCACTTAATCTCCAAACATACATACAGAACATATTCCGGGTCGGAAAACAGGACTGACCTCCATACTGTCCTATCTTGACATACATACCAACATGTGTTAAAATTTTCAATAATTTGGATTTATGGATTTTTAGTTTGATTTTTATTCTTCAACTATACATACTATCGCTGTCGACAGTTGGATCTCATGTGTTACATGCAACTAGTTTTAAAAAAAATGCTTTAAAAATAGATGTAGATAATAATCTTTTTTGGAAGTCTAAAATCCCGATATCCTCAACATCTTTATGCTGTGAATAATACTTTTAAAATACAAGTATGCATTGGATTCAAACAAATAAATAATACACAATATCATACATGGCTAGAGAGACAACCTTCAACTTGTAGCGTAGAAATCATACATTACATTTTATAATATTATGTATCTACCATTGATACAAAGTATTTAATTTAGCAAGAGTAGTCTTTAGTCGATTAACCGAGGCACTATTTACATACATGTAAGTATATAATATTAAGGTTCGCTAATAGTTATAAAGGAATAAATTTCCTACATTAATAATATTATATGTAGCTATGTTACACACGACCTCTGTAAGATGAACAATAATAATACTTGCAAGTCTATGGCAATGAACTTAAAATCGTGTTCCTTATATAATATGTAGGTACATATACCTCCAGTAGCAGAGATTAACAACTACAGTATCCCATATATTATCATTTCGTCCTATTAAAATAATGAAACTGCATATACAATATAGTTAAATTCGAAAGAAACATGTTTCGATTGAATATTATAGCTATGGCAAATGTGAGTATTTAAAAAAGGGGTGGATTATGGCCAACGCCATACTCAAAAAATTTCTGAAAACTTCGTATGGAAAATAATGGTTGGGGAAGGGGAGGACGGAGAGAGAGAGGAGGAACGGGGAAGGAATTTCTATCTTATTTCTATCTTATATTTTGTTTTGATATGTACTGTACATATGCAACATAGTATCTAGGTACACACATACAAATACATAGCTATAAAACTTAAGATATAAATATTAGATACAATACACTAAGATAAAAATATTAAAAACATTACACTAAGATAATAACATTGCCTTAAGATAAAAATATACATAAAATACACTACACCAAGATAAAAATATTAAATATACATATTACCCTAAGACAAAAAATATAAAATACACTACACCAAGATAAAAATATTAAAAACATTACCCTAAGATAAAAATACAAAATACACTACACCAAGACAAAAATATTAAATACAATACCCTATGTTCTAAGGTAGAGGCGTTCACTTTGTGAAAATTCATTTTAAATATATTTTAAAATAAATTAATAAACTTTGTTTGTTTCCACTAGTTATATTTTACGCAAAATTAGTTTTCAGTTAATATTAACTCACCTCTCACCTGAGGAAGATAACGGAGGTTATCGAAACATGTTGTGTTTTAAAAAATATAACTAGTGGAAACATTACCCTAAGATAAAAATTTAAAATACGCTACACCAAGATAAAAATATTAAATATATTACCCTGAGATAAAAATATAAAATACACTACGCCAAGATAAAAATATTTAATACATTACCCTAAGATAAAAATTTAAAATACGCTACACCAAGATAAAAATATTAAATTTATTACCCTGAGATAAAAATATAAAATACACTACGCCAAGATAAAAATATTTAATACATTACCGTAAGATAAAAATATTTAATACATTACACTAAGATAAAAATAATAAATACACTATGCGGGGTAACCAGCGACGGGTGTGCGGGTGTACATGACCTTATGGAGCACAACACATGCTTGCATACCCACATACCAATCTCGTCTCACCTAAAAAGGCATTTCTTTCAGAATGGATGGTGAACCTCATTGCTGAACTATGTGAAATGTTAATGTTGCCTATTGTACTTTCAATTACCCTGCTCTTACTGGATACTCGAAAAAAATAATAGAAACTAATGGAAGCACTATTCAAAGTCGGCACATCACAGCTAAAAGTAATTTTGGTCTTAATTAATATGCGATTTTGAATTAATCTTGATCACAACCACAATTAAAACCTTGTTGAGTGCCAATATCTACAAAACTATATTTTTTATGAGGATCAAAATTGTTTATCCTGACAATTTATGAGATCCCCTATCAGCCCTTTTCGTTTTGATGTTGGTTTTTAGGAATAACTTTAATTTGATTGATATACTGAGAAAACATTTATATATCTATACGCTGAAAATACTAAATATATTCTAAGTTACTTATATTAATTCAAGAATAACTTACATTGAATTTTTTAATCAAAATTCATGCAGCTGGTGGATAAGCCAAAAACGGTCGTTGGTTAATATAAAATTATGTACAAATTATATGCAAGTATTTATTCAGTACCTATTTTATTCAACAAATTGGAAGCCTTCACAGCTAAAAGATTAAAGACTGTACATAACAATCAAGTTGTTCAAAATAATCATGTCAAAATATTTCAAGGTTTATTAAAAGCTTAATTGAATGACTGCCCGCGTCTCTGTTTGACATGTTGCGTGCAAAAATGGACCTTGGCCAATCCTGGGCTGAAACGTTTCCCGGTTCCAGTGTCAATCTCCCAAAAATTTAAATCCTTTAAACAGAATTTAAATAGTTAAATTGTTGATTAATTTCAAGTGCATACTTTTGCTAATCTTGTTGAGCAGTTATTTTTACGCGTTTTTTATTTGGATACAACAGCTATTTCAATTAACGATAAAAAAACAACAATATACCTATACATTATTAATAACGCCAATTACTGCATTCATTTAATTATGTTATGTTTTACTCAAAATTATTACAAATAACATCTCCATTAGATACACATTTACATACGTGATTGAGGCAAGTATATAATTTCTAAAATATATAAGAGTTATTGGAAAAACCTCTATTGTAATCAAACTGCGCATGTAAGAATTTTAATGACCTCACCACTGATAATATAAAACTAAGGACATAATAATCCTAAAGTGAGTCAGACAGGGTGTACACTTTCGCCCATGTTGTTCAATCTGTACTCAGAATTCGTTTACAGAAATGCCCTAGAAGATGTTGACATAGGGATAAAGATAAATGGAAAGGAAATAAGTAACATAAATATACCGACGACATTGCCATTATAGCCGACACTGTGCCGAGCATCTGCAACACCTGGTCAACTTGATCAATTAAACTGGAAGGGAATTTGGTCTTAAAATGAATGCTCTCAAAACAAAAACCATGTAAGTAAGCAACGTAGACCGACCAATATAAGCCTTTCTTCAACTTATATACAATGGAGGGAAAGATAGAGGGAATACGGATTATGGGCCGTTAGAATATATCTTGGCTTAAAAATCTCAGGTAGTGGTCCGCATTCCGAATGCAGCGTCGTTTTTTATCGTATTTGTTTCATTATATATTTCATTTATAAATTGGTACGTGTCATAAAAACAATTTGCTTCACCAAATGAATATGGTTGGAATAAGCCCGACATTGCGCACATGTGTACAGAATGTTTATTTTATTTTGTATCGATTCTCGGGTAACTAACAGGTAAGGTACCTACTATGACATATCAATTCAACACAAACGCAATAACAAATTGCCTCAATCTGCAGACTTATAATATTTATCGTCTCACAGATCCAGACTGAAAACACAATAAAAAACTGTGTCTCTACGACCGGGAATACAACTCGGGACATTTCGCTCAGGAATCAGATATCTAACCAACTAAGCCACGAAGGATGACAAGGTTGCTTGCTTTAGTTATTTATTTTCAATAAAACGATCAGTATTTTAATTTATTTCAGGGTATAAAAAAATGATTTTTATTAATAATCTTGAAATGTCAACAGCCTTTACCTGCCTATTTATCTGAGAAAAGTCAAGAATTTTAATGGACTGAGTAAAATCAGCTAGGCTATTAAAATTAATTGTCAATTATCGTATTCTTTATAACCTAAGAACTCGCTTATTACGTTACTAGGTCCTGCTATAATAGACTGTTATTCGACAAGTACTAATATATGAAGTTGGAATATTTATTGTAGGAGAACCGGGAAATCTGAGATATAAGAATTGTAGCTTTCATTATTTACCAAAAACCAATTCTCTCAATAGATGGCGTTCCAACAAAATAAATAAAAAATAATAAGATTGTTGTTCATAATTTCACCCATAGATGGCTGTAGTAAAAATTCCTTATTTTCAAGCGAAAAGAATTTCAGTATTACAATATATAGAACTTTCAAAATTGAATTGATAGGGATCTCATTAAAAGGCATAATTGGTGACCGTTGCGCAAGCGCATAAAAGTGATCACGTAAACCAGCCGATGACAGGTCGTAAGCCCTGTAGGTGCCTTGATTTCCCGGTTCTCCTACAATAAATATTCCAACTTCGTCTCTATTGAGATAATTAAAAATCTGTTAAAAAATATCTTTGACTCCCGACAGGGAAAAAAAATCCAATGTTTGCGCATATGCAATAATAAAAATATTCGATTACTTACACATTGGTACAAGTAGGTAAATAAGACAAAAATGACCTTATAAGTCTGGCGCAATTCAGGGGTGACTTCTATGCGAAAAATGCATTGTCACCTCAGATATAAGAATTGTAGCTTTCATTATTTACCAAAAACCAATTCTCTCAATAGATGGCGTTCCAACAAAATAAATAAAAAATAATAAGATTGTTGTTCATAATTTCACCCATAGATGGCTGTAGTAAAAATTCCTTATTTTCAAGCGAAAAGAATTTCAGTATTACAATATATAGAACTTTCAAAATTGAATTGATAGGGATCTCATTAAAAGGCATAATTGGTGAACGTTGCGCAAGCGCATAAAAGTGATCACGTAAACCAGCCGATGACAGGTCGTAAGCCCTGTAGGTGCCTTGATTTCCCGGTTCTCCTACAATAAATATTCCAACTTCGTCTCTATTGAGATAATTAAAAATCTGTTAAAAAATATCTTTGACTCCCGACAGGGAAAAAAAATCCAATGTTTGCGCATATGCAATAATAAAAATATTCGATTACTTACACATTGGTACAAGTAGGTAAATAAGACAAAAATGACCTTATAAGTCTGGCGCAATTCAGGGGTGACTTCTATGCGAAAAATGCATTGTCACCTCAGATATAAGAATTGTAGCTTTCATTATTTACCAAAAACCAATTCTCTCAATAGATGGCGTTCCAACAAAATAAATAAAAAATAATAAGATTGTTGTTCATAATTTCACCCATAGATGGCTGTAGTAAAAATTCCTTATTTTCAAGCGAAAAGAATTTCAGTATTACAATATATAGAACTTTCAAAATTGAATTGATAGGGATCTCATTAAAAGGCATAATTGGTGAACGTTGCGCAAGCGCATAAAAGTGATCACGTAAACCAGCCGATGACAGGTCGTAAGCCCTGTAGGTGCCTTGATTTCCCGGTTCTCCTACAATAAATATTCCAACTTCGTCTCTATTGAGATAATTAAAAATCTGTTAAAAAATATCTTTGACTCCCGACAGGGAAAAAAAATCCAATGTTTGCGCATATGCAATAATAAAAATATTCGATTACTTACACATTGGTACAAGTAGGTAAATAAGACAAAAATGACCTTATAAGTCTGGCGCAATTCAGGGGTGACTTCTATGCGAAAAATGCATTGTCACCTCAGATATAAGAATTGTAGCTTTCATTATTTACCAAAAACCAATTCTCTCAATAGATGGCGTTCCAACAAAATAAATAAAAAATAATAAGATTGTTGTTCATAATTTCACCCATAGATGGCTGTAGTAAAAATTCCTTATTTTCAAGCGAAAAGAATTTCAGTATTACAATATATAGAACTTTCAAAATTGAATTGATAGGGATCTCATTAAAAGGCATAATTGGTGAACGTTGCGCAAGCGCATAAAAGTGATCACGTAAACCAGCCGATGACAGGTCGTAAGCCCTGTAGGTGCCTTGATTTCCCGGTTCTCCTACAATAAATATTCCAACTTCGTCTCTATTGAGATAATTAAAAATCTGTTAAAAAATATCTTTGACTCCCGACAGGGAAAAAAAATCCAATGTTTGCGCATATGCAATAATAAAAATATTCGATTACTAATATATGGATCAGAATGCTGGACAATCAGTAAGGTTGACGAGAAAACTCTCGAGGCTTTTAAAAGGAAGTTGCTGCGGGGGTATATTAGTTATTAGGTATATTAGTTGATTACTAATATACCTAATTTGTGACTGTGGAGAGTGGCGTATCAGATTCAACCACGAGCTTATAGGTAGGTCGGACATAATAATAATAAATAGAATTCACAAAGCGCCGTTTAGTGATACAAGATCAACTCAAGGGCGCTGTAGCTTATCTGTTGGCTCTACAAAACAAGGCCCGAAGGTGTCAATGCTCTGAGCTCCACGTATGTCAAAGGGCAATTTATTCAATTCACACTGAAACCTCGATCATAGAATGTCGCCTCAGTGACTTTATCTAATTCTTTTAAAGAATTGGTACTCTGTGATCCAGGTGGTCTCAATGTAAGCTCTCTTCCTGATGGAACATTCTTTTGGCACAGTTCTTGTATATAATCAAGTGGAGCCAAGTCGTTTAGAGTCTTAAACACCATCAGCCATACCATAAAGTTCACTCGTTCTGGATATTTCAACAAGTGTAGTTTCAGAGGACATTTCAAACAGTTTACTAAGAATGGGTGATGGAAACATCCCAAAAGCGATTTTGAATGAAACACCAGGGAGAAGGAGAGCTGGAAGGATGAAGCTTCGGAGGTTGGAGGGAGTTGCGAATGATACTTATATCTTAGGTGTCAGAACTGCCGCGCCGTGGCGCTGCGCAAAACCTATAGTTATGGAGGCAAACTCTACAGGAGGCCAATACCTGACCTGGGTTGTAGAGCCGCGGATGTATGATGTATGCATGCATGTATGTCACCTGTCACTTAATTTTTGTTGAGTCTATAGGGAGATGGTTAATTGATTATTATGATTATATTTAATTAATTTATAGAATATTTATAAGAAGGAAGGATACAAACAATTGGGTGCAACTGATAATTCTTGCAATAAAAGGCTGTACTCACTGTAATATTAATTCATTATAATCGATGTATTACATAGAATTTATTAAATTATTATATTTAATCAACACGTTATTAGAATGTGGAGGAAAGTACGCGATACGTCTAGGCAGGGCGACTGAAGAAATTCTGAATGATGAGAGTAGGAGGGGATCATCGTTCATACGTTCAGCTTGAGTTGATAGACATGACAAGCCAGTAGTGATATGTGGACATCATAGGAATGGTCCACCACAAGTCGATGTATACATTAGATTAAATCA
Organism: Molanna angustata; assembly: GCA_963576475.1. Lineage (NCBI taxonomy): Eukaryota > Metazoa > Arthropoda > Insecta > Trichoptera > Molannidae > Molanna > Molanna angustata. The sequence goes on from OY754980.1 coordinate 5,770,424, forward strand.
ATATTGTCTCATTGAAAAGAATGACCAACGCTGATCTAGATCCGGTCATACTCTGCTTATCACTATTAATTCTAACCTTGGCTTAGCGCCCAGTAGGTGAATCAGGGGTAACTTCTAATTCGCATACGGATACAAAATAAATGAATATAGATACGAGTTAATTAATATAATATGTACTTACATTGTTCATGAGCACATTCATTCTTACGATTGTTAGATGATTTATGGTGTATTTAGACGAAAAAAAAACAGCTAATAAATTTAATATTTTTGAACGAACTCTCAAAACAATATTCAATGTAATTCATTTATGATGTGTTTACGAAGAACGTCAATACATACCTACGTGTTCTTAATTTTTCATCGTTAATAATTGAAACCGTTTTTTTGTATTATGTAGGTATATCGACCACAGCGACATAAGTGGCTTATGTGCCAATGCAGCGATCAGGGTTCGATTCCCGGCAATGTAGAAATTTATCTCAAATAGAATTTGCATTTCGTAATATGTTTATATATTATGTATAGTTTTCGTCAAACTTCTTGAGCCATTTCGCCGCGGAGGGGGCATTTGCACAAAGAGACACAAATTTGTGCTCTGCGCATTCGTAAGCCTTGTTCAAGTTGTTTGAGATAACTATGCCCAAAAAAAAACCGCCACTGTATGTACAATGTATTTGTCGGTATTCGTGGCTCAGTTGGCTAGAAAATATAAAACAAAATTAGTGATGAGCAAATGTTAGGTCTTGGTCTTGCATTTGCAAGCTTAGAATCGTAATAATATAGTTGAATACACTACCTATGTAATGGAGAGTTCAGTATTGGCCACAACCCACTCGTTTTGTAAATATAATGTAGGGAAGGAATCTAGGAAGGAATCATGATGGCCGATTTTATTCAGAGCGTCCAATTATATTCGTTATTTCGACCAATACGCACCCGTATTGGTCGAAACTAAAAAGGGGAATTCCCCTAATTGTTGGTTGGTATGCCATTTTAAAATAATAAATTTGACATATTGAGTATTTGCGATGAACATGTGCGTACCCACCCATAAAAATACCTACATCACCTCGTATATTTACCAATAATTATAGTAAACTACATAATGGTATGTATGTATTTTTTGAAGTTCAGTAAAGGCTTGACATATACGGTGACCAGGTGTTATATTTTTTTTTAGGAAAGTGTTTTTTACACCCATAGAATGACTGTTTTTATTAATATTTTTGTAAATATAAATGGTATATTGATCAAATAAATTATTTAATATCTCAATAAAATATTTTGCGATAAAAAAATATTAGTCTACAGAAATCGGAAAATGAACACTAGATTTTAATTTAAATTTTTAAAGGTAAGTATTGTGTTTTTGTATGATAAGTATTACAATCCATTTTTTAACTTCTACATTTGCTGAGATATAACGATTCACCACAGTTGAATCATGTGTATACTACCTACTAGTGCATACAACAAAAAATACAATAAAAAAATAAGAAAGGGTTTTAAAAAAACTAATTTAATAACAAGAAATGTATTCAACAAATTCATACATACCATCACGCCATGTCCCTCACGGGGTAGGCAGAGAGAACCAAACGCCATTTACTTCTATCTTGACATACATTCATCGCCTCGTCAACATTCATTCATCGTCTTATACAATATATATGTTCGTCTATTGTTCACGTTTCTAACATTTCCGTCTTTCAAAATACCATTCACATGGACGTGCCATCCCTTCCTTGGGAGGCCCCGACCTCTCATTCGATTCCTGTCCGCAATGTATATTTTCTTCGTTAGGCGTTCCTCATTCATTCTCCCCATGTGGCCAAACCATCTCAGTGTGTAACCTTTCATTCTATCAATGATATCTTTCTTCATCTTACATACTTTCCTTATATCCTCATTTCTTACCCTGTCATACATCGTTCTATTGCAGATTCTTCTTAGCGATCTCATTTCAACTGCATTTTATTCTGCTTTCGTGCGACTTCTTCCATGTCCAGGTTTCACTTGCATACGTCAAGGTTGGCACTAGGATAGCGTTATGAATGGCACCTTTAGCATTCTTAGATATGTTGCGGATTCAAATTTAAAAAAACTCATGCAATAGAATAAAGATGTAAATACAAACTGTTCTTTATTTAAAAGACATATCGCACCCTTATAGTCATAGTGACACTATACAAAATTGTGTAATTTTTAGTTATTAATACCAGCTATTTTATATGAGCGCTATCTATTGAATACAGAAACACTAGATCTCTAGTTCAAATATTTACCACCAATTAGCATTGTTGCGATTTGTATTTTATCAAATTCAGAATACTGGGGAAATTATTTTCAAAATGTAGGTACTATATAGCCTACTATAGCCTCTTAATAATTTAAAAATGTCAACGAATTGCATTCTCTCCTATGTCCACATTTAAAAAAATGTAAATGATCACCCTATTATATACAAGCCCCCTACTTCATATAAAGAGCTTTGCTCCTCCCATATATTTATATACCGGTTAATTTTCTTCATTACTTCCAACCAACATTATTAATTCAATCATATCTACACTTTTGATATAAAACATGTTGCTTATAAAGGAATTAGTACCTACCTATATTATCACATATGTAATGTATAACTTGACTTATTTATTCCAAAACCGCCTTTTATAATAATCATACCCATACCAATGTGAATGCAATATCGAACCTGAGTATTTTTATATTACTAGTTGCATGTAACACATGAGATCCAACTGTCGATAGCGATAGTATGTATAGTTGAAGAATATGTACCAAACTATAAACCCATAAATACAAATTATTGAATATTTTCAGATATTTTGTTTTCTATACAACATATGTAGGTATCACTAAGATGGGTTTATGAAATAGATGAAAAAATCCTTAAGGAAATAATTCTTCCAAATAAAATGTAAATGCACTATTACAAACAACAGAATAGACAATTGAAAAAAAGTGAAACAAATAATTTATTTCCACAATTTTTGGTTGTGTGTGCATGACTCAAAATGAAATATTGTATTTAGAAGGAAAGATGCATACGTTTGAATGCGTAGCGTATGTATGTACATGTACTTATATTAAATGTAAATGTATCTATAAATAAACAACGTAATAGACAATAACATAAAACTAGCTCACCTTAGCACAGGCTATGCCTAGTGAGGGGGCTAGTAACAAAGATACAAACAAAAAGATATGACTTAAACTATGTAAGCACCAGTGAAGTGGTAAATTGATATTTATTGAAATGAGATAACTTATATTTACATTGTATGTTAACTATGTATGAATAAGCTTATATTATCTTAAGATATTTTGTATCTCATATATACTGTATATTTTTGGATAGAAATAAATAAAAATAAAAAAATAAAAATAAATGTATGTCAAGATAGGATAGTATGGAGGAAGTTCCTTTTTTCCTACCCAGAATATGAAAATAGCATGATGGTATGTATGTTTGGAGATGAAGTATCAAACTATTAATGGCCGTGTTCACCAAGGAATATCAAATGGATCATCAACCTGCTCGGAGCTCAAATCCTTGAGTGTATCACTCACTGAATTTGCATTTCACCAACTAAAAACCAACATTCTTAATTGAGCCCTAGGCTCAACGCTCCTTAAATTTCCGGTGTACAGGAATACGAACTCAAGTTAAATTATATACAAATATTTTAAAATCAAGAACACACAATTTATCTTGTTTCCTTTATTAAAATAACACTCAAATATTCTTCAGTGTGTAGTTCACAATTTTTACATGTTTTTGAAATTGTATAAAAAAAAGTAATACTTTGATCTCATCAGTAGGTATATTCGCATTAGTGTCGTGAATGGCCGCGAGCGCTGTATACCTGATACCATGTTTACAAACATATCGCATACCTGCTATTCTACCCCAGCTACCTGTGTTATTGTGCATATCGCCATTATTGTTTTCGTTGCCATCAGTTATGCTGTTTTAAATCAAATTCAATTTTATATCTGGATAATATAGAAAAATCAAATATAACATAAAATATAACACTTATGACACAAAACAACTAACAATAAGTGCTAAAATGTAATAATTTTAGTTACAAAATACGTTGATGAATGACTTAATCCACAATAGACCGTCACTTAAGAGTTGAGTCGCCGGCGTCACTTAACGGTAGTAAGATTGTTTGGTGAAACGAAATTTTACGCTAAGTGCATCAAAAGAATGATTTTAGCGCTTAGGAACCTTGGTGAAAGTGGGAGTAAGTCTTCTTACATATTGTGTATAGGCGACTGCCATACAAAATGTATGAAGCGATGTCGTCACTAAATTCAATTTTTAAAAAAATTGTTAAAAAAAATTGAGATCTTCTACTACAATGTTAATATTTTTTATATAAAATTAAATTATCTAGTTGGGGTGTTTCGGCTTTTTTCGATAATTGTATAAGTTTTGGAAATATAGGCAGTTAAACTCATAAATTTATCATAAAAAAAATATTTTTCTTAATAAAAAATGTTTGAGAAACCCTGGAATATTTTTGAAAAAATTAATTTGAGATTTTTTATTTTTCTATGTTTGTACCAATTTTCAGCGTTCTAGCTTTTATGGTTTCTGAGATATAATATGGAAAAATAAACCAAAAATTTAAAAGTTGATAGCCCCTGACTGAAACAAAAATTCAAAATTCTGAGTATAAAAGTTTTGTAGGCCTGTAACTTTTTATATATTCTGAAATTTTGGGCTCTGTAAATTGAGCGGATCAAAAGTTATAAGGGAGGGACGGACCCACACACACACAGACACACACACAGACACACACACAGACACATACACACACACACACAGACACACACACATACACACACGCACGCACGCACGCACGCACGCACGCACGCACGCACGCACGCACACACACACACACACCCATACACACACACACACGAAATGTTCTACTACGAATTCTGAGTAAATCCTTGTATGGAACATATATGCTGCAAAGCCTCTAAGTTGGGGTTTTTTGACTTCAAAGTTGGAAAAGCCGTGAAAAAAGTAGACCTCTGCATACAATTCTCGCGTATCCTGGCTTGAAACATTGTCGATATATTAAGAGAACAAAGTTCTCCTGAACAAATCGACAGTTGGAAAACAAGTGGGTTGTGGCCAATATTATACTCTTTCTCTACCAAGTTATTACGCAAAGTATTCAAATTTTGTAAGGAAAATTTTCAACATTTTAATGAAATGATTTCAATATTTTTTTAATTAAATATTTTATTATGAAAACTTGATATTTCTTCAATGCCATTTTATGAAAGTGTTGTGCCTTACCAATTTGAAAATAAAAATTTCATATTTTAAGTTTCCTGAGTTGGGGTCACTTTAAAATATTTAACGTTTAAAAACACGAGAAACACTATCCTTCAAAATCTAATGGGGTCTTAGCGAGTATAAGATATACATATTTGCAAAATTTTAAAATAATCGAATGAGTACCTTCTTAAGTCTATAATTTATTAATAAAGTAAAATAAACACGCCGTAAATAGCACACAGCACGCAGCACACACACACACAGATACATTGTGATGAAACTTTTAGAATACAGTCTCAGCACGATACTAGTTGATAATCTGCAATAAAAAAAATAGCTTTAAATATTTCGAAAGCATAACTCCCCACTATATCCTCTTGGGTTAGTGAGGAGTAAAAAAACTCGTTTTATGAATTGATTCACCTACTTACCTACAACATGTGTAGTGAGAAATAAAAATAATAAAAATATTTTATTTATAAAAAATCATCCTGCATTATTTGAAAAATCCGTAATACCGCCGTGGCACAGTTGGCTAGTCATTTGGCTTCTGTGCGGGAGTCCCGGGTTTGACCCCCAGAAAATGAGAAATTTATTAAATTTATTTTCTCGCGCTCATATTTTATTTATGGGCTGGAAACGCTGGTTAGTTGAAAGAAATTACCATATGGTAATAAACTCCTGATGTTCGGCATTGACCGATACCGGTGAATAGGTCACGTTCGCGTACTAAATTAAATAGAACGAAAAATTATATATAATTTTTATAATCATAATTATAGTTATGTGATTATGGAGTTCTATCGTGAAGTGACAGTTTCAAACATTGAATGAAAAAACATTGATTCTAAGTTTTTTAATATAAAATATATTAAGGGCCGGTCTTATAAACGAAAGACCAAATATTCGTAAGTATGTTTACGATTTACTAACGGATGGATGTTCTTAAGTAGATATTACTATCGGCGGTATTATAAAACTATTTTAACTGTTCATTTATTTGACAGTTACAGTCCTAATGGATTGTAATGGAATTGTTATTGCAATGTATAAACAAAGAGTGTTTAATTTTTTGCGTACTTCAAACAATATCAAAAATTACAAAAATGGTGATAATCCTTTAATATTTAGCAAGCGCGCTGGATTAGTAATTCAGTGGATGCGGGTTCAAATCTCGCAGTTTGGAACATGTAGGTAAACAAGCCAGGGGTGACATCTGTGTGTGACACCGTCATGTCATTTATAAGGACTGTTACTTTCATTGTTTACAAATAAAAATTAATTTCTCAATTTCTCAGTAGACGGCGTTACAAAAAGGTTTCTCCGTTACTCCATAGATGGCAATAGTAATAATGCATTATTTTCAGGTAAAATGTTACACACTATTCAAAAATATATAGAACTTTCAACAATTACATTGATAAGGGAACTCAATAAGAAGGCATAATTGGTGAACGTTGCGCAAGCGCATAAAGTGATCACGTAAACCAGCCGATGACAGGTCGTAAGCCCTTTAGGTGCCTCGAGTTCCTGGTTCTTCTACAATACCCCAACTTCGTCTCTATTGAGATGTTGAAAAAATTGTTCACTTATATCACAAGCATTTATGCCTAATTTATGGCATTAAAATGAAATTTAAAAAACTTAATGCATATATAGGTAGGTAGGTACTAGTTACAATTATTTATTCATTCATTTTTTTAAATAAAAAAATAATTAAAATAAAATAAAACGAAATTCAGAGTCATCAATGTCATGTTGAAATAATAAAATATTTGATCAAACACAAACTTGTAATCAAATTCGTTTTGGTTATTCAAAATCACTGTCGGACGAGATTTTTTACCGAAAAAAAAGCAATTCAATATAAAAACTCAAAAAATATAAAACAGTATAATATTTCAAAATATTCGTAATATTAAAAATGTACCGCAACATAAAAAAACAAGTGTGGTAAAATTCAATCCTTCCATAACTGATCGTTAACGAACGCTTAATCGGTGGTCCGACCGTCGGTAAAGGCTATCGGTAAAATTTTACTAAAATTTAACTAACGGATTGTCATAAGACGAAATATAGAGCATTTGTATCAAATTTCGGTTTGTTTGGTCTGAAATCTAACTAACGGACGTTTATAAGACCGGCACTTAAACACCGTTTAACGATATAATACTATAACCGGGTGGACACTTTATTGGTTTGCTGTTTCCATGTATGCGTTAAATATTGAAATGGAATTTCTTTACTTCATCCTTCCATAGTCAAATCAAATCTTTCTGAAATTTTCTATTCACACAAATTAATTACTACGCTTATTGAATAATGCAATAAAAAGGAGAAAATATATTTTCCCATGGTCCTCCACAAATTCTATTAAATAACTAGGTAATTATGTTTTTTTAAAGATTAATCTTCGGCCTTCGTGGTATTTAAAAGTCTTTTTAGAGCTTTAAATTAAGTGTCTTTAGTCTAATGCCATCAAACAACTCAATTTAGAGTAATTTTACGAAATCAAAGTATTTAAACTATACTATTACCGATACTTTTGTTGGGAACAGCCCACCCTAACATTCAATTACATAAACATTGGATATAGGTAGGTGTTCTAAGCATTGTGAGTATACTAAATAAAATTAAATAAAAACAATGCAATGTATATTAAGTCTTCCGTTTTAATAGTAAGTTATTCAACTTCCAAATTAATTAAAAACCATAATTAATTTTATATGGTAGATAATCACAGAGATTGTATGTAAATATGTATTATTGCGTGATTGCTTACATTGATTTGTGCACTTTTGTTGTATCATCATGTATTGTTAATTAACATATTTTTTAAGACGTCATAATTATGTTGCAACATTGTATTTTTACTTTAGAAAATATTTAATCCACGTTAGAAATAAAAAAAAAATACCCAATCTCGGTAAATAGATTGGTGAAATCTTGTAAAAATTTGTGGTGTTGTCTACTGAACAAACCTTCAAACCTATTCATTAATGATGAGCAAATGCAAGACCGGGGTCGCCTTGATCTTGATCTTGTATCCTCGATTGTGTATTGGTCTTTCATACCCTTGGTCGTAACCAAGACTTTAAGACTTGCTTATCACTAATCGGAAGATACTTTTCCCCGACTTTTGGACTTCTCAATTTTTCACAGGACACGGAAATTTTAAGAGTTATCTTCACCGATTAAAAATTGCCTCCTCTGCCTCATGTCAGTTCTGTCAATACCCGGACCAAACTTCGGAACATATCCTGTGGGATTGTTGCCACCCAATGGTGTCCTCTTATATTTCGGAGCTCCTCGTTGCTGTCCGTGGATCTCTTCAAGGTGCCATTGGTCACGCGGATTTCGTGACCTCGAAGAACAATATTAAATCCTTATGGTGCCTTACTATTGTTAGATTCCCAGTAGGTTAATATTTTACAGAGATATTGGTCATACCCCTGATGTTTTTTATTTAAAAAGATCTGAAGTCCATGAGTGTGAATCTTCCATTCACATTCGTCGATCGTTCTTTTGCACTATGGTGCCGAGATTGCTAATCTAGAGGGGTCCATGATATACTTTTCGTGCAATGCATTTTTTTTCTTGTCGTTCACTTAGCGTTCTGTGAAGGGGCCGTTTACAGTCCCCATATGCAGAACGGGTGGTGGTGGCAGTAGCGAAAAATAATCTGAAGATACTCTACCTACTGTAGTCTTTCGACAAAAATTTCTTTCTTTTATGATTGTGGTATAGTGAGAGTATGAAAGATGGATGATATTATAATAGGTCTGTCGAGAAGTGTAGGGGACCTTTGCTAACCGGCAAGCAGTGGGCAATTCATTAGTCTAACCCGGCCAAGTAGAGAGCGTGTCGGTATATATATGTAATATATTATTTGTAACTGGAGTTATTAAGCTAACCAATTTATTGCCACTGTCACAGAGAAGAATTTTAGCAGATCTGTTATTTTTATTTAAAATATTAAACTCGCATACTGACACCCCTTACTTGCTCAGTGCTATAAATTTGCGGGTGCCGTCCCTGGTCACACGCAGTACCGCGCCATTTTATTGTCATACTAACACTAGCGTATACCGGGCTAATTCAACCTTGCAAAGACTGCATAGTTTGGGGAACCAGTATGCACAATACACAGATATATTTAATGACTCGATCGGCATCTATAGAAGTTGCCTATACACTGCACTTGTTAATGAGACCAAACATTAGATTATTTTGTCGGTTTTTAAACTACTTTTCTCATTTCTTTTTTCCTGTATTAATTTTTGCATGTATGTTTACTTTTTTTTTCATATTTTTAACATGTTCTTCATTGTTTATTTACATATTTTTGCATGCTTTTTGTTTATTTTTTACATATTTTTTACATATTTGTTACATGATTTTCATTATTTTTTACATGTATTTTGTTTATTTTTTTTACATATTTTTACATGTTTTTTGTTTATTTTTTTACATATTTTTGAATGTTTCTCGCATGTTTTTTTTTTACATATTTTTTTTTTAAATGTTTTTCATTATTTTTTACATATTTTTTTTTTAAATGTTTTTCATTATTTTTTACATATTTTTACATGTTTTCACCTTTTTTATATTGTTATTCATTTTTTATTTTCGTTTTGTATATTTGTTTGTTTTTATTTGTTTTTTTTTTAAATTCTGTTGTTTTTAATATATTATGTATACTTGTATGTGTAAAAGGTTATCAAACCGTAAATTGAAATTAAATAAATAAATAAATAAATTAATTAAATCCATCATCAATATTATCATCTCGAGAGAAGACATACTGATCATCCCCAGTCAGTTTATTGTAATGATCATTTTGATTTAGAAAAAAGTGCATTAACAAAACCATCATGTTGAGACTCAGTAGAGTACCAAATCTCCAAATAGTTTTGTTGAAAACAAAACAACTTTGAGAGTATAACGAAGTGATAAGTTTTTGGTATGCAATGTCCTCTATCAATTATCTAGTTCAAATCTTTTTGACGGCTTCTTAGTTTTATTTATTTGTCGAAATACCTCCTACATTCAGTCCAGTCCAGGGCACTGCAACATTCTTTGTTGGGACTGCTTGACCAACGGTTCCTTCGTCCGTCACGATAGTGAAAAAAAAAAACTCCGGCAGGACAAATAAAATGAAAATAAAAATTATTATAAACACACCTGATAATAATACATAAACGGCCTCGCTGGACCCAACGCACTCTGAAATGATAGGAAAAAGTTTGATGAGAAATTTTTAAAGCCTGCCGTATATGGTATGTATTCCCATCCTTGATTAATTCCTCAATACATAGTAGCGATTATAAATCAACGATGTATGGCCACATACAATGAATACTGGACTTGCTGATGCCGTTGCCAGGATGATGTTTTTTTTTTTTTGAGAAATTCAGTCATAATTAAATTGTATTTGAAATTGTAATAAACTGTGTTGGTGAATTTGCTCAGTATTTCTCTAGTCTGTCTTCTCAATATACGGGGATGAATACTCCAAATAATACACCGTCTACATATAACGTATGTATAATTAGACAAGTAGGTACTCAATGCGCTACCTACAAAGCCGTATTCAGAATGGCCTTCACACACATATATACAGTACATCTTTCTCTTACATACTTCGGTATGTACCTTTCGCACACTACCAATAATTCATTCACACATCTTAATACTACAAAAATAATTTAATTTTTTTTTAATTAAATTAAAAGTAGATTTTTTAAATAATAAAATATGTACCGGTCGTGTCGGTTGTGAATAAAATTTAGCTAACGGGAACATATTGATAAGTCAATTATTTATTTTTAAAATGCAAAAATATTCATTTGTAACGAGTTTTCTAAGAAATTACAATTTTCTAGTTATGCATATAACTGAATCACTCTGCTATTAAAAATTAACAAATCAATCAAAATACAATATAAAAATAGCTTACCTAATAATGGCACAGTGCAATCCATGCAGAGCCGCGCCTCGCGCACTTCATTAAAAAGGGCCCGTTTATCAATGAAAATCAGTCATAATATACATTTATATTTTATAACTGGTTATAACAAGACTTTCTGTCTTAAATTCGGTGCACTCTTATCATCACTATCACTGAGCAATGAGCCAGTTGTTTCCACATGATTAGCTCTCTTTGGCACATTAAGTGCAGTGTCTGTAAGGTTTTAGAGTTCTCCGGACTCCGGAGTATGTTCTTCATGTGTTCTTTCAGAGTATTGCAAGGGGCCGTTATTAGTCCCGATAAGCAGAACGGGTAGTGGTAGGGGAAGAGCAACTGTTTATAACTCCAGAATTAGATATTCGCGGATGGAAAATAAATTCTATATTTAAAAATATTTTTTTAAAATATTTTAATTCGTGTGTTTTGATACATTTTCCGTCACACAAAGAAAATGTTAGCCCGTACCTTATAATGTAAGATTCCGCGATTCTAGACTAACGTCATTTTGTATAGTGAGCTCATACAATATTAAATTTATACTTATACCACAGCAGAGAACAACGATAAGATAATAATATGAAACCTGATTAGTTGTGGTGATAGTGATGGTGGAGATAACGAGCTTCTTAGTGTCGAAAATTGCTATAGGTATAAAAATCTCAGTTATAGTATGAAGCATTATATTACACCTTTAAAGTTTGATAAATGTTCTCTTATGTAGGTGTCTGTCGGGGAGATTCCACCTACCAAAGTGTCTGTCAATGTAAGGCGTCTTCCGTAGTAAATATAAAAAAAAATCACGCTTTGTACTACAACGCTTCATACTATGCCAACGAGAACCAACAAATGTCAGTAAAATCGAATATAATATATGTATATGAGAAATTATGCCTGTACCTTTATTAATAAATAACAGAATTTTACAATATCCATATTTACTGGTTTGCATGTCTCGTTTATCATTATATTATTACATAATCCCAAGATTTTTTTCTAAAGTACATTTTCATAATATTTGGCCCTACCTGTGAAGGAGGATCTTGGAGGATCCGGTTTAATCATGAGCTAGAAATAATGTATGGCGAACCAAATGTTGTCCAATTCATCAAAGTACAACGTCTACGTTGGTTCGGACACGTTTGAAGAATTAAGGATAGCCGGGTCCCAAAGTATATAAGAAGCAGAGGGAGACCTAGGAGGAGATGTCTGGGCGACATCAAGGGAGATATAAGAGCGATCGGACAGACAAATTGGAGGAGACTTGCTGTCGACAGGGTAGGATGGAGGCATTTTCTTGAGGAGGCCAAGGCCCACATTGCTGATGCTACATTTTCTTAAGTATGGAATTTCGAAAAATTTACTACTGAAATTAATTTAATATTTCTACATATTCACCACACTTTTTGAGCGTGATATATACAGGTAGGTACATACACGAACATAAATCACGTCTAAAATCAATTCTGTTATTGCGGGAGGCGTGAGACAAATACACACACTGACATTATCATTCCTGTATTATAAAGATATTTTTATTTTTTGTTATTTATTTGGATTATTTTCCTTATATTTGGCGTCGTCGATTTATTTGCACCTGGTGCCACAGCATCATTTGAACCGATGGTGGAACCGGCCCCGAATCCGCGCATTTGATACAAAACGCATGCAACTTCATGCATCAGTCAAAGAATGTTTCAATAGAAAGTACATTTTTTTTAAAGAAAAACCGACTAATATTTTGAAGATATTTGATACGTAGATCAACCATGTGAAAACTAGCGTGTTTACTTGGCATATATAGTAATTATGAATAGATGCGAGTTATTATGGATTATCAAGTAAGTAAATCCTTATAAAAACGACTGGGTTGTGCTCAACACTAAACTCCACAACATAAACGGTGATTTTTTAGTTTTTTTTTATATTTGTTTAAATAATCATATAGACTTAGTTACATACAATACAACATGTTATCAAAAAATAATAAATGTTACCTTTCCTAATTTAAGCTAGAAGCTTATGTTTAGGAAAGCAACAGCTCTTTGCTTATACAATAGAAATACTTTACGAGAATCTATAAAACAAATCACATAAATTAAAAATCAATGGATTAAAATTTTCAAAATCAAAAGAAATACAAAATTTTATTATTTTTTTTCACATTTTAACATCTCAATAGAGACGAAGTTGGAATATTTATAGAAGAACCAGAAACCAGGGGAAAATATCCAATGTTTGTGAATATGCAACCTTAAAAAAAAATATTTGATTTACCAAAATATACTTTTTAAATCAAGAAAAAAAACACCACCGAATCCATGTCACAAAATAAATAACACACATTTAAATGAACCACAATCTTAAAATGAATGGAATATTAGGGAGAGTAATTGGTTGGGCAAAAATTAATATTGTTTTTATTTAATGAATTAAATCGAGGTCTGCCATCTGTGGAATGGACGGTCATTTATTTGTGATTTATTTTGACAACCAAACACACACAGAGGGCAGATCTATGCAATATTTTACGTTATATAGACTTGTGCTAAACGTCAGTACGTAAGTACGTTGGCCGACTTCAACGGGTTGAGTTGATCTACCATTCAACCCATTCAAAAAGTGAACAAATCACGTACTTTGAGCAGAACTCCTATATTGTTTTACACACAAAAATTGGGAACCTTGAAATATTCTCAAACAGTCTCAGGACCTTCAAGCGTTTGTTAAAAGCAAGTCAACAATCGTTATGAGATGTTTTCCCTTCTAAATATATAGTGTATTGTTTCTTAAAAATAAATTTCTGAAGCATGTATTTAACACTGTGAATATTATAGTTACCTTATTCTTAAAGGCTAATTTAATCACTTATGATTTACTTATTATATAGATATACATATTATGTATGTAGTAAACACCTGATTTTAACTGTTTATGGTCCGAATGCAGAGTACTACCTAAATACTAAATTCTAAATACTAACTATTTTTTCATTGCACAGTCGCTCACTTAAGTTAGGAGATCACGTGGCTTCCTAACTGGAGGATGCTACGATTTTTTTTATATGAGAATTGCATTGCAGAGACATATCCAAATACTTAGACTAACATTTGCGAACTGTCAAAAAGTAAGGTTGATCGCGAGGAACCTTATGAGTGGTTTAATAATAAAATACGAGATGTTTTCGGTGGATGATAATTTTAGCGACTTCGTCAAATATTTATTTGGTAATTTTGTCAAATCAAATACCACACAGAGTAGGTATACGAGATGCCGAAAATTCGTTGGGATTTCAGAAAAATCTTGATATCGAGTTGTCAGTGTAAGCTTGGTTACATGCAAAGACCTTATAATAATGTAGTATATAAGGTCTTTGGTTACATGTGTTTGTGTTGTTATGACAAAAAAAAAACATTTTAAACCTCAGTCTAAACCCATAGAAAAATATCATTTTTCTTCATACGCAATTATGTAAAATGCTACGCCATCGACCATAAGTTTGGCGTAGTATTAAGTATTTAGTTGGTTATGTCACTGCAACGCAATTGCTTAAGAATACTAAATACGTCAGTGAAGTTAGGAGTTAGTATTTAGTTACATAGGACTCTGCATTCGGGTCTATACATATGTTTATGTGTATTCCTATGTTCTGTTGGTGTTTCTTTTAATAAATAAACACCCGTTGAGTAATTGATATAAAATAATATATGTTTAAATTTCGTGAAATCGTAATTCTCCGCTAGGTATTTCTTAAGTGGTTAAGTAAAAAGTTCATACGCAACTTATGTAAGTACTTCTTAATCAATTACATATACATAATTTTCTTTAAGAGGGTGACTGCTGCCAACGTACCTATTTTTTCAATTTGAATTTGCATCATAACTACAAAACGAATCATTTTGAAAAAAAAGAACATAGTTAGTTTGGATATTAATAAAGAAAAATAAACCTTAACTTTTTAATAATGTTCTGTATATATTCTTGTAGGAAAATAATAAGCATACCCCGATTTTTTACATTTATCTTAAATTTCTAAAAAACTTTAAGGTAAGTATAGAGCAATATATTTTTTTTATAAATTAAAGAAAATCAAAATATCTGGAAAAATACGATGTAAAGTTGCATTAATGCATCAGGTTAAGATAATAAACCAAAAAAACTTTTATTTCGCAATGGCGCTGAATGGAAAATAAATGTTTTATAGGTTTATTTACTAAACCTGAAGCATTATGCAACGTCACATCATATTTTTCTAGATATTTTTGTCTTCTTTAATTTAAAAAAAAATACGTTGAACTACGCCTTATATTTTATTAAAAATTTAAGATAAACGTTGAAAATCGGGGTATGCCATTATTTTTCTACAAGAATATATACAGAACATTATCAAGAAATAAAGATATATTTTTCTTTATTAATACCCAAAATATCTAAATTATTTTTTTCAAAAGGATTTGATAAGAAATCGAATATATTTTTATTATTGCATATGCGCAAACATTGGATTTTTTTCCCTGTCGGGAGTCAAATCTATTTTTTAACAGATTTTCAATTATCTCAATAGAGACGAAGTTGGAATATTAATTGTAGGAGAACCGGGAAATCAAGGCACCTACAGGGCTTACGACCTGTCATCGGCTGGTTAACGTGATCACTTTATGCGCTTGCGCAACGTTCACCAATTATGCCTTTTTAATGAGATCCCTATCAATTCAATTTTCAAACTTCTATATGTAATACTGAAATTCTTTTCGCTTGAAAATAAGGAAATTTTACTACAGCCATCTATGGGTGAAATTATGAAGAACAATATTATTATTTTTTTATTTATTTTGTTGTAACGCCATCTATTGAGAGAATTGGTTTTTTGTAAATAATGAAAGCTAAAATTCTTATATGTGAGGTGACAATGCATTTTTCGCATAGAAGTCACCCCTGAATTGCGCCAGACTTATAAGGTCATTTTTGTCTTATTTACCTACTTGTACCAATGTGTAAGTAATCGAATATATTTTTATTATTGCATATGCGCAAACATTGGATTTTTTTCCCTGTCGGGAGTCAAAGATATTTTTTAACAGATTTTTAATTATCTCAATAGAGACGAAGTTGGAATATTTATTGTAGGAGAACCGGGAAATCAAGGCACCTACAGGGCTTACGACCTGTCATCGGCTGGTTTACGAGATCACTTTATGCGCTTGCGCAACGTTCACCAATTATGCCTTTTTAATGAGATCCCTATCAATTCAATTTTGAAACTTCTATATATTGTAATACTGAAATTCTTTTCGCTTGAAAATAAGGAAATTTTACTACAGCCATCTATGGGTGAAATTATGAACAACAATATTATTATTTTTTTTTATTTATTTTGTTGTAACGCCATCTATTGAGAGAATTGGTTTTTTGTAAATAATGAAAGCTACAATTCTTATATGTGAGGTGACAATGCATTTTTCGCATAGAAGTCACCACTGAATTGCGCCAGACTTTTAAGGTCATTTTTGTCTTATTTACCTACTTGTACCAATGTGTAAGTAATCGAATATATTTTTATTATTGCATATGCGCAAACATTGGATTTTTTTCCCTGTCGGGAGTCAAAGATATTTTTTAACAGATTTTTAATTATGACAAAAATGACCTTATAAGTCTGGCGCAATTCAGGGGTGACTTCTATGCGAAAAATGCATTGTCACCTCACATATAAGAATTGTAGCTTTCATTATTTACAAAAAACCAATTCTCTCAATAGATGGCGTTACAACAAAATAAATAAAAAAATAATAATATTGTTGTTCATAATTTCACCCATAGATGGCTGTAGTAAAATTTCCTTATTTTCAAGCGAAAAGAATTTCAGTATTACAATATATAGAAGTTTCAAAATTGAATTGATAGGGATCTCATTAAAAAGGCATAATTGGTGAACGTTGAGCAAGCGCATAAAGTGATCACGTAAACCAGCCGATGACAGGTCGTAAGCCCTGTAGGTGCCTTGATTTCCCGGTTCTCCTACAATAAATATTCCAGCTTCGTTTCTATTGAGATAATTAAAAATCTGTTAAAAAATAGATTTGATAAGAAATAATGATGGTATATCAAATTGAAAAATAGGTACGTTGGCAGCAGTCCCCACCTTAAGTCTTCAATTATAACACATTTTATTTCCTTTAAGAATAAAATGCCGTATTATACGTTTCTCAGTAAATTTGGTTCACAAAGTTTATATCATGCCATGTTTATTATGGGGTAGGCATGTACAATATTGGAGAACCTACTGTAAAGGTATCAACACAAATATGCAAACCTCCCAAAGCTTAAGCTAAACAAAATTCAATCCGTACAGACAATAAAATAAGTAAATAAAAAAAATAAAAATAAAATAAAAAAATAAATACATGACCATGTGAACAATATTCTGAAAGGAAAAGTTTGATGTGTGAATAACAGACGAGCATGTACCTATTTATGAATGTGATTGCGGTGCGTGAGAACTAGTTTTATACAAATTTCTCATCTGCCGGGATTCGAACCCAGGACTAGCACATATGCCACGGCGGTAAGTAATATACATAATAATAATAATAATAAACACCTTGCACCCTGCGCAAGTGGCGAGGTTATTGCCGTATGGAATTTTTTTCCAACCAACCAGTGTTTCCAGCCCAGAGAAGCAATATTTGCCTGAGAAATGAATTTAAATAAATTTCTCCTCTGCTGGTAATCGAAACCAGGACGCCAGCACAGAAACCGTAAGGCTTACCAACTGTGCCACGGCGGTCGATATCCCATTTAATTTTCGGTGCACTCATTGAAGACTGTAATTACAATACAGATATTTTCGCGGAGTAAATATACCTAATTGTCACTGGCAATAAACGATATATAACGAGATGTGGATGTAGGTGTGAAAAAAAATAGCCCATAATTAGAGTATTTTTGGCCATTTTGTATTTCATGTATAATTTACTGTAATAATATATCTTAAACTGGGAAAGTAATAATATCAAATTAAATCAAGCAAAATGTATGTCTGTCTCCCTGACTACTTGTGTAGGTAAACTTTGATAGCTTGGGGCTTGAAATTTTGTTTTGAGCATTTCTGGGAGTTTGAACACTTGCCGCACACGTCATTCAGTTTAAAGAAGAAAGCTATTCACTATTCAGTGTAAATAAAAAAAAAACTGAAGACACATCATCTTCTTCTTCTTCTTCTTCAGCCCTCTGTCCTCCACTGCTGGATATAGGCCTCTTCCATATTCTTCCACTTCTTTCTATCGGTTGCTGCTTGCAGCCAATTTCTACCCCCCACAGCGGCTATGTCGTCAGACCATCTTTTTTGAGGTCTTCCGACGCCTCTCTTACTTTCCCAAGGGTCCATCTTGCGGGTTCCTGTCTAGCAATATGTCCCGCCCATTGCCATTTCAATGTAGCTACGCGATCCATGACGTCCGCTACTCTGGTCCTTTTCCTAATTTCCTCATTTCTTATTCTGTCTCTTAGGCTTATACCAAGCATGGATCTTTCCATGGATCGCTGTGTGCATTTGAGTTTTTCTACATTTCTTTTTGTAAGGGCAATGGTCTCCAATGCATATGTAGTCACTGGCAGTATACATGATTCATATGTTTTTCTTTTCAGACAGATCGGAATCTCTTTATCTTCTAGAATGTGTCTAAGTTTGCTAAAAGCTGCCCACCTCATTCCTATTATATTCCTCATTCCTATTCCTACTCATAGAGAAGACAACAGAGTATAACATACCTATACATCTAGCTTTTGTTGACTACCAAAAAGCGTTTGATTCAGTTGAAAAATGGGCAATTATCGAGGCACTCCAAAATGCAAGAATAGATTCCAGGTATATACAACTAATAAACTTTATATATGAAAATGCAACTATGACTGTTGTAATCGATGACGACACTAAAACTGAAAAAATAAAAATTCAAAAAGGTGTGAACTCAATCTGTTCAAACTGATAAGCGAATAGACATATTCTGATATAAAAAGTAAGCACGGGGACATACAAAAGACAGTGCACTGGCAATGTCGTGCGGGTCAGCTAGTTATAAATAAAACTTACATGTATTAAAGCCTTCGTGGCTCAGTTGGTTTGGTATAGGACTGCTGATCCAAGGGTCCCGGGTTCGATTCCCGGCGGAGACACAGTTTTTGATTGTGTTTTCAGTCTGGATCTGTGAAACTATTAATATCGTAAGACTCCAGAATCAAGAATGTGGCAACTTGTTATTGGGTGCGTGTTAAATTTATAATAATATTACCTTTTAATTGCCCGAGAAGCTATATTAAACAAAAATAAATACCATCACGCAATGTCCCAATTATTGGGGCACGATGAGAGGTCAGAGCGGCATAATATTTTTCCTTTGTATAGATTCAGGTATTATCGGTCGATAAATTAATTTTAGGAATAACATTATTGTAAAAAATAAAATAAAAAAAAATTGTAATTAATTACTTATGTAAAAACATTTTTTGTAAAAATTTAATGAAAACATTTTTGTGATAATTTGGTGATAATGGAGCTTTGGCATTATATCTTTTATGAGCCAATCTCTTGATAAGAAATTTCGGCTGGTCAACCACAACATAAGGTAAATTGGCACAGAGATAACAAGAGGGAAAAAAAAATAAAAAGTACATTTCAATACAATACAAAAATATTTTAGTTAAGCTAAAAAAAAATTAATAATTAATAACACAAGCTTCCACATACCATAATACGGGACCTTACACTTTTCATACATTTTTTCAAATAACTCTTGTAATACGACCCTAAGTGTAGGTGCTTGAACTCGATTTTGAGCTTTATTTCATACGACAGTATTGAATTTAGTTTTGTTAAGTTGGTTGTCAAGATCACAGAACAATATGCGCGGGTAGGAACACGTGCGCGCCACATAATAGTTCTGTCAAACTCTAGCTATTGCACTTTTTGACATTCAAAATTTTTGTTTGAAAACAACATAAATCAATAATTCTAATGGATTACATCGTTTTTTATGTGATTTTCACACATCTTTTGTTTGAAAAAACATTCATGACTATTTTTTAAAGGGATCATAACTACTTCAAAAATACTTACTTACTTTCCGTGTCCAAGATCATCAACCTATATTGTGTCCCTCCAGTGATTTGCAGCCATAATAGCATTCTGATTCGCTTGCCACAGATCCTCCTCAGAGCAACCTCCTTCCATAAGTGGGCAGTTCAGCAGGTGGGACATGTTCTGCGTCTCTCCACATTCGCATGCCATGTCCTGGTCATCCTCTAGCATACCCCATCTGTCCAGGTATACCTTGCACCTTCCTACACCCGTCCTTAGTCTATTCAGGGATTTCCAGGTTGCATATGGTAGTTGGTGACCCGTTGGAAGTACCTCTTTTGGTTCATGGAAGTTTTCACTTACTAACCCTTCCTTCCACAGCTCGACTCTTCTCTTTTCGCTGGTTGAGGATAGTGCGGTTGTATTCCTGAGAAAACTGTTTCTAGACTTGAGTCTTGAGGGCGGGAGGATGTGACCATATAGCGGATGTCGAGAATCATTCTGCTGTCTCATCTTTTCCTCTTCAGAAGCTACGGCTCTTCTTATACGTGGTGGTGCAATTCCAGTTAGTAATTGTATTTTTCCACAGGAGTAGGTTTAAGGAATCCCGTTATGAGTCTGTTGGTTTCGTTCAAAGCAACATCTACGTTTCTAGCATGGGAAGATTGGAACCAGACTGAAGCCGTATTTTCCTGAAGTTCTAAAAACAGATGGTTGTGCTCCCCACTTTGATAATAATGTTCCGAGTGCCAATTTTTCCCTTGGTATTTAGACAATGTTGCTTAAAGGTGAGTGTTCTATCTAACACAACGCGAAGGTACTTTGGGTTTTCGCAATTTTCCAGTTTCCTTCCCTCCCATGTGATGTTGAGTCAAAAATGTGAAATTTCAAGTTGAAGCAGCGTTAAGCTATCTCGTCGCCGGTTCAGTGTGACATTTGAATAGTATTACGGTTCAACTCTTGATCCATGTAAGAAAAGTGATCAAATTGGGGTTCAACCGTCTGATGATGTTTATCGTCTCACAGATTCAGACAGAAAATACAATAAAATACTGTGTCTCTTCCGTTAATCGAACCTGGAACCTTTGGCTCACGAGTACGAGATCTAACCAGCTGAGCCACGAAGGTCGACGTGATATACGACTTTACGTGAAAGGGAAATTATAAATGGAAGCTTTTCTCCCTAATCGATAATTCCTAAATAGGATAATTTTCAGCCACGTATCAAATATCGATATAATAATGATAATCAGTAAAAACAGAAATATTATAAAAGGTTTGGTACCTAAGTTTGCTCTTTGTTCTGATGGGTGTATTGTCCTATGACAATAACAACTCTATAATTACATACAATGATTAGTTAAGCTTTTTCTTTTATGTTCTTGTGGTCTTTGTATTCAAGATTGTAACTAATATTGTTCACAATTTAAGGAAATATCGAATAACGTATAATGAAGTTGTCAGAACATATTTTTCTCCTATCCATTATTTCAGACTAATCTGATTTTATTTTTGTCCTGTAAAAAAATATGCTATTGGAAAATATTGTATTGTATATTCAGCCTTCGTCGTGCCTCAGATATCTGACTGCTGATCCAATGGTCCTTAGTTCCATTCCCAGTGAAACAAAAATTTTCAAAGTGTTTAAAATCTAGATTTGAGAGAAGATTTGGTATTATTTGGTATTAAATAGATTAACACAAAGCTGACATAAAGAAAAGGTACCAAAAATGATTCATCACACATGTAAAGCCCCAAGGTAGATTCAGCGTTGGTAGACCCAAACTCCCATGACTGGATGTAATTCAGCGTGATGTGAATTATATTGGCACTAAAGACTAGAGGAGTGCATGCCAGGACAGAGGGAGATGGCAACTAATGCCAGGAGAAACCAAAGCCCACAACGAGCTGTAGAGTCATCGATGAATGAATGAGAAAGATTATGGAGTTGTTTATAAACCGCTTAAATATTAACACTTCGAAACCATCCAAACAACTTCTTTAACTTACAACCAGAAACGTGATGAACTTAACACTAATATGACATCTAAGAACAATGGGGTCTTTCTTATCAATTTTGTAATACATTAATATAAATACAATTACAAAATATTTGATAAATAAGGGAGTACATAAGTATCTACTCAATGCTTTCTTGTGTTTGGGGAAGTGCTGCCAACTGATATATTGTATGGAGTGATGCCAACATAGCTAAAAATAATTATCAACACAATATATTTACTTAGATCAATACGTTATTATTGCCTACAACTATCAACTGTTTTTTTTAATGGTTCATTAATTGACAAATATTTAATATTTTGTGATATTGATATGACAAGTATATGATAAGTTTGTGAAAGGAATAGTGGTAAGTCGTTTGCCTTCTGTGTGAACGTCTGGGGTCGATTTCACGGAGGAAAATTATTCAAACCAATCATTCATACCATCACATATTATCGAAGTATGTGACGGTATGAATATTGAATATATGAAGTTGATAACATATGTCACATAACATCTCTTCTTAACGAACTACCCTGGTTGAAATGTCAAGAAAAAGTGGACTATAAGATATGCCTGATAGGCTCTGAATAACTTGGCTCCACACTACATTCAATAACTATGTCAAAAGAGAGTTCCATCAGGAAGACAGCTTACATTGAGATCATCTGGATCACAGAGTACCAACTCTTAAAAAAATGGACAGAGTCAATAAGGCGGCATACTATGATCGCAGATTCAGTGCCAACGGGTTTTTCAAGTGGAATAAATTGCCTTTTGACATACGTGGAGCTCAGAGCATTGACCTTCGGTAGACTTCTTAAGACTGCCTTGTTTCGTAGAGCCTACAAATAAGCCACAGTGCCTTTGGAATGATCTTGTATAAATAAACGGAGCTCTATAAATTATCATTATAATTATTATGGCATCTCCCACAATGTGGGGTAACCAGCGATAGGTGTGCGTATGTACATTATTATATAACACTAAGAACCACATGTTCATGTATCCCCACACACCAGTCTTGTATCACCTAAAAAGGCACTACATTAAGAATAAGTGGTGAACCTCATTGCTGAACTAGGTATATGATAATATATGTCATTGTCGCTTGTTGTAAATAATGTCATTTACCTCCAAATGTCTTTAACATTACTTTTTATTTTCCTTCAAAAAATCATTATGTCTTGTATGTAAAATGATAAAGGAGTGATTCGTGAAATCCGATTTAACGAAATGGATACTTCTAGAAATAAATGCTGATAATCGATTCCTTATGTTCATCTGCAAATATATAGGTACCTATTAATCGATTACTTATGTTCATCTGCAAATATATAGATACCTATAATCGATTACTTATGTTATTCTGCAAATATATAGGTACCGTTAATCGATTACTTATGTTGTTCTGCTAATAGGTACCAAAAATCGATTTCTTATGTTCATCTGCAAATATATAGGTACCGTTAATCGATTACTTATGTTCTTCTGCTAATATATAGGTACCTATAATCGATTTCTTATGTTCTTCTCCAAATATATAGGTACCTATAATCGATTACTTATGTTATTCTGCAAATATATAGGTACCTATTAATCGATTACTTATGTTCATCTGCAAATATATAGGTACCGTTAATCGATTACTTATGTTCTTCTGCTAATATATAGGTACCTATAATCGATTTCTTATGTTCTTCTGCAAATATATAGGTACCTATAATCGATTACTTATGTTATTCTGCAAATATATAGGTACCTATTAATCGATTACTTATGTTCATCTGCAAATATATAGGTACCGTTAATCGATTACTTATGTTCTTCTGCTAATATATAGGTACCTATAATCGATTACTTATGTTCTTCTGCTAATATATAGGTACCTATAATCGATTTCTTAAGTTCTTCTGCAAATATATAGGTACCTATAATCGATTACTTATGTTCATCTGTAAATATATAGGTACCTATAATCGATTACTTATGTTCATCTGTAAATATATAGGTACCTATAATCGATTACTTATGTTCATCTGTTAATATATAGGTACCTATAATCGATTACTTATCTCGCGTCCACTCGTCTTTAATGTATGAAATCACTCTCCAATAGTAGCGATAACTCATATATAATCTGCCCCTCGACATATAGTTGATCCATTATAACCACTTCTACCTTCATGATTAAACGAATTAACTTTATTTGTTACATCGATATAATATACATGTCTTACAAGCGGACGCAAATTACCGATTAACACACATTATCGGCAAACCATGTATTTGATATTGCAGCCAGCGGCGCAGCCACCTAAGTGTGGGGTCGCGCAAAGCACGAGGGCCCACCTTTTGAAAGGGCCCAAATTGATAAAAAACAATTTGTAAAAAAAAGACTCAAACAGAAAAAACATAACAGTATTTCAAAAATAGACCTTAAATACTTCAAAAATCAAAACAAGAAAGAAGTAATTTGGAAAACGGCAACCTTTTTAAGAATTTATTTGCATATTTAGGTACTTATGTTTTACTGTGTGCAAATTTGTATGAAGTAGCAGTTAGTAAATATAATAAACAAATATATTAATTTATTTATCTATTTGTACATAATATAAACAAATAAAATGTAGGTTCACTGGCGGGCTTATTGCCATTAGGCAATTGAATTTTAACCGACCAGATTATAAATTATGAAAAAAAATATATATGTACATCAACAAAAGATTGAAAGCGAAAATAAAAACAAAGAAAATATACATAACACTAAGACAAATATTAAAAGCATCATATCATCAAAAAAGGATTGGGAAGGAACAAGGAGAGGAAAACAGTAGGTATCAGGTGTTTAGGGATAAATGCTTATTTTTCTTTTCATGTGTATTTATTTGCTTATTTTTTATCGTTTTAACTGATATTTTCTTTTTTAAAGAATATTGTCTTTCCATTTACTATTTTTTTGGGTTTACTTTTTAAAATAATCATTCTTTAGTTTTTTCTTGAAAATAAAAAGTGAGTTAGACGGCGCAATATCCGGACTTAGACTATTCCATAACCTTGCGGATTGTACTTCGAACGACGAGCTGAAAAATTCTGTGTTATGGACAGGGATGGATAATGTAGTACGTTCATCAGATCGGAGTGGAAGTCCATGATTCGATAAATAAATAAGTGAATTTGTTTTTAAGGTAAGTACTATGGCAGGTTCGGATTAGAGAGAATATAAGGTGAAAATATGCTAAAATTTAAGAAGGAGTGGGTTGTGGTCAATTCTATAATCATCACTGCCGAGTCACTTCACAAAGTACTTATTCAAATTTTGTATTGATAATTTTACATAGTACACAGCACACACACATATACCCTACATTGTGATGAAACTTTCAGAATACAATCTCAGTATGATACTAGTTGATACTCTGCAATAGAAAAATAACCTTAACAAATTCCGAATTCATAACTCCCCACAATAGCCCCTTGGGGAAGTGAGGAGTAAAAATGTTAGGGGCCTTACTTAGGTTTTACATGTGAGACTAAAATGTCTAGCTACGCCACTGATTTCAACGTAATATTATTTACGTTGGTACCACTTTCATCTTTCCGCTGATAGAAAAATGAAGAATCCCTAATTATAATATATTTTGGGGGTATTGTATTTCGGGAGTCATCAATTCGGAGGCATATATGTTTATTTATTTATATTTATATCAGAAGGATTACATATATTGCATATGTGCGTGTTCAAAGGGATTTTATTTTATTTAAAACATATACTTCCAAGTATGATATTGCTTATGTCAGTTCATTAAATAATTGATAATACATAATTTATAGTGATGAAGGGTTTTAATCAAAAGAACTACTTACATGATCAACACTGGTTTATTCGAAATAAAATGAAATTACAATATAAATAATAACTTAATTAATTTGTGATGTCGTGGGTCGGAACTAATATATTAAGATTAAACGTGACTCTACTTTATTGAACGATCAACACATGAATAAAGATCTGTCGATCGGCTCGTATCAACAGCGGTTGGGCTGTGGTTCGTTGATCTTCATTAATCGTCGGGAGCAATCGAGAATCATGAGGCTATACATATTGCAGCTGACAAGGTGCAGATACAATATTATTAAAAATGATTAAAAATTGAATTTCGTTTAAAACTCAACAATGGAAATTTTTAAACGGTGTTTTCGTCAACGTAATCATTTTATTATATCATACCACCTCGGAACAGGCCTGGCCTAGCGAAGTGGTACAAACTATCCCAAATATTTTGCTAAAATGCTTAATTATAACAATGTAATTTTGGGTATTTGTAATAAAAAACATACACTTAGGAAAAAAATAATATTAACTTGTTGCAACTAGAGAAGTGTTCACGAAAGAAAAAATATCACAAAAAATGTTACATTCATCCGGCTCTGATATAACGTTCTTTAAGACTATATACATCCCATGTCTATTTTAAAATAATATTCCTTTCTTGATGGGTATGCAAAATAAATGGTTACTATTCCTTTTTAGTCATATATCTTACGTCATCCGAGAAATGTTTATTGGTAATAAAGACCATGATAATTGTATTTATACGTTTTCTTTTAATATTATCAACATGTTCAATGGTGTCATAGACTCATTATTCATTGGTGGATGTAAGTTTGAAAGAAACTGAAAAAAATATGTTGGAGAGAGGACACATTTTTCCTGCAGTGGTAAAATGCTGGTCGATGATTTTGATATTCTTTACTAAATTACAAATTTTCAATCAGAACGGACTCTGTAGTAATAGTGGTATAAAACGATGTAGTAGAGAGTAATGACGAAAGCATATGTGATACATGTATATTATAATATGATGTCTTTGATTAGAAAAGGGTACCAAACATAACAAATATACATAGGGCCGGTATTACAGTCTTAGTTTAAGAGCTAAACTCAAGTTTTACAAAAATATAGCATATTACAGTGTCCGTTTAGGCCTAATCTTCCCTCAAATACGTCACTAAAACGACAAATATTTAACTTAACGTTTCTGGCGGATTAAATACTTAACGGTGAGTCAACTGTCATTTGTTAGGCAACGCGTGTAGTTTCAGTTTCTATCACTAGAGGCGTTAGGCAACGAGTGTAGTTTCAGTGTTCTATCACTAGAGGTGTTAGTTGTATCGACGGTGGCGCCACACAACAAAACAAACTGACAGCCATATTGAAACGAACATGGGCATTAAAGCATTATTTTGGTGAAAAAAAATAAATTTACCATGTTGGATAGTAAAACAGTAGTATTTCAAGTCGTAGCGTCCCGTTTTGTAGTTCATATTATTTGAAGTTATTTAAAATTTGACAGATAATAACTACAGAAAAAGTAATATATGTCTATAATTAAAGATTTAGTAACTGACATGTCATATTGCAATGTAATATGGAAATGGATTCAATCTCCCCATAACATTAATCTTGAGTTTAACAAACTCAATGAGTTGAGGGCCGACTGTAATGCCAGGCCATAGACAGAGGAATTTCAGATGTTAGACTGCTCTATATGAGACTGATACTAACTCATTTACATAAGGACACAGCCAAGTCCCAACAGTAAGTAATATGTAGATATTGACATATCTAGAAACAGACAACAGATGAGGCCGTTGCAGTCATGAACAGCACATGCGCTGCACCAATATTTTTCTTTATACTAGTTGCATGTATCACATGAGATCCAATTGTAGATAGCGATAGTTGGTATGTATAGTACGTACCCAACTATAAACCCATACATCCAAATTGTTGAATATTTTAAGATATTTTGTTTTCTATACAACACATGTTCAACCACGAACAAAAAAAAACTTGGTTCAACCACGAACTACAGAGCCTATTCAAGGAACCAAATATCGTCCAAACGATAAAAAATAGGGAGGCTCCGCTGGTTAGAACCCGTGCATCGTATGGAAGATGACCAGACACCAAAAAGAATCCTCACAACGCGTCCGGAGGAAAGAAGGGGTGTGGGAAGGCCGAAACTACGATCGATGGATGGAGTCGAGAGGGACCTTCAGATACCCGGTGTGCGGAATTGGAGAGAAAAGGCAATGGATAGGGTGCAATGGAGACGATTCCTTGAGGAGGCCAAGGTCCATCCTGGGCTGTGGAGCCACTGATGATGATGATGATACAACACATTTAGGTATGTATGTCAGGAGAGGATAGTATGGAGGTCAATCTTTTTTTCCTACCCAGAATATGAAAACAGCATGATGGTATGTATGCATGTATGTATGTTGGAGATAAGTATCAAATTATCGAAACCGTGAAAAATATAGACCCTGCATACAAATTTCGCGTATCTTGGTTTGATACTTTGTCGATATTTTAAGAGAAATAAATTATCTTGGACAAATCGACACTTGGAATTGAGAAATGGCGGATATTGAAAGAAACATATCGCAAGACGGGAAACATTTCAGAGACCCTGTAACTCGTTGGCTGAATCAGATTGGTAAGGAAGGATCTACTTCGATACTCTTGTATTTCTTGAGATACACGTATAAAGTCTTTGGTGGTAGCTTCTCGTGATCCTTTTTTGTCTGTGAGGGCTTGATGAGGGTTAATTATCTTTGTTTTTCTTTTTCACGGTCTGGCAGAGTGAGTGCTAAAGTTTTCATCCAAGTTGTCGTTATTCCTGTGTAATGTGTGAAGAAATTATCAATTTTATGATGTCAGAGTTGCCATGAGAATTTTAAACCAGTACTGCCATAGAACAGACTGTGTCTAGCGAGGCAGTAACATTTCCAAATGTGTGAAAAATTGGAATTGTAAATTAAATTGAAATTGTAATTTTGTATCTATGGTAATAAATTATTCATTCATTCAGAAACATCGGGGAACTGGAGAAACTGTTCCGGTTAGCTCAAAACAGAGATGCCTATAGCAAAGTAGTAGTGGGCGTCGAAGGCATCTGACATGGCACAAAAAGAGAACATATTAATGATTTGAAAACTGATTAATTTTAATTTTATATGCATTTTTTGTACGTATTTTTACGTTTTTTTTTTCAATGAATATGTCCTTGTGAAAAGTACATATACATCTTCATAAATTGCCTAAATTAAGCATAAATGCTTGTTTATCCAACTGTCGATTTGTTCAGGAGAACTTTGTTCTCTTAACATATCGACAATGTATCAAGCCAGAATACGCGAGAATTGTATGGAGAGGTCTACTTTTTTCATGGATTTTCCAACTTTGAAGTCAAAAAACACCAACTTAGAGGCTTCGCAGCATATATGTTCCATACACGGATTTACTCAGAATTCGGAGTAGAACATTTCGTGTGTCTGTGTGTCTGTGTGTGTGTGTGTCTGTGTGTCCGTCCCCCCCTTATAACTTTTGATCCGCTCAATTTACAGAGCCTAAAATTTCAGAATATATAAACAGTTACAGGCCTACAAAACTTTTATACTCGGAATTTTGAATTTTTGTTTCAGTCAGGGGTTATCAACTTTTGAATTTTTATTTTATTTTTCCATATATCTCAAAAACCATAAACGGTAGAACGCTGAAAATTGGTACAAACATAGACAAATACAAAATCTCAAATTAGTTTTTTCAAAAAAATTCCAGGGTTTCTCAAACATTTTTTATTAAGAAAAATATTTTTTTTATGATAAATTTATGAGTTTAACTGCCTATATTTCCAAAACTTTTACAATTATCGAAAAAAGCCGAAACACCCCAACTAGATAATTTAATTTTCTATAAAAAATATTAACATTGTAGTAGAAGATCTCAATTTTTTTTTAACAATTTTTTTAAAAATTGAATTTAGTGACGACATCGCTTCATACATTTTGTATGGCAGTCGCCTATACACAATATGTAAGAAGACTTAATAGTTAGATACTTCATCTCCAAACATACATACATACCATCATGCTATTTGCATATTCTGGGTAGGAAAAAAGGAACTTCCTCCAAACTATCCTATCTTGACATACATACCTACATAATATATGTTGTATAGAAAACAAAATATCTGAAAATATTCAATAATTTTTATTTATGGGTTTATAGTTTGGTACATATTCTTCAACTATACATACTATCGCTATCGACAGTTGGATCTCATGTGTTACATGCAACTAGTATATATTAATTTCCTTATTTAAAATACTTCTAAATTATGCAATTTACCACCTTTACACGGAGTTATTTACCATTCGTGGTTTGGGATTAATAAAAAATTGTGGGTTTGGAGGACAGTGAATGTTTAGCGAGATACCTAAGGCATTTCTAAAGAAAGAGTGAGAGATATCTCGTTGATTTAACTGCCGATGACATTCGCAAATATTCACATGCGTTCACTGCAATTTTATGTCAACCGCCATCACTCAGAACCGCAAATACATGAATAATAAAAAAACGAAAAAATAGGTAGGTACCTATACCTACATAGGTGTTCAATATTTTACATCAAACATCTTCCTCCAAAATGTTTTGTGATGAATTGTAATTATTGGTCATATTCACGACCCGGCTAATGTAAATACGTACATATCATCACGCCATGTCTCTTACGGGGTAGGAAGAGAGAATCGAACGCCAATTTTGTCAATCTTGACAAACATTGATCGCCTCGTCAACATTCATACATTGTCTTATACGTGTTCATTTGTTGTTCAGGCTTCTTACAATTCCATCTTTCAGACTATCGTTCACATGATCGTGCAATCCTTTTCTTGGACTCCCCCGACCTCTTATTCCGTTCCTGTCAGTTTTGCATATTCTCTTCGTCAGGCGTTCCTCATTAATTCTTCCCAATTAACTTTCCTACTATCAATTATATCTTTCATCATCTTACATTCTTTCCTTGTGTCCTCGTTTCGTACCCAGTCATACATCGTTCTATTACAAATTATTTTTAGCGATCTTATTTCAAATACATTTATTCTGCTTTCGTGCGAATTCTGACACGTCCAGGTTTCACTTGCATATGAAAAGGTCATTAGATCTAATGTATATCTTTTAGATCTAACTATAAATATGGTGGACAATATACTCAGCTTTGACATTTTTCAAAAATCAACAACCAATGATAACATCATACACATTACAAGCGGCCATCATACAGCACATCAGTCTGTTACTTTATTTAAGTAAAGAATTAAATGTCATTGAAAATCTGATTGTTAATAATGGTTACATTTCAAAAATAATGGATTCTCTTTTAAACAGAAAAAACAAAAATATTGCTATTCATCTTTTAGCTCCGGGGTTACAAACATTAATAAAAAACAATAATTAATTGTTGGGTAAGATTAAACTATTATAAAATGACAACACACTGGAGCAATTCTTGAACGACAGTACGTAAAGATAAAATTGATATATTAAACCGTAGTGGTGTTTACTCTCTTACATGCAATAAATGTTCAGGTATATATGTAGGTCAAACGGGTAGATCTTTAAATACACGCCTCAAAGAACATCTTGCGTGTTTCCGTTTGAAAAGGACACATCGAACTTTGCGAAGCACTTACTTGAGAGTGTGAATTCCTTTAATTCACAAGCCAAGATCAATCGTAGGGAAACATAGTTTAAAAAAAGGTAAAAAATTAGATAATTTGAAATATTAGAGATATATAGAGTATAAGGTAAAAGTAGCATTCCTTTGATTAGCGCACAAATAGATTTAAATACTTCTCCAACTTAAGAATAGTCAATGTCGGGTTTTATCTGTTATTCAAAGTATTTACAAAAAACAATTATCATATTCATTATTGTTGTCCTTTCAATATAATATTTATATATTCATTCCTTTACTTCATTTAAATTTTATATTACTTATCCAACTGTCGATTTGAAGAGATTTTATTTCTCTTGATAATATATCGACATAGTTTCAAGACAAAATCCGTGAAATTTTGTATGACCATGTGAGGCTTCGCAGCATATTTGTTATGTATATGGAAGAACTCAGAATTTGGAGTAGAACATTTAGTGTATCTATTTGTGAGAGATATGGTGTGTATGTGTGTGTATTTGTGTCCGTCCGTCCCTTATAACTTTTGAATCGCTTGATGCACAGAGCCCAATATTTCAGAAAATATAGAAAATTGTAGGCCTGCAAAACTTTCATACTAAGAATTTTAAATTTTTGTTCCAGTCAGGGATTGTCGACATTTGAATTTTTATTTTATACTCAAAAACCATTAAAGCTAGAACGCTGAAAATTAGTACCTAGGTATATATTCTGACATATTTTGTATTGAAAACAAAATATCTTAAAATATTGAATAATTTGGATTAAATGTTTATACTTTGGTACGTATTCTTCAACAATACATATTATCGCCATCGACAGTTAAATCTCATGTGTTACATGCAACTAGTTTAACGTAATATCTTTTGGGAATTCTGTTTTTCTTGGTTTTACAATTTCTTTCTCTATTATTAATATCCTCGTTTTAAATCTATATACCTAGGTACCTATATAAATTATCTTTACCACTATTGTTCACCATTCTGACGATGCTCGTCATTGAGCGATACCGGTGAATGTGAATAGCGTTTGCGAACAAAATCAAATAGAATGAAAAATTATAAATATATTTTTTTCATCATAATTCTATGTAAAAACATTTTTGTTATTTGGAAAGATAGGTATTGAAACCATCATACAACAACTTTCAACAACTTTCCTGGATAGTGTGTGATCCCATATCATCTGTATTAAATGTTCACGGTATCATTAATAACATATCTTCCGTGTTACATTTTCAAGGTTGTAATAATTGATCGTAGCGCACAAGTTATGAGTGCATACGATCGACTGAATATGATATGTACCTACCTAATGTAATTGTGTATAACATATTTATGTATCTGTTGCATCTGAAAATCAGTACAATGTTTTGAAGTGCTGGGAGAAGATACAACATACACACACATTATTTAATAATTAATTGTCATAAAATGAAACAATTACAGATGATGGGTCTCTCGCCAATTCTAAGGGCTACTTTATACGACCGGTAGAAATGACGAGACTCTCGCCAAAACTAAGGGCTACTATATACGACCGGTAGAAATGAAACAATTACAGATGACGAGTCTCTCGCCAAAACTAAGGGCTAATACTATATTGGACAGGTAGAAATGAAACAATTACAGATGACGAGTCTCTCGCCAAAACTAAGGGCTAATACTATATTGGACAGGTAGAAATGAAACAATTACAGATGACGAGTCTCTCGCCAAAACTAAGGGCTAATACTATATTGGACAGGTAGAAATGAAACAATTACAGATGACGAGTCTCTCGCCAAAACTAAGGGCTAATACTATATTGGACAGGTAGAAATGAAACAATTACAGATGACGAATCTCTCGCCAAAACTAAGGGCTAATATTATATTGGACAGGTAGAAATGAAACAATTACAGATGACGAGTCTCTCGCCAAAACTAAGGGCTAATACTATATTGGACAGGTAGAAATGAAACAATTACAGATGATGAATCTTTGGCCAAAACTAAGGGCTACTATATAGGACCGGTAGAAGTGAAACAATTACAGATGACGAGTCTCTCGCCAAAACTAAGGACTACTTGACTACTATACGACCGATAAAAATGTGTTTTTTGAAAAAAAAAAATTTTTTTTGGTCTTCTTCTTCTTCTCTAGCTGTCGTCCCTCCACTTCCAGATGTAGCCATCTTCCATACACTTCCACTCGTCTCAGTTTTGTCCCCTCCGCATCCAGGACTAACCGGCCACTTGGACAATGTCTTCAGACCATGTCTACCAACAATCCTATTATTTGTCCAAAGTCACCACTGTAGTATTACGTAGTAACTCAGAACTGCCTTATACAAACTGTTAATGTGCGAAAATCCAGGACGTAGGAGAAAGATCGGGAGACCAAGAACAAAATGAGATGATAACATAAATGGGGATGCGGCATATCTCACGCAAATAACAAACTGAGTAAAAACGCGGAAGAATTAAAGCAAATTTTGTTAGAACACGGACGTTTATATGAAGAAACTACTGAAAAATGTTTAATGAATATAAGGTATCATGGAGGAAAGTATTGAAAAGCTTTTTTTTGATGGTATGTTGAACATTAGATTTGATTTATGTATAATATACTGATCTATTTTCTTGCTCATCGAAGGAATTAAATGCTTTTTGGGAGATGGACATAAGAGTAAAATAGTTCTCGACTGGAAACGAAATTAATTAATTTTGGGATTCACTTTAAGTAAATTTTTACCATAATTATGGGTAGTAAATAAAATAAAAATGCTAAGTATAGTGGAAATTATGTGTACCTATAACTCTTATAATGCAATTGTACGAATTGGAAGCCGACACAATCAAAAGATTGAAGACAAAATTTACCATTTATAATGTCAGCTATTGGCATTGCTCCAAAATGTTTAGACGTAATTTATATTAACTGGTCGATAAAATTACCAATGCAGATTACTTACTGAAAACATAAAAACATCATAATAAATTAAATTAGTTATGAAAAGGTTTCGTATTTCGATATATGAATCCGAGGGTTTTATAAAATATGCTTAAGTTGTTATGAATTCAATATGATTTGTTAAAGATAATTTTTATAAAATGTGTGAAAGATATTTATACCTTAATCCCTGATTTCAGATTTATTAATCATGAAATGCGGCACGTTGAATAACAAATACATAATATTATGTAAATATTTTCCCTTTATTTCCATAACACAAATAAATCAATACACAATTATTAAAAAAACGTTAATTCAAATGAATTTATTCAGAAATATACGAAAATTTTACATACATCAAGTAATAAAAAAACAAAAATTCACAGCAATAGTAAAATGATTTGAAAATGGAAAGAAAATGAAATTGGAATCAGGTGTTAAGAGGACATATAACGCGAAACCTATTGACTGAAAACATGATACATTAAAATCGCCTAATGCACTATGAAGTTTCGTGTTAGTAAGGATAACTATCGCGTGCGTATAAAAAGTTTATACGTGATTTTAACCATCGGAAACCCAAAGATTATTGATTTTTTTGCATTTTAAGAGCAAACCTGACTTGAAATGAAAAAAGTTTATCGGTCATTCACTTTGATACTGTGCACTCTCTAAGCTTATAAAAGATTTATTTCTCTACGACAAATAGTTATGGAGTAATTAAAAATAAATGTTGTAAAAAAGGATATTTATAATATTTATATTTATTAGTTGTGTTACAAACATTCACTAGAGAACTGTTGAAAACACTTATTTTTTTGTTCTGTTGAAAGAACTTATGGTATTTTTTCTAGAAACACACTGTTTAACATATTTACATATTTGATTTGATTTGGTTTATATATTTTTTTTTAAATGAATATGTTCTTGTAAAACAAGTACATATACATCTTCCTTCTTCTTCTTCTTCAATGGCACTACAGCCCAAATCGGGCTTTGGCCTCCTACAACTTTCGCCTCCAACCATCCCTGTCCTCAGCCACTATTCTCCATCCGGTCATTTGGAGAAGCTGGTTCGCATCTTTGGTTACTTCGTCTTGCCATCTCAGTCTTGGTCTTCCTATCCTCCTCTTTCCCCCCGGATGCCCCATCATCACCCTCTTCGGTACCCGGGAGTTTGACATACTTTGTACCTGTCCAGCCCATATCAATCTCGAGAGCCTCATATGGGTTGAGATACTAGGGGCTTGGTAAATGCTGTACAATTCATCATTGCGCCGGATGTACGGATAAACATCTTCCTACGTTCCCGAAAATAAGCATAAATGCTTGTGCTTATTTTAGCGAACGAAATTAAAATAGGTGAACGAAATCGGTCAATTAGGCAGGATTCGAACTCGCGACCATTGAATTACTAACTCAATGCGCTAACCACTCTGCCATCGACCCATCTATGGGAGAAATAAATGCCCCTTAACGACCCATATATGCCCCCTCAACGGATAAATATTCCTTCTTTAGTATTGTATTTCGAATAGAAAATGATTTTGACTGTTTTTTTAACGTATATTCAATATAATTTGTGTATTTTACATATCAAATGGATAATATACTCCTTTTAACTATTCGCATACAGTAAATAGATTTCAATGTCTTGAATGATTGGAAGCTCCGGTACTGAGATCCGGACTGAGACAAATCACGATATTGACACGCAGACGAGATTCAGTGTGGAATGACGATGGTTTATTTGATCGTGCGGTATAGCCCCTAACCTCGGGACTTTTTCATGCGTATAGAAGCGCTGGCTCGCGAACACGTGATGGAGCGGAGAATACCTACCGTGGGTGCATTCTTATACATATATTTCGCTCGCAAAGAAAAAATGTATATTTAAATATATACCTTGCTCACGCGCTTGCAACAATGTTGCAGCAAAAGTGAATTATATACATATGTACCTATCTAGCTACTTGTGTATATCTGCATTCAGCTACAACCTCCGAGAATAATTAAGTTATCGAGATACATACATACATATATACATACATACATGTACACACTTTAAAAACTGCATACAGTTTATTAATGTATTCACGTCTTGCCGTGTCATAAACTATTTAAAATTCCGTAATTATGTATAAACAGACAATGGATGTACCTAATATTAAACTTAAATAATATTAAAATTTATACACATCATGTCGATACACACGTACTTCAATCAATAAAGGTTTATAATAATTTTGTTACACACAAACCATCACGGCATATGCCACAAAAGAAGCAAGACACATGTGTGTATCCTCACACAACAGTTTCGTCTCACCAGAAAAGACACTACATTCAGAATGGGTGCTGAACTTCGTTGCTGAACTGTGTGTGATGTTATTGTTGCTTGTTGTATTTTCGATAACCCGCCTCTTACGGGACACCCGATAACGATAATAATGAGTAAAAATGGAAACACTATCCCAAGCCTGTGCTTTACAGCGATTAAGAATTAATATAAAAAAGGTCCACCGAATTCTCGTAATTTTTAGTTTTTTTATTAATTTATGGGACTACACGGTCTGAACAATAACATTGATAATCATATAAATAATTATGTTTTAACCATAAAATTGTAAATTTGAACATAAAATAGATTTAGGAAGTATTCGGAAAAAAACTATATGAAAGTTTCTTTTTAACCCAAACATCCATTTTTGTATCGAACTTTGATGTTAACCTTTCAAGATACTTATTTATACTAAATAAATATTTCTTCTTCCTTTCTTTTAAGGCCTGTTGACCAGTTTAATTCCTGCGTCAGCTTTTCTCTTGTGACCTGGACTGTCTTTCCATCTTTTGGGAGGACGTCATGGAGGTCAGCTTTTTTGGGGAACATTATATCTGGCCACATTGACGGTTCTTTTAAGTATGTCATTCTTGATACGTGTTTGCTCCAGAACCTTCTTCTCTGTCGACCCCATCGATATCCTCATCTTCGCGCATCCTTCGGATCTGTGTGTTTCGTAATCTACCACGAAGAGTTTTGCCAGTGATGATTCTGAGTACCTTCATTTCGCTAGTTCGAAGGAGGTTCTGGATTCTATTCCGTAAGTCATCATGGGACGGACATGTGTATTGTAGATTCGAACCTTGCTAGGGATGTTCATATACTTGTTTTTCCAATCTGGATATTGCCGCGGCTTTTGATCTTTGATATTTCATTTGTCTTATTAATAGTTTTGCAACATACACTGGAGACAGATTCGATAATTATTGACTATAAGGCAATCTTAAATAGCCTCTAAAATCAACTCTAAAATAGCCTCTCTATTGTTTCATTTGGATCTTTTCAATCGGTTTGGTCATTAGAAATATTTTGCTATATCAGAGGTTCATTAGAATATTGCCGTCAGTCAATCACGTCAAAGTATGAGCGTGCATTCAAGTAAATTTTCAACACTCAATATTTTCGTGTAAACGTATTTTTATTCACTTAATAAGCCTTCAAAACATATCTTCAGGCGGGTTTCTGATGTTTTCTTTGTGAATATGCTACTGCATTCAGTCATAAATTTACTGAACGAGCAAAGTAACTGATACGAACTACAACGGGGTCTACAATATTGAGCAGATTATCATTTAAATATTTAGTGCTTAAAATAAGCTTCTGCAGGTGCCTCGAAAAATAAAGCGTATGAAGGGTGTGTGCTGTCGGGTGCTACATATGCCCTAGAAATTCATTCTAAACTAAGTGCTGAGACACTGCTAATGACTCAAAGAGCTAGGGAAAGAACTATGCTGGGTCTGTCACTAAGAGATGAAATAAGAAATGAAGCGGCGAGAGAAAGATCAAAAGTAAATGATATAATTCACCGTGTGCTCAGTGTGGCGACTCTGAAATGGAAATAAGCTAGACAAAAGCTCGGACGCTAAGTGGACAAAAAGAGTGCTGACTTAGAGACGTCGTACGACAAAAA
This sequence comes from Molanna angustata, assembly GCA_963576475.1. Taxonomy (NCBI): domain Eukaryota; kingdom Metazoa; phylum Arthropoda; class Insecta; order Trichoptera; family Molannidae; genus Molanna; species Molanna angustata. Next base: position 5,809,256 of record OY754980.1, read on the forward strand.
GAGGTGTGGGATGACCGCAGCTGAGGTGGAAGGATGATATACAACAATATATGCTAGCGCATCCTGGATGCAAACTGCACAGGACAGGACGTCGTGGAGTCAAATAGAGGAGGCCTTATTCGTTCAGGTGTAGACGGAAATACGCAGAAGGAGAAGAAGGTGCCTCGATTCGTCTTTACAGCACGAATGTAATTTTATGGTAAACCAGATTAGCACATACGATTTTGCGACTAATGTCACCGAGTTCACAATATTTCGATGCGGTTCTTCCAAAAAAGTATACGGTTAGTTCTATTTAACCACCGGGCATGATAAAGCTCACCTGGTCTTGTATATATTAAATCTATGAGCCATTCATAACAGCAGCAATGACTTTTTGTAATTACATCTGGTCTATATTCTGTTGGTATTGGTGGTGGCAGTTCACCCTCTGTTCTTGAAAATTGTACTTACTAACGGCAATGTCTCGTATTTATCTAATGCCATTCCTAATCTGCCTATAACAGATCTAGGTCCTTCAGTAGGGCCATCTACCCATTAAACTGCCCAAATACCTATATATTCACAGTCATTAAAAACTGTTAAAATATTTCTTGCAGTACCTGATCCTGAAACTACATGCCCAACATAAATAGAACCTGGCTATTTAGTAATTGTTATTATGTTCTACTATTAACTCTACATAATCTTTATAATTTTTAAATAGTTTTATCTGTCTTATTTTTCCTTCCATCAAAGTGTACTTCTCTCTCCCTCCCTTATGAATTTATCCCACATGGTTGTGGGGTCATATCTCCTCACTACATTTTGTCCTAGGTAGAAATTTTTTCGCGTAATATGTATCTCAGTATTCTTACTTTCATCCTATCTAATGTATTTGTCAACAGCACCTTAAAGTCGACATCAGAAGCAGAATATAGCAGAGAGCATAAGATAGCCGCTACAGCTCGGTATGATATTTCATATATTTTGCACACAGTCGTCCAACTATAGAGACTAGCATCTGAGATTTTGGACGAGTCAACTTCTCCTGGAAAGCTGTGTCATAGGTTAAAAGTTTTTTGTTCATCTGATACACGTTGGATATTACGCCGCGATGGTATGTAGGTATGTATGAAAAGTATTTATCTGATAGAAATCCAGTAAAATTTCAGAATATTAAAAAAAAAAAATAAGTAAAAATACCTATAAACATATTTAAATAAAATGCTCAAAACGTCACTGGTGTTATATGGATGTCCACTCCATTAGCCCAAAGGCAAATATTGGAGTGTGTTTAATTTATGTATTGTTTTTCACCCACACAACCGCAATACAAGGGACACATAATTTTCGCAATATGTTCTTTAATTACCTTTTTTTGTATTGAAAAATAATAAAAAAATATAGGTACTACAAAAAGAAAATAATGATTCTGAGTCACGCCAAGTCTGATTTCTAGACTTATCGGCGTACCTAGAAACCAGTGTGATAATATCAATAGTTTTTTTTTTAAATTTGTTATATTACTGTTTAGGTTTAAGTTCTTTTTGCTAAGTGTATACATAATTGCTTTTTTTTTTCTTATTCTATATATTTTCATCATCAATATGTGTTTTAATCTATGTATGTAAAAGGCATTTATGCCGTTTATAAATAAATAAATAAATAAATAAATAAATAAATAAATAAATAAATAAATAAATAAATAAATAAATAAATAAATAAATAAATAAATAAATAAATAAATAAATAAATAAATAAATAAATAAATAAATAAATAAATATATAAATAAATAAATAAATAAATAAATAAATAAATAAATAAATAAATAAATAAATAAATAAATAAATAAATGAATAAATAAATAAATAAATAGATAAATAAATAAATAAATAAATATATGAACTAGCTTTGTTGCAGATTTTTTTTGTGAATTCTTTTTCTCCTTGGTGAAGATGTTATATATTTTAGGTGTCAAGAAGGAATAATTTCTATGTCCACATGTTCCACCATTTTGGATCTTGGTACCTGCACTTGTTGAATTGTGTTGGTTCTAGTTTTGTGGCATATTTATTTTCTTTTTATATACATTATATTTTTGTTTGTTTATGGACAAGTTTGTTTTCGCTTTGCTGTTTCATGACACTAACCGGTATCGGTGTTAATTGAAGACCTGCACTCTGAATAGCACTTTCAATCCGATTCATGGTGCGTAAAGGAAGACATCATGAATGTTTGCAAGAATAAAGGTGTGCCATCAGAGAGACGCTAAGCATCGTCTGAATCATATTCTCCCATATTTGTTTCGGGGTCGGCTCTCCTTATTTTTATCCTCCATGCCTATAAGCTACGACGCTAAGCATCGTCTTAATCACAAAATTAAAATTGGATAATCCTCAAGGATCACATGCCAACAGTTTTCCTACAGCATATCCTTCCGTATTCTGGATATATTGTCAATAAAAACTCAGGGCTTTGGTATCGCCGGGTGGACCAGACTTGCCCCCTGGCAAATTATGTCGAACCTGCAATGTGTATGTCGTGTATTCGCAATTTACTTGTAAAACATTTATTTTATTTGCAAATTGTATTGAAAATTATGCGAAAACTATGTGATACACTGTGTGCTCTACAAATATTCGTGATGTGAATATTATGATTGTGTGTTGAATATATACATACCTAATATTATGATGTAAGAAGACTCGCAAAAAGATATATCTTTAACCATGTTAATAATATAAATACTATATAATACATAGTACCTACAATGTTTTTAGAATAATCGATTTTGCAAGATAATTTGTTGAGAATTCAACGCTTTTTGAATTTAGTGTGGAAGAGAGAAGTGAGATTATGCTATAGTAGGCTATATAGTATATTTTAAAAATAATACCCTCAAAAGATACGTCTTTGAAATAAGGAACAGTTTGTATGTACATATTTATTCTATTGCATGAGTTTTTTGAATTTTGAATTTGTTTAATACTTTTCTTGTAAAATAAGTTTTAGTAAAAACCCTTTTTTATTTTTTATTGTAATATCTAAAAAACTACAAGGCCTATGGAATAGATTTTTACTTCAATCAAAAGAGAATATTAAAATCTATCGACTGTGTTTTTTTATTATTATAATATTTTAACTAAATTTTATAACTATTCTTGCTATTTAAAACGAGTCGGTTGTGGCCAATGCTAAACTCTCCACTACACAATGAAGCTTCCCTGCTAATATCAATATGAAATCAAATAACTAAACATTGCCAAACATATAAAATTTTTCTTGCTATATATATTTTTCATACAAAAATCTATTATTATGAACATAATTTTTCAAACGGTTGTTTTTTTTTTCTTTTAACGTTGACCAACTTTGAATGCAGTTTTTTGGAGAGTATTGTATTGTAATTATTTATTAATTATCCAAAATTAAAATATGTCAAATTTCCTAGTCGTGAGAGCATTTTTTTCAGTTTTAACAGTTGAAATCCTCTTCACAAGGTATTCTATAGTAGTGGAGCGTAAAAAACTCTAAATTTTACCTTTTTTGCGCGATAAAATGTATGGAAGTGACAGTTGCCAGTCACGTGACAACTGTCACTTCCATACATTGAGTTATCTTTTCTTGAGCTAAATGACACGTGTCTAGGGGGCTGATTCGCATATCTGTAAATTTGTATGAGTTCGATTTTAATTAAGTAGGTATATGTTTTTTATAAATTATCTTCAAAACAATTAGGTTTTTCATATTTTGATCATTTTACCCTTTAAATAAATCAACGTTTGGAATTTTACACATACAAAAAATTGCTACTCTGGCCTGAATATACATACACAGGTTAATTTGAAGAAATCGATAATATTGAATATTATTATTGAATAAGGTGTTAATGACTGTTAAAAACATTTTACAAAAATTATACTATTTAAAACAATCTTTTGCTTTTAATTTTAAGAGTTCTGCTCTAAATAAATATGAAAGTGTCCATAAGTTGCCTCAGTACAACACCTATAACGATTGCACCTGTTCAGAAATGTCACGCGATTTTCGAGAACACAGTTGAAACAGAACCAAAAGTAATGGTTAGGTATCATCCAACTCGACCAGAATCAATTCCACTAAATATACATACACATAATTATATTAAATGATTCGGAATATTCAAAAAGGAAAATTATCTCCTTTTGCAAATTATTTTGTAATCGCCAATCACATTCGCATAAATGGTAAGTATTTATTTATTTAATTACTTCAGTTTCGTGTTGAAAGTAATCCACGGAACCAGACTTACATAATTGTTTGTTCAAAACAGTGAAAATTCACGATTTATAACTTAAATGATTTATTTGATTTTTAAAAATGCTGTTTAATTAAACGAAATGCAGGTATGCATAAACGTTCAATAAGACTGAGCGTTTTCAACACCTCGTTATAGAGATTTTTTAAGTATTTATCCTTAACCCTTTCTAAACCAAATTATGAAAGCATCACGAAAAAAAATATGTTATATATAAAATGGGCAAATTATGTTATTATAAAGAGATTTTGATAATTTTTTTTTCTTTTTTTGGAAATTTTAACAATTCCAATTGTCATCATTCAAATAAAACTTTTCACAAAATAAAAAATCTTTCATTTTTAATTATTATTAGAGATTGAAGGAAATATAATTACCTAATAAAAAAATATATAGCATGCTAGAAAACAAAAAAAAAAACTCACATTTATTAAATTTTGAATAACTGTGTTTAGCAAGAAAAGCGCATTTCGCAATAACCGAGGTTTCAACTGTCAAAATGCACTGTCACTGTAGTCAATACGGCCAAGTTTCCGTCATTCTCAGTATTGTAAGCGATCAAAAATATTGTGATTAATAATTTAGAAGAGAAATAACACAACTGATAACAATTTTCATTGAGATATACGTAAAATACATTAATGATTCCAATTGGAATCATCGGTTAAGAAAGGGTTAAACGAAAATAAATTTTAGAGACTACAGAAATATTCATTCATTCATTCATACATATGACTATCAATATAGACTAATGCAATGAAATATTCATGTAAACGGCGCTACATAAATGATCCAAATAACTATATATATTACTATTATAATGATCGTTCAGAAGTCAAAATACGAATGTAATTCGTTAGATTTTTAAGTTTAAAGTCTTTTTAAACTTTTTTATTTTATAAAATATTATTTCATTTCATTTCATTTCCTCTCCTTTTCTATTCCTACACTTCCTCCTCAGTCTCCATCTATATCTTTGTTACTGTTGCCATAATTTTTTGTATCATATTTTCACACTCACATGTCTATATTTATTTCTAGTATTTAATTAGCTATATAGTATGTATTCTGTTAAAATCTCTGAGTCATTTGTTAATGCTTACACTGTGGACATGTTTTTGACAATTATTAAAAAAATTACGGTTTATGCCCATATTATATTACAAAGCTATAATTTCCTCAAATAAATATATAAAAAAATATTTTTACTACTTAATTCTGCCGACGAAGATTTTCAAAATTTGAATTTGCCGAATACTTTCCTTGTAAAATTAATATTAATTTAGTAATTAGTATTATTTTTTTATTGTAAATGATTGAAAATACTATAAGGCCTACAAAGTAATTTTTTATTATAAACGAGATTATGGAAAGCTATCGACTATTTTTTTAAAATTTTTTTTCAGGTTTGTTATGAAAATACAAAAATCAACAAAATAGATATCCGATCATTTGAATAAGGTATAAACTCATGAACACGCGATACTACTAACAAGAAACTTCATAGTGTGTTTGGCAGTTTTAGAATAAAATTATATTTTCAGTTACCTAGATTTAGCTTTAAGACCCTTGTATTTATACCTTGGGCATACGGATGTACCTACACAAATATGCACACTACATTACATATATTCTACTGTATGAAATAACAAATCTGCGATTGCAATATTTTTTCTTGTGGAAAAGGTAAAATTAGTAATTAAAATATTAAAAAACCCAGCCGGTATATTTTCAAATTATTTTTCATTGAAGAAAAAATCTAATTCATAGGCCCTGTAGTTTTTAGATGTCTTAAAACTAACAATCAAAAAGTTGAAAAAGGGTTTTAACTCACACAATAAAATAAAGATGTTAATATAAATTGTTCTATATTTCAAAGACGTATCTTTTTTGGATACTGGGGAAAAGATTTTAAAAGTGTACTATTAAGCCTAATATAGATTATATTCTCTTAAAATCAAAAGCTCAAGCAGGTCAGGACGATCTGTCGTCAAATTATGCAATATTTATTGATTGAAAAATTTAAAGGATCATATCAATGATTTATAAAAAATACATTAATCAAATATATCATATGTTTCTCTGTGCTTACATTATAAATGATGTGATGGTATTCAAGATAGTAAAAAATGAGAAAATTGTAGGTAGGTATGCCATGACAAAAGAATGCAGCGTTCCCTCGATGTATGTAAGTTTTGAGTTAAAACTTCTTTAATTATATTTAAATTTAATTCATCGCTATGTGTGTAATAAATTAATCATGTAACAAAAATAATTAATTGATGATAATGTCAATATAATGCGGCGAACTAAAGTGTTGAGTATTAGAGCGTGTGTGTGTTTTTTTTTCATTTTTAAAGTGCCTCATTAGAAACATGATACTCATATAATATGAGTTTGATGGTGGGCATACGTATAATTTGAACATTATGATAATTATAGTGGTTTTTAAATTAAATTAATTTCAGGTCTCATACGCCCCTTTGTTGAACTACATAGTTTCATCGGGTGTGAAAGGATGAATTAATACGTACATGCCGTACGTATTGTAAAAGCTGGAATGCATCATCTCGCCATTATCATATTTGTTTTGTATTACGAGTGATAATTAAATTGAAGTCTGACAAAACAAACGTACAAGGCTGAAACGAGTAAAAAATATACTTATTTTATTTTATTTAACAAAGGACAGCACACAGCACATGCATACAATTATTAAAAGTAAATAAATAAAAATACAAATATAAGATGTACCTCTTACGTAGTTACTATACATAGTATCAAAATAAGACAGTAAAAAGTGTGAATTAGTGTGGGTGCGCGCATGAGAGAAGAGTAACAATATGTATGTATGTGTGTGTGAAAGAGATATCTAGAAAGAGTGTGAGTGTGTGGGTGTGTATGTGTGTGTATACATGATAGACGAACATATATTGACAGAATCATAAGTTGAGAAGAAGAAGAAAATATATTGCTGAGGATGGTTGGGAAAAATAAAATTAATCAGTACCTAGTTGTTTATTGTTATAATGTCACTATGTTAGATACATAAGTTTGTTTTTGAATGTCATATGTGAATCAAAAAATATGTCTAAGTCGGCATTTTTTTTCATAAGAGTTCAATAAGTTAATCATTCTGTTAATCGGAGCGTTTTTCGAAGCATTTTTTTACATATTATATTGGAGTATAAAAGTGACGTATGTCTTGTCCGGCGAGTAGATGTATTAAATTTAATATTGGTAAGAATTTCATGCCATTCTATGTTTTCATTTAGTATGCTGTGAAGGAACATAAGAAATCCCATTAAAATAAGACTATATAAGTACTCTACAAATCAAAAATAAGCTTATATTTTTACTCCTCACTACCCCAAGGGGAGTTATGAATTCGCAATTATTTTTTTTTTCTTTATTTAATTTAAATAGAGGCTCTAAAATAATTTTAAAAGACAAGAAGACCCCGTAGATCTTTATATTTATTTAATAATATAGAGTTATTTTATAAATAGTATATTGGGGTGTATTGTATTACAAATTATCAAGCTGAGACTTTATTCTGCAAGTTTCATCACAATATATGTATATGCATTGTGTGCGTGTGTGTGTGCTGTGTACTACATATGTACAGCGTGTTTAATGTTTATTCTACTTTTTGTTCCCCATTGGTCATTGGTCATCACTGACAAATGAAGTGCCGGGTCTGATGTTCCCCATTAAATTTTGAAGTAGGTATATCTAATCAGTGATTTCCAATTGTTTTAACTATCAAATATTTCAAAGTGACACCACAGTGATAAGCTCAAGAGACATAAAATTTGATATTTTTATTTACAAATTGCTTAAAAGGCACATCACTTTCATAAAATGACATTGAAGAAATATCAAGTTTTCATAACGAAATATTTAATTCAGAAACAATTTACAAGAGAGAAGATTTTAAATACGAAAGAGTGAGAGAGGGTTATTGGGATTCTCTCCGTCGAATATATTTACAGAAATATATCGCATTACTATTCAATAAGTATTTCATTATATGTATATATTGCGCATCGGCAACAAGAGTGTCACAACACAAAAAAATTTGTTTTAGGGATAACGCATTTTAATATTTCAGAAAATCTCATTTAAAATTTACTGAGGTGACATATTGGAAATGTAATGCTATATTTAATTATATTAATCAATGTACTATTATAATATTTTCACAGACATAAAAATCTTTCGATCATTTGCATATATTTTTTATTTTTTTAAAAAAGTTCTCCTGATGTGTCTTTTTTTAGACAAAATGAATGATATTTACATGAAATAAAACACTTTATGTTTAATTATTATGTTGTTGTGACTGTTTTATTCGCTATTTTTATAATATTTCATAATAATTACTCAAAAATATTGTCATATCACATATTATGTCCTATTCTGATTCTTCTAAACTTATCCGTCTGAATTTAAGTATAGTAGAAATATCAAAAAGCTGACAGCATTTTTCCGTGACTCATTACGTCACACCGCGCGGATAAAATCCTTTTATCCATGGTTGCTCGTTGGTTATAGACGTTTTCGTACTCTGAAACGAATCAGAATAGGACATATTATTGTGTCTCTATTTTTGCCGAAATAAAAGTAAACACATGAATGTTACTTAAAGCAACAGGGTTATTACACAGGTTATGACACTACTACACACACCAAACGCACGTCCACTCTGTACTAACATTCATATGACACTATAGTTGCCGCAGGTGCAGCGTTGCCAATGCCAATTTTCCAAATTCCCCAAAAATCTAGATCAAATTCCCCGAATTGGGGAAGTACAAAGTCCCGATTCCCCACATAATTATAAACTCCAGAAAAATACAAGGCTTCGCGAAAAACAATAATATTTACACTTAACACTTAAACGCAATAACTCTCCCCATCATCATATCCATCAAGGCCAGGTAGAGTAAAATCCAGCATAGTGTGAACTCGCCATTTTTTTTTATTGTTACAAAGCTTTCAAACACTGGAAATCCTTTCAGCACATACGTCAGTGATTCAACTTTGATTTTTTGAAGGATTCACAATAGATATAATAAAAAATAAAAGCCAATAATAAAAATCTTGGTACATTTAAAAAAATCTGTTATAGCTAAACAGTGTACATTTTCATATTTTTTCAAATTAATAAACGTTTTAATGAAGAATGGTTAATGCTAGATTCCCCACAAAAAGCCAGTCCCCACAAAATCCCCAATCAAGTTGAGATTCCCCGTAATTTGGGGAATTCCCCACAAATTGGCAACGCTGCCGGCAGATGTTAGACAACTGGATCCGTAAAATAAAGTATTTTGCGCCATATCTGCACTATAGGTAATTATGACGTTTTTTTTGCAGATTAATTTCAAGAAAGTCGATCTTATGGCAAACATAAGTCAATTCGTATTTTTATGTGTTGTGACACTGTCGTTGCCGAAGCGCGATATGTTAAATGTCTATCAGTTGCCATGCCAAGTTACGGGTAAAAAGATTAGATTATCTTTGTATGACAACGACTTTATACAGGAATCAAAAGAATACACCTAAATGTAGTGGAAAATCTTTTAGCGCGCTGGGTATTTTTTATTTTTATTTTATTTATTGAAAACAAACATAGAGCTAATTTAGTACATAGGACAAGTAGACAGTGATGCAACAAATAATCCAAAAATGTTTCATGATTATAACTGGTTAAAAAACTTTAATTGAGAAAAAAACATCAGTAACATAATATTTTTTTCTGTAGGAAAAAGAAATTGAAGGGAAATGGGGCGTTATGGGAAGCGTGCGTAAGATCACTCAGAGCGATGAGGGAACGAGGCCAAAATGGATAGTTTAAATTAATCTTCTATGATTCTATGCGATGAGATGATCAATGTCATGGAAAAAAGAATCATAATTTCTGCATGCTCTGTATATAAAAGAGTGCTGTGCATAATTTGTGCCACAGATGGGAAGTCTGAATGTACATTTTTTTCTAGTTTGTCTCGTCGGTATGTTTTCGCAATAAGTACATCGGTGTCAATAATACTGTTTACTATTTTGTGCAGGAATGTCATGTCAAATACAGTTCGTCTGTTTTCCAAGGACATTAACTTGTGGCGTATTCGGAAAAAGTTGAGTTGGTAATCCAATGGTAGCGAGTTCGAATCTTGCCACGACCGATTCCATTTACCTACAGTTTGGGAAATATATTAGGATGAATATGAACCTACTTGTTACATGGACGTATACATTATATAAAAAAAAATAACCAAACCAAACCTTAGATACCTACTGAAATTTAAATATATGAGCAGACAATAATTGATTCGTACCTCTAAGAGAACAATATCTGGGGCATGGCCGATTTCCAAACGCGACAACATAATTTAAACAGACCAGCACTATGTCTAGGAATAATTTTGAATATGTATTGCGATCTGATGAATTTTCTGAATATTGAGAGACCTTGAGAATAAGGTCAACGTTGTTTATAAAACTCAAACTTTAGCTAATATCGATAAGAGATACATGTATTTTGTTCATTTTTTATCAATTTGGAAAAGATGTACCAAATTACTTTTTAATGTAAGTACTTACTTTTTAATTACTTTGGCTGCGTAATTACTTTTTAACGAATTTATGTGTGCAATTACTTTCATTACAAAAACATTTTGTTTTATTACTTTACTTAAATAATTTTATTATTTAAAAATAGTAAGGGCATGTGGTGAAACTGGTGTGGCTTTGATAGATGGAAGATTAAAATTTGCTATGCCTGAAAAAGAAAAACGATCACCAATGTTTCATTTTCAAAGTACCCAAAGTAGATAATATTTATAAAGAAGTGTCTATTTTGCAAACTTTCAAAGATAATATTCTACAAAATTTTGAAAAAAATAAGTCTCTGTAATTCCAGAATGATTTTAATACCCAAATGTAATACAGGTCAATTACAAAACAACTACATATATTTGGAATAAAATGATTCAATTGCCTCCCAAATGAATTAGAACAGATAAAAGAATTTAAAAAAATTTAAACAAAAAGTAAAATTGCACTTAACTTCTAAAATATTAGTTTTCGATTTTGTTGTTTGATTTGTTTTAAATGTCAGTATTTCCTTATTTTCATTTTCTTTTATTTTCTTGCCCCCGCTTTCTACTACACCCTTGACACTGCCACATACCACGCAAAATTAGTTTTCAGTTAGTATTAACTCACCTCTCACCTGAGGAAGATAACGGAGGTTATCGAAACATGTTGTGTTTTAAAAAATATAACTAGTGAAAACAAACAAAGTTTAATAATTTATTTTAAATTATAATTAAAATGAATTTTAACAAAGTGAACGCCTCTACCTTAGAACATTATTTTTAAATATGTATTTTGGTATGTTTGAATCGTCTACACTGCTAATTTTTCAATTATTTTCATGTATTTCCTTTTGTTTTATTTGAATATGTTATTTAGATATGTTTGCTCATTTGTATATTTCTATTGCCATTAGGCAATAAGCCCGCAAGTGTACTTATTATATGTACAAAAAGATTAAATAAATAAATAAAATATATTTCTCATATACATTTTACTTTCAAACTTTTTAAATGTTTATTTGAATTTTATTCATGTTGATTTGATTTAATTACTCTAAGTTGATTTTATTTGATTGCTTGTATTGATGTTTTTGTTTATTTTTGTTAAGTGATTTCCCTCATCAAGCACAAGATTGCAATATTTTTGATGAGGGACTGCGAAGAAAATTTTGTAAAAATATTATTACCTGTGAATTGTAGCTTGATTCGTTAGTATAAAAAAAAATTTCGTTAAATAAATAAAAAGAAATGTTTATTAAAAGATAATTCTCCCCCCCCCCATTTCCACCCACCTTTCCCTCCCGATCAACCTTCAAATTAATCAATGGAATACATTTAATTGGAGAAAATATAATAATAATAATAAATGATTTATTGAGATGAAAAGCACCAAATTGCAAGAGAAAACAAGAGGACATATGTATGTACATAAAATGACAATGTCAAAGATCTCAAAAGGACTATGCTCAGTTATGTTGCAGGAAGACAAGCCACCAGCAGTTGATTTTGATTCCAACGCTATAGGTACAGTCTAATAACAAAATAAAATAAAAGCTACAAAATTGGTTCAAAATGCCATTAGTTAAGTATGTAGGTACTTACGAATAGAATAAATATATATTATGAAGCCCAGTATGTTGATACGTTAGGCGACCTGCCCCCCCTAGACAACGTGTCATTTAGCTCAAGAAAAGAAACAAGAAAAGTTAACTCAATGTATGGAAGTAACAGTTGCCAGTCACGTGACAACTGTCACTTCCATACATTGAGTTATCTTTTATTGAGCTTAATGACACATTGTCTATTGAGCTTAATGACACATTGTCTATTGAGCTTAATGACACATTGTCTATTGAGCTTAATGACACATTGTCTATGGGAGCAGATAGGATAAAGAGTAAATTTTGAAAATCTTTTCCCAGAAGGTAACCTCAAAAGTTACGTCTTTGAAATAAAAACAGTTTATCTTTACATCATCATTCCATTACGTGAGCTTTTTTGAAATTTGGATTTGTTAAATGCTTTTCTTGTAAGATTAGTTTTAATTTAATTTTGCTTCTCGAGCAACTGACAGGTACCTACTATGTAAAATATTAATTTAACACGCATCCAAATATAATACATGGTTACATTCTGGAGACTTAGGATATTAATTGTCTCACAGATCCATACTGAAAACACAATTAAAAACTGTGTCTCCACCGGGAATCGAACCCGCGACCACTGGATCAGCAGTCAGATAGTTTTGATAAATCCTTAATAGTTCTAATACCTAATCAGTTTTGATAAACCCTATATTATTTTGTGAGTAATTAAATCACTACAAGGCCGATGAATTAGATTTTAGCTTCAATCAAAAGAGAATATGAAAATCTAAAGGCTCAGATTTTTACTATTTGTTATTTTCTTACTCTTCTTGATATTTAAAAACATGAACATTAAAAGGTAATTTAGTGTGTATATTTGTGTACATTTTAAGATAGTTTTGGCACCATCGGCGAAATAGACTATGAATGTTCTTAAAAGCCAAGATTTCGTAATAACGACTATTTTAAAGCATGGTGCCTATTTATTGCAATAAAGACTTTATTTTACGAGCTGCCACCGAATCAGTTTGTAAAAACGTTGGACAATTTAGTGGATATTCTTTGAAACGATAAGATGGATGAGTGATTGATATTACAAAACCCCAATTTGCAACGTCCTTCAAAATGACAACAGATCAATTTAGGTTGAGATTTATTGCATATGGATGCTGGAACGCGACGGCAGACACAAGATCACTGAGTAAAAAACATACTGGCAATCGATTATATTACCACATTCATTAATAAATCATAAAACATAAGTGCGCCTATTAATCATCTACGCAGAATATACATAATCCCCATAAGTAGGTACTTATATATCTTTTAAAACTGCAACGGTTTTGACTTGCGTTTTTCGTTCTTGTTAGTGTATTCTCATTACATACTTCTTGTAATGCTGTCTAGTACCTATAATATGTACAAATAAAGACTTACCTAAATATACTTAATAACATATTATTTCATTTTGATTTTTCACTGCCGCAAGAAAATCGTGATTTTGTGCAGTATGTGTCGGTGCAACAATATAACTAAATATTCGTAAGTGTTGTGAATTCTGTAACAGATCGGATAAATCTCATCTCAAATCGGATGTTCATTCCTACATTAAACTCGTATTAATATAATTTATTTTAATCGTAAAATACAGTTTGTAAGCTATCTAGTTTTGTGTCAGGTTGTATTTTGGAATGTACAATAAATACGCTGTAATTTAGATAGAAAGATCAGATTGTTCAGTGACATTATGTAAAATGTATTGATGAAATGTGATGTTCCACAAGGTAGTAACTTGGGACCTCTATTGTTCTTTATTTATAATAATCAACTCTTAATATGAATGACCAATTAACAAAGTAATATATGATTATAAATCCAAAGCCGTGAGTTTTTCAAGTATTCTAAACACTTACACAATAAAACGAGCAAAAAAATCTCTGAAGTAAAAAGAAAAAAATATTTAAAAAAAAAATAACGGTACATATGAACTCAAATAAACAAGGATATTAAAAATAAAAAATAGCAGCAGTGAAATAGTATTGTTTAATGAGTTATTGATAACTTACTAAAGAATATAGACATTTTACCACATTTAATAAGATTTTTGGCACTTCTCAACTTCTTAAATCAGATATAAATGCGCGTCTCATAAAAATACTGAGAATAACCATCCAATACTCATTCCAATAGTAAAGGATCACGATACAAAAAAATAAATAACAAACATGGTTTTGAGAACTATTTCCAACATCAGCCATATGAGGATCCTTAATTAATTCCCAAATATCTTCAAAAAACAACATCAAAGATAGCTCAAGTGGAAACCGTTGCAGGTTTTCTTCGTTTATACGACTTTGAACGTAACTTATCATCAGTATTTATTTATTACAAAAATTCAGTACAATACACACAGAGATAAGAAAATAAAAAATATTATTATCAAACAAATGTGGATATTTCCACTCCTCTAGCCCCAAGGCATGTTCAGGGGGCTGAAGTGAACGTATTTTTTCTCCTGTTTTTTTATGTACATATGTACCTACTTTCTTTTATTGGATTTCAGTGAGATCTAGATACGACACTCCAGTATGCCGATGCCTGTGTCGGAGTGCGTTAAACAGTAATGATCTCTGGTTTGTCTTGTTTTAACATGTTATGTAGTTCAGGTGTTAGGTATGTATAGTTTTTTTTCCTTGTGTGGTTTATTATATGTACTTCTTCAAGATATATCTAGGGAGTAGAATCACATGGGATGGCCGAGAGGTGGACAGACACATTCACCAGGCAAAACTCGCTTTCAACAAAATATCCAAGATGTTCGAGTCCAACAACATGGTCCTTAAACTCCGAAAGGATCTAGTGAAGACATTTGTATGGAGTATTTTGCTATATGGTTGTGAGACATGGTACATAGGTGAAAAAGAACGCAAAAGATTGGAGGCCTCCGAGATGTGGACCTATCGCCGAATGCTTGGCTTTAAATTAATAAATATCTTGGAGGGACCATATAACAAATGATGAGGTGAAACAAATTGATGTTCTGAATGAGGAAAATATAAATAAATAATAGATCGAATGTTGCACCATTTAAAAAGAAAAAAAGAAAATTATTTTACAGATTTGAAAAACATTCCTAAAAAAATATTTAGGAATTGGTCTGTATTTTTTTCGTCTATATTATAAGACTTTATTATTCCCTTAAATACATACATAAATAAATTATTAGCTTTTGCTGATAAAATCAACAACAACAATATTAAAAGTATGACCAACACATCCCAATAATTGATATGACATTATTATTGACTTGCGCTACAGAACGCATCATTTCGTGATGCAACAACACAGCGCGCACTAACTTTCTATAAATGGTTCTGTAAATACATAGTTACCTACAGTTAACACCGCCTAGATAATCAATATGGCTTTATTTATTGAGCATACATACTCTTAAAATACTAATTAGAAACTAGTACACACTGTATGCGTTACTGATATTGTGTTATTTTATTTAACTAAATCCCGTTTAAGTTATTTCAATATGCACCGTGGAAATAATACGTAGAAAATTTATTGTAAAAGCTTGATTATTATAAAAGAAATAAAATAACCGTTGCACTTATAAATCTTACCAGCATACCCAACCAATGTGTTAATTCGTTTTATTCTTTTATTTTCTTAAGTATACACTTTACAATTTACTATATAATTTCTCAATGCATAATTAATATATTTTCAATATAACTTGATTAAAAATTTCTCTTTTATTTTTTGCTTTGTAATGGAATTCCTTGTTGTTCACACATCATATAGGTACTTAATTAATGTAATGTTCATATACCTACTGTCATTCATTACTAAAGGCGTATTGCCATACCTATACAAATACATATGTAGATAATTAATAGTGTAATTCAAATGTAATACGATTGTAGGAACAAACTGTAAGATATCTTACACAGTTTGTTAACAATAAAAAATAATAACGCAATATGTACCTAACTTTTTTTTATATTTATTTATTTAGATATGAATAAATGTGAAATGAAATGAAATTATTTATTTCCATTTACACATATATAAAAACAATAACAAAATATAGCTATATTTTAAAAAATACTTATCATAAACATAGTATATACAATTTTTCCTATTTGGAAATTTACTGCCTCACTAGACAAGTCTGTTCTGAGGCAGTACTGTTTCAATTAGCCCTGAGGCTACATGTTTTTGAATACAAAAATAATTAACAGAGATAATCAAACATAAACAGGAAATAATAGAAACGAAATACAATCAGAAAAATTACCGTGAACTCTCATTTTATTTTAGCCCATATAATTGCAGTGGAAATGTTGGATGGAACCAAGCTGTGGTAGAGATTTTCAGGTTATGAAGGCACAGAGCAGTGAACTATGTTAGGATATTTAACAATAATCGGGTTGATACTCCTTATTTATTAGGGAAAATTAACCTTCGAGTCCCTGCGCGTTTAACAAGGAGTCACGACTTATTCAATGTGCCTGTTCTTAGAACTAATTATGCCGGAAATGCTTTTGTACATAGAGCATGTAAACAGTTTATTTATTTATTTATTTATTTAGGGACAAATACAGTCTTAAAATACTAAAATGGAATAATACACTATAAAATAAAAACAAACAGACCAATTACATATGTCCACAGATATTAAATATAAAACATTTCAAACATCATAAATTTAAATATAACTAAGATGTATGTTTGCCTGTGACGGGAAAGGAAAAGGATGGGAAAAGGATTATGACAGTTAAATTGTTATATTTTTGTTACAAACAACAACTCAAAATGTAAATAAAATTATACAAAAGATAATATTAGAAAAAACAAAAATAACTAACAAAAAAAAAAAAAAAAATTCAACATACGAGTTCATGCTATGCACTTATAGAGAGAATTTTTGTATGCGTTATTACTAGCGGTGAATATATCAGAATGTGTGATACTGGCTGAGAGGTTGACATTATAGAAGTTACAAGCCCTTTTGATAAACTCATTTTGATTAGAATTAGTGTTACTTCGAGGAACATATGTAAAACAAGTAGTTCAATCTGCCATTTCGCAACGGCGCATGGAAATTAATTTTATTTAATAAATCAGGACAGTCAACTTTTGAATTAATAATTTTAAAGAGAAACATTTGATCCGCAACTTCTCTCCTGTGTACGATTTTTTTCATTCGGAAATGTTTCTCAATTTCATCATAAGAACTGTATATGTTATATGATTTGAAATTTAAGAATTTTAGAAATCGTTTTTGAACTCTTTCTAGTCGATCAACGTATATACTGTAGCGTGGGTTCCAAATCTGTGAACAATACTCTAAATGTGGACGAACATAACTATTGTAAAGGAGCAAGAACGTTCTGAAGTTGGTGAAAAATTTACATGTTCTTAGAACAAAACCCAGGCTCTTTGTTGCCTTAGTGACTATGCTATTAATAAATAATGATGATGATGATTGATGCAAAGTTCGATGCAAAGTTCATCGCCAGTTTGATGCAAAGTTCGAGGGTCTTGACATGTTTGGCACACCGAGCGTATTTAAGAGTATGTTGAGGCTTTCTCAGTGATTGATTTTATATTCCTAATTTTCCCCTTCTATTCCTATCCATTGTCCTGTCCCAAACCTCCTAGCTTGTATGCATCTATTTTATGTTTACTTAATATTGATTTGTTTTGTTTTTTTTTTGTTTCTTATCCTTGTAAGGTTTTTATATTTTGTCATTTTGTATGTATATACCCACGGAAATTTTCCTTTTTTTATACAAATATATTTTTTCTATGGGTATAGGTATACATAATTATATAGAGTTATATATTATATATAGTTATATATTTTGATAGTATGACCGTAACATAGTAATTGGCGTTACAATCTTGGTTTTTGTATTAATTATTTCATTTTGAAAATATATTTTATATTATAAAACTGTATGTAACCTTAAGAAATAAATAAATAAAGACATGAGCATGTATGAGGACTTACCGGGCTGTTGAGCGTGTGGATGCGGTGGCGGCTGATGCGGTGGATGCGGTGGATGCGGTGGATGCGGTGGATGCGCGGGATGGTGGGGGAGCAGCGCGGGAGGGTGCAGAGCGTGAGGGCGGTGGGCCTCGGGGGACAGCAGAGCGGCGCCAGGCGAGGAGGGCGCCGAGTCAGCCGGGCTCATGGGAGAGTCCGGAGGGGCGTGCGCGGCCGGCGGCAGCGGCGGCGCCGCCTCCGGAGTGACGGCCGCGGGCGGAGGCGGCGGGGGCGGCGCCTCCACTCCGTTGGCCGCGGCCCGGGCGCGCGCCTCATCCTGGGCCTGCGCACGTCTCAGGGCGGTCTGCAGAGCCATCACCCTCTGGCGCTCAGCGGTCAGCCGGCACTTGTCGCACGTGCAGTACCGATATTTGCAGTACCTCTTGTGCCCCTTCAGGGCTATCTTCAGACGATGGTTGCGGCAGCGCGCGCAGTTGGGCGGCGTGCGCGGACCCGCGGAGGCGCCGCCCCCGGACCCCCCGTTCCGCCACCCCCCGCCCCCCATCCCCTCACTGCATGCCGCCTCCACCGCTCCCAAAGGATATTCTACCTTTAACTGAATCTTTCTTCTTCTCTCCCCTTCCTCTCTCACACTCTCTCCCCCTCTGCGTCTTTCACCCGAGCCAAGTCCTGCTAGACTCAACTCGTATCAAAATCCCGCTTCGATTCAACTCTTGCGTATTTTATTTTGCGAACTCAACAGTACAGGAATCTCACTGGTTCGAAATATGCCACCGAATTAATTGGCTTACCGCCGACTTTACTTTTCAAAGTGGGTAAGGTTGGTCGAAATGTACCAGCAACAGTCTGTATAGCTATACAACACACACAGCACAATTACACTCTGGATATTTTATTTAGGTATATGTAGTTCAGTCTGTCGAGTAATGTCGCGCCGTGTTACATCGACAGGATTATTAATAAGTACCGGTCGACCGGGTCTCGTGGACGCAAACAAACCCGATGCACTTTAGCTGTTTATTTTTTTTTATTCACTCTTTATTTATAATGCAGTCCAGTAGGCGCGAGTCCCTCGATGGTGGGTCAGACGTGGGACGACAGAGTTCACATCGGGCCGCGCAAAAAATGTCTATCGCCTTTTGCGCGCAAAACGGTCCACAGACCAAACAGAAAAAATCATCGAAAACTTTTCACATAACACGAGAAAGTTTTCCAACGACTGTGCGTCGAGAGCGGCGGAGGTCGGAGTGCGCAGATCCGTCACTCCTGGCCACGCTGAAAACGTACGCGGAATATTTGACAGTTGTTACGTCACATCATAATAGAACCACGTGCGAAGGACGCAGATACAACGCGTGACGAAAGTCACACAAAAAAAAGCACACACACACACTCACAATCCTTGTGTATCACAACAATTTATAACAACTGATAAACGAATCAATTTTTTTAAATTTATATTTTTATTTCAATGTGCTGCACGTTTGTTTGTAAAATGAAATGTTATGGCGACCTCGACCATGGCACTTGGCAACTGTCAGATGTAATAATAATAATAATACTTAAATTATTCAATCTGGTGTATAATATTATAATATAGAATCGATTCGCGAAAGTGACACTTGCACTGCGAGTTCATCACACGTTTGACAGCTCGGCAGTCTCGTAATATTATCTCGGGTGTGTGTAAAATGTAAATGAAATCCGTTCAATTTTCCCTTCGATCTGACAGATTAGCACGCGGGCCACTCGGCGTGTTGTTATTTTTTTTTTTTTAAATATTTCGAATTCGGAATACGAAAACGCGCGCGCGGACGGTTTTGTTTCAAATTAAGAACGTGTCTCAGGACGCAAACGGTGTGACCAAGCGACGAATCGCGACTGAAGTGGAGACTGTTTAGTATCGAGACGTTGTCACGCGGTCGTATTGCTGCTATGCGGCCGGCCTCACTGCACTGCACATGCAACTATATAATCTGCCAGTCTTCGTACACATGTGTGTGTGTATGTGTGTGTGTGTGTTAGTGTCTGCCCGGTGTGAGTGTGTTGGTAAATGCAATTCACGCGTGTGTTGGTGATATCGTGAACTGGGACTTTATTACTGACTCGTCTGTGATTAGTGATTACATTATTTATTATTAATATAAATATTACATATTATGTTTGTACAAATAATGCTACTCGCAACCTGCATTCGAAGATCGTATTTGGTGCATTCTATGTGGAAAAATATTTAATGGAGGTTTGATGTTTAATTTGTTTTATTTTAACTTTTGAGATTAAGACATCGCTTAAAATGTAGAACTTCATTTTTCATGTTTATAATTAATGAAAGATAACAAACTATTTCTTAGATCTTGGTTAAATAAAAGAATATTTATATTGACGAACTTTTTTAACATCTCAATAGAGACGAAGTTGGGATATTGTAGAAGAACCAGGAACTCGAGGCACCTACAGGGCTTACGACCTATCATCGGCTGGTTTACGTGATAACTTTATGTGCTTGCGCAACGTTCACCAATTATGCCTTCGTATTGAGTTCCCTTATCAATGCCAATATTATTAATTTTTGAAAGTTCTATATATTATTTGAAAAGTCTGTAACAAATCACCTGAACTATACTATTACCATCTATGAAGTAACGGAAAAGCCTTTTTTGTAACGCCATCTATTGAGAAATTAGTTAATTTGTAAACAATGAAAGCAACAGTCCTTATAAACATGGTCGTAAGCCCTGTATGTGCCTCGAATTCCTGATTCTTCTACAATATCCCAACTTCGTTTCTATTGAGATGTTAAAAAAAGTTTGTCAATAAAAATATACATTTATTTTATTTTATTTTATTTTATTTTATTTTATTTTATTCTATTCTATTCTATTCTATTCTATTCTATTCTATTCTATTCTATTCTATTCTATTCTATTCTATTCTATTCTATTCTATTCTATTCTATTCTATTCTATTCTATTCTATTCTATTCTATTCTATTCTATTCTATTCTATTCTATTCTATTCTATTCTATTTTATTTTATTTTATTTTATTTTATTTTATTTTATTTTATATTATTTTATTTTATTTTATTTTATTTTATTTTATTTTATTTTATTTTATTTTATTTTATTTTATTTTATTTTATTTTATTTTATTTTATTTTATTTTATTTTATTTTATTTTATTTTATTTTATTTTATTTTATTTTATTTTATTTTATTTTATTTTATTTTATTTTATTTTATTTTATTTTATTTTATTTTATTTTATTTTATTTTATTTTATTTTATTTTATTTTATTTTATTTTATTTTATTTTATTTTATTTTATTTTATTTTATTTTATTTTATTTTATTTTATTTTATTTTATTTTATTTTATTTTATTTTATTTTATTTTATTTTATTTTATTTTATTTTATTTTATTTTATTTTATTTTATTTTATTTTATTTTATTTTATTTTATTTTATTTTATTTTATTTTATTTTATTTTATTTTATTTTATTTTATTTTATTTTATTTCATTTTTATTTTATACCTTCTATACGGAGTATGAAATATGTCTAAACAATTAAATTTGCATTTGCAATTGTTGTTTTTATAAAAAATGTGTTCCTATGTGAATTTTGTTTTAAGGAAATATATTGTTATTATTAATAATTATTTAATACACAATAATAGGACTAATGAAATATAATATAAGATAGCTTGGTTACCCACAATATTTAATTCCCTTCTTATCATTTAATAATTTATTTCAAGATGCATACAAGATAAGATTATTTAACGTACAACCAGGAATTATTAATACACAGAAAGAAATACATTTTATAACATACCTATGTATTAAATTGCATGATCTTTGTTCAATTTGGCCGAGTATGCAGGACTGAGATAAAGGTCTTATCAAATCTAGATGGGTCGGTGACAGAGCGGCTAGCACGCTTGATATTATATACATATGTACTCCATTCGAATCATGCATCGACGGATTACGTTCGCTCATACTACAAACATTTTTTCTTAGTTAAAGATACATAGGTACTAGTTTTTGCTAATTTTAAACTTATTGTCGATGGCGATAATATGTATTATTGAAGAATATTATTATTGCTTTTCTTGGCCTCTAACACTGTAAAATAATACTGTATCATTAAACTGCAAATGAGCTGTGACTTCCCAAAGAAAATAAATAAATAAATAAAAACGTACCAAACTTCTCGTAATTAAACACAAATTAATTATTTTTTTTTATTATTGAAAAATAATAAAACATAGGTACTACAAAAAGATAATAATGATTATGAGTCACGCCAAGTCTAATTTCTAGACTTGTCGGCGTGTTCTCAGGACAAATTCTATGTATACTTTAAAAAAATAACAACAACATTACAATAAAAAGAGACATTCAAATGTCACACAAAGATGATCTTCCAAAATACATACTCCTTCCTATGTTACAAAATTTATCTATTTAAAATAATAAAAATAAATGAAATGAGAAAAAATTAAAATCGTTTGTGATCTGTTAATTATACCTATATAAATCCACACCTCAATAGCCATTCCTTGACAAGTCTTTTTACATTGTTTTTGCATTTCTTAATAGATGCCGGCATCATATTAAGCAATTTAGGTACATTGTATTCTAACGTTCTCTTATCGTATTTATTATTATATTTTAAAACTACATATCCGTCGTTAAATTTAAATCTAGTGATATGCGTATTTTAAGATATTTTGTTTTCTATTTAAAACATGTAGGTACCTATGTAATATGTCAGGATAGGATAGTATGGAGATTAGTCTGTTTTTTCTACCCAGAAAAAACAGAAAACGGCTTGATGGTATGTATGTGTGTTTGGAGATTAAATAGGTATCAAACTATTGAGTGAGATATTGTGTAGTGTACATATACTGCCTTACAAATTGTATGAAACAATGTCGTCTCTAATTTTTTTTTTTATTGTTAAAAAAAGTTGAAAAGAGATGTTCTACTGTAATGTAGTTTTTTATATAAAATTAAATTATCTAGTTGGGGTATTTCTTTTTCATTCAGTTCATATAAATAAGAAGACTGCAATGGCTGGGCCATGTCCACAGGATGAGTGATGATCGTACTCCTAATAAGGTTTTAAACACCAGACAGAAGAAGAGGCAGAGGCAGACCAAAAATGAGATGGCTGGACGATGTGGAGGACGATGTACTGATATACGAGCGCTGGGCCTCACCAACTGGAAAAGAGCCGCAGAGTGCAGGGAGAAATGGCGACGAATTCCTAGAAACCTGTCGGCCTTCGTGGCTCAGTTGGTTAGATATCTGACTGCTGAGCCAAAGGTCCCGGGTTCGATTTCCGGTGGAGACACAGTTTTTAATTGTGTTTTCAGTCTGGATCTGTGAGACGATTAATATCGTAAGTCTCCAGAATGTGGCAACTTTTTATTGGGTGCGTGTTAAATAATATTTGACATAGTACCTGTTAGTTGCCCGAGAAACAATATTAAATAAATAAATAAATAAACCTAGCCTACAAAAGTTTGGTAAAAATAGGTTGGTTAAGTTTGTTTGTAATAATAATTGCGACTGGCGTGAGCCAGTTGCATTATATATTTAAAAAAAGTAACTAAAATATTAAAATAAATTACTAAATTGGTATTTTTACCAAACTTTTGTAGGTTATGTTTAAAAAAATGGTGTGAAGACTAGGCTATCCAAGGCCCACAACGGGCAAAACTTTTATCCGCACTCTCTTATTTGTCGAGCTCTACCTATTTGTTTCAAGGTTATATTTATTCTTAGAAAAAAAATCGGTTATAAAAATTTTATTTGCGCATGAATCAATTGAAAAGTTGTCTATTGAATATAATATATTATAATATATAATATATTATAACAAAGGATCTGTAGGACTACTCATATACTATGTTAAATACTTCTCGAGAAACTAACTGGTAACTATGTCAAATATTAATTTAATGCGCACCGATTAACAAGTTGCCACTTTCTGCAGGCTTATGATATTTATTCTCTCACAGATACAGACTGAGAGCACAATTAAAAAATGTGCCTCCACTGGGAATGAAATTTATGGTAAGTTATATATTGTTTATATCATCACGTAATAATTCTATTTTTGGGGTAGAAAGAGAGATTTGAGGGCCATGCACTTATATATGTGGATTTTATCGCCTCGTTATTAAATTTTACTAATACTTACATTGTAAAATAATGAATCAGATGATTTTGACAGTTCTGGAATGAAAGGAAATGTTTTGAAAATTATGTCAAAGATTGACAAACGTGAATAAGTTCATGAAAAAGGGAAAATCACGTGACTTACATTTATTAATTATTTACTATCATAACTCGACAAAGCAAATATTTTTTACAAACCAAACATTATTATAATATACTGGTGGTGCTTAAAATTCATATGTAAAAGATTAAATTAGAAATACATTGTTAAAACTATTTCTTAATTGATTTGTACATCTTAATTGATTCCAACTGGACTTGGTCACCTTTCACAATTTGTACAATATTATTCTAATTGGATTATCAAGATAACTAAATTTGAAATCCAATGCTCAATTATTGATGCTTAAGGTATTTGATTCATGGTTGTATTTTTCAAATACTTTTTTTATTACTTCCCAATAATATACATACCCAATGCATGTAACTCTTTATCTCCCTGTAATTATTATGACGCTACTAGTTCTCACTTTGTTGATCTTTTATCTTACAGCACTCTAAGGCAATATAATGGCATTATTAATGCGAATGGTAGAATATTGGATCTGGTTTTGGCTACTAACATATGCAATACTATAGAATGCACAGATCCATTGATCAATGTGGATATCCATCACAAACCCCTTATAATAACATTTGTTGCGGATACTGAACTCTTTGTGAAGGACCTGCCGAGGATTGCAAAACTCTTTCATAAGGCAGACTACACATCTATTAAGGAACATCTACTGGGTGTAGACTGGGAAGCACAATTCGTCACTAACAACGTGGACCAGTCCACAGAAAATTTTTATACCGTCTTAAACGACCTATTACAAGATTTGTTCCGACTAAGCATATAACGGGGTCAAATAAATTCCCAAAATGGTTTTCAAAACCCCTTATTAAAATGGTCAAAGAAAAACTGAGAGCTCACAAAAGATAGAAAAGGACAGGATTACCACTTGACTATGACGAGTTTGCACTACTGCGAACTAGACAGAAATCCTTGCAGATAGAATGCTATAATAATTATATCCAACAAACTGAAAGGTCTATCTCAAGTGACCCAAAGTTCCTGCATAGTTACATTAAATCTAAAAAACCCCAATCTTCGTATCCACTGAATATGTTTTACGATAAAGTAACTTCAAGTGACACAAGAATTATTTCTGGACTCTTTAGTGACTTTTCATTCCACATATGTACGGGGCGCAGCCGAATTGCCTGATGTTCTATGTAAGAGTGAATTAGATATTTATAGTATACATTTCGAATTATCGAATGTGAATAAGAAACTTAAAAGTCTAGACTTAAATAAAGGGCCAGGCGCGGATGGTATTCCTTCTCTTTTCATTAGAAACTGTGCTGATGAGCTGGCAGACCCATTGTGTAGACTTTTTAAATTGTTCATTCAGTTCGGGTGTTTTTCCCTCAATTTGGAAAATGTCATTTGTCACACCTATTTATAAGGCTGGTGATAAGCGTAACATAAAAAACTATCGACCGATCTCTAAGCTATGTGTGTTCAGTAAGGTGATGGAACAGATTGTGGTCGAACAGTTGATGCCTTCGATAAGGCCATTTCTTATGCCTAATCAACATGGATTCTTTCCGGGTAGATCAGTCGAATCAAACTTGCTAGAGTATACGGAATACATTTTAACGTCAATTGGAGGGGGGGGACAAGTTGATTCCATTTATACGGACTTCTCGAAGGCCTTTGACAAGATCAATCATAACATATTAATACATAAATTGCAGTGTTATGGTGTGCACGGGGACCTATTGAGATGGTTGTCGTCATATGTGAGAAATCGATTACAAGCCGTTGCAATTAATAATTGTAGGTCGGAATTCCGTGAATGTGTTTCGGGCGTGCCGCAAGGTTCTCACTTGGGACCAATTCTATTTAGTTTGTATATAAATGATGTATCTAGCTGTTTCCGCTCGTCTAACTTCCTCGTTTATGCGGACGACATGAAAATTTTCAAGAAAATATGCAACCGGAATGACATAATCGCATTACAAGCAGATTTAAATCGCCTTCCTGTATATTGCTCAAATAACCAATTATTTCTTAATATTGAAAAATGTAATAATATCACCTTTACGCGCTCCAAAACCCCAATTTCTCATGAGTATACAATTAACGGAAAGATTCTTATTAGAAAGCATGAAATTAGGGACCTTGGACTTATTGTGGATACGAAGATGACATTTAAAAGCCATATTGACTATATTATAGACAAGGCTTTTAAACAATTGAATTTCATAATTAGGGTATCAAGGCCGTTCAAGTCCACGGGTACTCTAAAATCACTGTACTGTTGCTATGTCCGTAGTTGTATTGAATATGCGTCTATTGTATGGAACCCACATTACGTCACGCATATAAACAGATTGGAAAATATACAAAATAAATTCTTAAAACATTTAGATTATAGAAGCAGACGTTCTTTTGTTGATCCCGCACAATCAGCCCAATATCATAAATTATCTACCTTAGAAGCCCGGCGAACTGTAGCTGACATGTCTTACTTATACAAGTTGGTGAACTGTATAACGGATTCTAGTGAGTTATTATCTAAATTAAACTTTCATGCACCAAATAGGCTTACTAGAAAGACTCATACATTTAGGCCACCTAATTGTAGTACTAATTATGCTCAGAACTCCTACATATATAGAACGTGTTGTAAATATAACGTGTTCTTTAATGAAATAGACCTTTTCAATAACTCCTTAAACGTATTTAAATGTTCAATTTCTAGATTACTGCTTCGTGGTTAGGTGGTGTACGTGTGTTCCCCTTTTCCTACTTTCCTACTCCCTTCCTCAAAACTACTTCTTTTTGTAAATATAATAACGATAATACTTGTAAACTTAATTGGTTCACATGTCATATTATGTATGTTAGTAAAATAAGTAAATGTAACTGTCTGTTTACATAATAAATAAAAAATAAAATAAAAAAATACATCACTATATAAGATATTGTAAATTTAATAATCAGTTAATTTAATTTAAATAGAAATAATAATTGAGCGATGAAGGGCTTCATAATAAAAGAGGACTTACTTGAATTACATATATTTTTAGTTCAAATTAATTACAAATATAACACTCGATAAATTTTATAGATGTTCGCGATGTTGAGGTCGGTATGAATTTTACGCGTTTAGTTAAAAGCTGGACAATGCGGCCGTCCTATCGGCTGACGAGCGAATGGCTATGGCTGCATGGCAATCGACGTTCGGTATTCGAAGTGATGTCCTTCGGCCATCTTCGGTAATCTGAGTGAGATGCGAGATTGTGTGGTCGGTACAGCTTCGCCACACAGTGAATTCCACTTAATAGGACCACTCACACTCACAAAAATTTAAAAGTTCACGCCGCTATGTATCTATTTAAAGAGTTTTTGTAGCAGTGAATATATCAGAATGTAGTATATTGTCCGATAGGTTCATGTATGAAAATTAGTTTTATAAAATTTGCGTTACAATCATCTGTTCTTTACATGGGTAGTTATAATTGTCTTATTGAATGTATTTTGCAATTGTGACTGTAACCGTAACAGATAAATAAATGTGAAGTGCTCAAGTAATAAGGGCTCAGTAAACTTCCTATGACCAAGTTTACGACTTTGAACGAGACAGGAAAAAGGTTAGCAAGAGAAGCGTGTTAGTGGTATTGGGTGGTCACAGAGGGGACTGTAGATCTCCACCCACGCAATAATCCGCCTTATTACATATCATAACACGACTCAGAATCGCATGCCAAAGTGTATAAGTATTGCGTGTAAACATATAAATTTTATTCATAATTCAAGAATCAAACCCGGTACACACCGTTTAGCGGTAGTGTTAATACATTATCCGCGTCGTGATGATACCAATAAAAATTTGAGACAAATTTTATATGTATATATTTATTTTTTACTCCTCACTAACCCAAGGGGATATAGTGGGGAGTTATGATTTCGCAATTTTTAAGACTATTTTTTTATTGCAGATTATCAACTAGTATCATGCTGAGATTGTATTCCGAAAGTTTCATCAAAATATATACATATATTATGTGTGTGTTCTATGTGCTCTGTACGGCGTGTTTATTTTACTTTATCGATTATAGACTAAAGTACTCATTCGATTCTTTTCAAATTATGCAAATATGTATATCTAATACTCGCTTAGACTCCATTAGATTTTGAAGGATATCTGAATAGTGCTTCTCATTTTTTTTAACTGTCAAATATTTCAAAGTGACCCCAAGCTGAGGAAACTTAAAATTTGAAATTTTTATTTTCAAATTGGCAAAGAGGCACGTCACTTTCATAAAATGGCATTGAATAGTTATCAAGTTTTCATAATAAAATATTTAAATAAAAAAATAATTTTACAAATCATTTCATAAAAATGCTGAAAATTTTCCATACAAAATTTTAATACTTTATGCAATAACTTGTTAGTGAGGTGTTTAGTGTTGGCCACAACCCACTCGTTTTATACTATATTTGTGTAACTTGATATATATTATATTCAATATTGTCATCTGAATGAATAACAGTGAAGAGCTTTAGAATTTTTTAGCATCTCAATAGAGACGAAGAAGAAGAAATAAAAAAAAGAAGATGGAATATTATAGAAGAACCGGGAAATCAAGGCACCTACTACCTGTCATCGGCTGGGTTGCGTGATCACTTTCTGCCCTTGCGCAACGTTCACCAATTCAGCATACCTTTTTATTGATCACCCTTTTTCCTATCAATCCAATTTTTGAAAATTCTATAAGTATATCATGTTATTGATTAAAATCCTTTCAATTGAGAATAAGTTTAAAAAAACTTCATCGCCAGAGACGAAGAAACTTTTTAGCAACGCCAACTATTAAGAAATTTGTTTGTAAACAATAAAAGCAACAGTCCTTATGCATGAAGTGACAATGATTTCCCGATTCTCCAATAATATACCATCTTCGTCTCTATTGAGATGTTAAAAGTTGGTTATAAAAATCCCCGACGCGACGCCGACGGGAGGAAATAAAATGTTTGCGTATAACTATGCAACCATATAAAATATTCGATATGAAAATATAAAAAAAACGAGTGGGTTGTGGCCAATGCTAAACTCCTCACTAACAAATCATTCTATAAAGTATAAAAATTTTGTATGGAAAATATTCAGTATTTTCATGAAATAATAATTAAGTATTTTATTTAATTAGTCTTCTTCTGCTTTAGTTAGGACTGTGTCCTGTTATTCTCGGAGCCTGCTCTTGTGAAGTGGACGTCCAGCTATCCTTCGATCGTTTGGGTGGTCTTCCAGGGGGTCTGCCATTTGTTATCTCCCCATCCGCTGCCATCCTCACCACTCGATCCGAACCCGCTCTCCCCACAACTCCGCCATTGCCGGTCCCAAGCTCGGATGCAAAAGGAGGAGGGTTCTTAGGTGAGGTCAGCAGCCTACCTGGAGTAAAAGAAAGAGCAAGCTCACAGCCCGGAAAACCAAGCCTCGGAACACGGTGGATTTAATTAGTAGTTAGTTAAATTAATGTACAGTATATTAACTTATTTCTACTTTTTTGTATGTATATAGGTATGTATATTTTTCATGAAATTGATCATTCTTGGGTAAAGGCCTCTTCCAATAGTTTCCATATCTTTGCCCTTTTCTTTCCAGTCCGTTCCCCCTGTTGTTATAATACCATCGATTCACCTTTTGTACGGCCTGCCAACATTTCTTTTTCCTTTGGGTACCGTTCATATCGTGGTTAGTAAGGTCCATCTATCATCACTGTGAAACGCGATGAGTGTCCAGCCCATTGCCACTTGAATTTTAAAGCTTATTTTAGCGTATCTGTTAATTTTGTCTTTTTCATAATAATATCACTATTAATCTTATGTATTTTTCCGCTGCCTTAATGTGCTTTTTTCCTTTGCTCTTTGACATGATTTTATTGCTGTTTTTTGTCATCTTTTGTAAAAGTCCAAGTTTGGCATGCATATAACAGGTTTCCATTACTGTTTTATTTTTCATTTCTGAATTGAAGTCTCCTTTTAGTAGGTATTTCTTTCTGGGTCCAAAACTTTTCCATATTCACTCTTCTATTTATTTCTTCTTCGTTTCTAGTGTTTTTGAAAGATACTTAGTTTCCCAAGGTAAATTAGAAGAATTCACTACGAAGAGTTCATCATACGAGTCAAATTCAATTCAAATATAAGTCAATTTTCTGAGTATCTATATTTATCTATATTTTATGTCCATTTGTCATTATTTTTGTCTTATTCGCGTTCATTTCTAACCCTACTCGCGTACTTTCTTGGTTTAATTCATTCAACATAGTTTCTAATGCTCTTAATAGGTTTTCATTGAAGATGACAATATCATCCGCAAATCTGAGATGGCTTAAAAATTTGTCTTTAATGTTAATGCCCTTATTCTTCCAGTTAAGGCCTCTAAAAATCTCCTCTAACACGGCGATAAATAATTTAGGAGATGTCTGACACCTCTTTCTATTGTTATGTCGTCTCCACTTTTCTTGAGTCAAACGTTGCTTATACTGTTCTTGTATATGTATGTTTTCAATTAAGTTCAAGTATTTTTTGTTGATATTGAGTGCCTTTAATGCTTTCCATATTGCATTGTGGCTTATACTATCGAAAGCTTTGCTGTAGTCAATAAACGCTATGTAAAATATTATATTAAACTCTTTATATTTTTCAATGATTTGTTCTAAGGAATGTATATGGTCTGTCGTTGAAAAGCCTGAACGAAAACGAGCTTGTTCTATACAAATATTTTTCTGAGCAGATTTCAAACCCTCCCCAACGCTACATATTGGGTTTTTCCCAAAGAGTATAGAGAATGGACCCAAATTTACGAAGTAATGTTTAAAAATACTGTATTCTTCATTTCCCTCTTCTTTAGTTAGATTAAAGAGTTTTCTCGACATTTTTCTTTCAGATACCAACTTTGCCGAAACCTAAAATCTGATAAAATCTTAAAATAATAAAAAATGAGGACATAAGGAGAGAATGCAAGATAAAGAAGGATATATGTGTCACTGGTGGGTGTGTCATTGGTCTATGATATATTGTGTCATTGGTCTATGATATATTGTGTCATTGGTATATATATATTATTTTTCTATGTGTTGTATTTTGTTTTTTATTTTCTTGTCAAACAATATATTTTAAATACACTGATTTTACGTGTCATTTTTATGGAAGTGTATTATTATAATTTTTTTTCTCATATTGTTATTATTGTTTTTTTTGTTTATTGTCGATCATGTGGTTGATGTTTATGGTGTTGTTGTTTTGATGTGTGCGTATGTATGTGCATGTGTGTATGTGTATATGTGCATATATGCATGTATATATGTATAATGTATATTATTGTATTTCACTGAATAGCCTCACATTAAGACAGGCGTAGCCGTTTAGGTGAGGTTATGATGAATAAAAAGAGAGAGGAGGAAGTTATTATGTATTATGTTTTGTTGACTTTTTAGTTTCTTTTCTTTCTTTTTTGTACTTGCATTTTTACTGTATTAATAAATAAATAAATAAATAAATAAAATAAATATTATAATGTAAAATAAAAGTGAATGCCATGAGGTGGTTTGGACATATTGAAAGAATGAACGATGAACGACTGACCAAAAAAATATACATGGGTGTAAGAGATGGAATGAATAGCAGCGGTCGCCCCAGAAAGGGATGGCATGATCATGTGAATGATATTTTGAAAGAAGGAAACATAAAAAGTTTGAACAATCGACGAGCATGTATGAAACGATGCATGGATGTAAAGGAAGCCAGGTAAGTAAGGGACATGGCGTGATGGTATATATGTATGTAAAATCTGATATTTTTCGGTGAAGTATATATGCTTCCACTACATCCTTTGTCATTTCATCACATTATAAATATTTCACCTTTTGTCATTGTGGCTCATTAAACAGCTTGATCATGTCCATTAACAATTCATTATCTTCCACTCCAACATTCATTAAACTTCTGATCCATGTACATATGTAATAATTTCCCCATACGTCCTTTGAAAATGCATTTTTCGAATACTTTTTTTGTTGTTGTTGCATAATGTATTCGGTGTCCGTGTTTCGAAACTATTACAAGTGTCAAGAACCTACCTTTTTTTATTCCTTATATTTCCTCGACGTTCGAAGTAAATAAAAAATCATACTTAGTTTTGGTAATTTTAACGAAAGTATCAGTAATAGTAGAGTCAAAATACTTTGATTTCATAAAATTGTGTCCAAAAGTTTTGAACAATTTTAGGAACCGGATTGAAATAGTGCTTCCAATCAATTCTATTATCAACCTTTTCGGGTGTCCCATAAGAGGTGGGTAATCGAAAATACAAAAGGCAACAATAACATCTCACATAGTTCAGCAATGAGATACACCACCCATTCTGAATGTAGTGACTTTTCAGGTGAGACGAGACTCCTTTTTTTGGAGATGATAATGGTGTAAAAATTGTCGTCCCCTGTGGCTCAGTTGGTTAGGTATCTGACTGCTGATCCAAAGGTCCCGGGTTCAATTTCCGGTGAAGACACAGTTTTTAGACTGTGTTTTCAGTCTGATTGATATTGTACGTTCCCAGAATGTGGCAACTTGTTATTGGGTGCGTGTTAAATTAATATTTGACTGCCCTAGAAGTAAAAAATAAATTTACAAACCTTTGATCAGATATAATTTATTTATTTTGTTATATTTTTGTAGGGGTTCGAATGGGTGATAGGCTACAATGATGCTCATTTTTCTGGAAAATTTGTGTCTATAAAATGTTGTAATGCGCCTAGTTGCATAAACATCGGCAACAATATCACCAAGTCCGATTCTCTAGCGTCCACGAGTGGTCTCATTGACCCCGCGAACCCTGGGCAATGTGATCACTGTTTTAACATCAGTATCATAGCATATAGAGAAAGGGCGCATGGCGAATCTCTGGCGCCATAAAACTGGAACCCTCCAGCTAAGGGAAGGTAACCCCGACAGAAAATCCACCGAAGAAGGCAACGGGAAACCACTTCGGTCATTATTTTCCCAGGATATCACTATATTTTTGTAGCCTTTTACACATACAGAATAAAGCAATATCAAAACATGCTAAACGCATAGAAAAAAAATATGTAAATTAGCAAAATTTGAACATTATCGAATGAGTAGGTATTTTAGTCTATAATCGATAAAGTAGAATAAACACGCTGTAAATAGCACATAGTAGGTACACAGCACACATACATACACCCTTACACACATAAACACACACACACACACACACATACACACACACACACACACACACACACACACACACACACACACACACACACACACACACACACACACACATGCATTTTGATGAAACTTTCAGAATACAATCTCAGCATGATACTAGTTTTTTCGCTTTTTCCACCACCACCTGCTCTGCATGTGGGGACTGTAAACGGCCCCTTCACAGAACGCTACATGAGCAAAAAAAAGAAAATGCATAGCACGAAAAGTAGCTCATGGAGCCCTCTAGATTAGCAATCTCGGCACCATAGTGCAAAAAGAACAATCAACGAATGTGAATAAAAGATTCACACTCGTGGACTGTCATCGACTTCAGATCTTTTCAAATGTAAAGCATTTGTGACATAGGAAAGCATTTGTTTCAAAGCAAAGTGTGACTAAGATCTCTTTAATAAAATAGACTTAATGGGAATCAACCTGTAGTAAGGAACCATATCTATGACAGAACTTCTTGAAGGCTTTAAAATTTTTCTTCGAGATCACAAAATCCGCAAGGCCAATGGGACCTTGAAGAGGCTCACGGACAGCAACGAGGAGTTCCGATCTATAAAAGGACACCATTGGGTGGCAACAATCTCACAGGATATATTAGTTGTTAATCTGCAATAAAAAAAATAACTGAAAAATTGCCAATGCATAACCCCCCTTGGGGTTGTGAGTGAAACAAAGTGCCATGAAACAAAACAGCAAATTATAACCTATCTACAATATATTGAACTAATTAAAAAAATGAATTCCAAGAAATAACTTAATAAATAAAAAAATAAAATAACTGTCCAATTACTTTTCAAATAATCCTCTCGGTCTCAAAATAGTTTAAAGTAAAGACCACAAATTGTTAAATTAAAAAAAATCCATGTTTAATTAAAAATACATACATACATACATACCATCACGCCATGTCCCTCACGGGGTAGGCAGAGAGAACCGAACGCCACATTTTTCTATCTTGACACGCATTCATCGCCTCCTTAACATTCATACATCGTCTTATACATGTTCGTCTGTTGTTCACGCTTCTTACATTTCCATCTTTCAAAATATCGTTTACATGGTCGTGCCATCCTTTTCTTGGGCGCCCGCGACCTCTTATTCCGTTCCTGTCAGATTTGTATATTTTCTTCGTCAGGCGTTCTTCGTTCATTCTCCCCAAGTGGCCAAACCATCTCAATGTGTTAACTTTCATTCTGTTAATTACATCTTTCTTTATCTTACATTCTTTCCTTGTATCTTCATTCCGAACTCTATCATACATCGTTCTGTTACAAATTCTTCTAAGCGATCTCATTTCAATTAAAAATATGTATATTAATATTTAGTAAACTTTCTAGCTAAGCCTTTCTCGTAAACCACTTTCCTCAATTAGTTCCAGTACTTTATCCACAGCTGGAGAAAGTTCTCTTCTAAAATTTTCAAATTATTTCCGCTTTGAGCTGTCATCCAATCTACTTTATTATGTTATTTTAAACTTTAAATAGGGCGTG
Organism: Molanna angustata; assembly: GCA_963576475.1. Lineage (NCBI taxonomy): Eukaryota > Metazoa > Arthropoda > Insecta > Trichoptera > Molannidae > Molanna > Molanna angustata. Next base: position 5,844,792 of record OY754980.1, read on the forward strand.
AAATAAAAAAAAATATTCTTTTTCCAGCTGTCTCTCTGCCTACCCCATAAGAGAGATGTCATGAATGTGAGTATTTATTTATACCGGTATATTCAAACATAATTTAATTCCAACTTGATTTTCATTTAAATATTTCGGAGACATTTGTAAGAGAATATTTTAAATGAATAGTCTCATTTGCGAAAAAACGAGTTTATCTGACACATAAGATGACTTCTATACAAATGTTGGTACGAGTATACCAAAAAAATATTCAACATTTAGAAGAAGAAGGACTGACCCGAATATGGACTATATAAATAAAATTGTAATTTAGATAAATAAATTTAATTTAAATGCAAATCCAAGATACCAATACATATTTTGATTGTAGGTGGGTTAAATAAAAAAAAAAACATTCAAATGATTCCACTTTCGTATATTTATAAAATGTTATAAATACACATTATATTTTTAAATACACATAAATTACGTCCAATTCTTTAACTCCTTAAGAACGTTCCGGCTAAAATAGATAGGTATGTTCGTATTTGACTTAGTCTAAGTTGATATTCTATAACGCTGAAATATGAACGATCCTATTCAGGAACGTTCTAACTCAAAGTATGTAAGTCACAATTTACTTCAATTTCCAATTATAAGCAACTGTAAAAACGTTCCAAATATTAGTTCACACCTAACTGGAGCTTACTAGTAATTTTATCAGCAGGCGAAACGGTCGTCTTGGACGGAAGTATAAATAAAATTGTAGAAGAAAAAAACATTGTTTTTTTTATAAATATTTAATTTGTATAATGGAATTCTACATAGCCAACGCTGTCAGTATGAAAAAAATAAAAAGCTTTGCGTTATGTTGAAAATAATAACATACATAAGTATCTATATTAGTGCAGATCAAAGACCTTATAATAATGTATATACTTTAGTATATAAGGTCTTTGGTGCAGATCAATTGAAATGTTGGTTAGGCGACATCAAAACATGGTCGAACAGTGCGCTGTACGAATGCGTAGTTTGCGCCATATACAATTTGTGTTCAAATTATTATCCATGGTGCACTAATATTGTAAGATTTTGGTTTTAAAAAACATCGTACAGAATACGAAATTAAATTCAAATGACCTTAGTTCTAATATTTTATCACGTTCCTATTTTAGTTCAAAAAATTACAGAATTGGACGTATAATGGCCCGGTATTTTAGTTGGTGATTAAGTAATCGAAGTAAAAAGTTAATCGGAGATTAAATTTCATTATGAAAAATCAGTTACGATTTTTTTAATTAATATTTGGCATTCCATCCGATATAATACCCTCAGCTATAGACATATTTTACGCTTTCTGTAGTTATTGTCTATTTCGCATCTGTCAAATTGTCATCTGTCAAATTGTCAATATCATCATCATCATCATCTGTGGCTCCACAACCCAGGTCGGGTCTTAGCCTCCTGCAGAGCCCGCCTCCATGACTGTCGATCCTGCGACGCATTGCGCCAGTTATGGACGCCGATGCTGTTCGCATCCTTCACCACTCCGTCCAGCCATCGAAGCTTCGGCCTTCCAACTTTTCTTCGTCCCCCCGGTGCACCATTCATGATCCGTCTTGGGACGTCCTCCTCGCTCATTCTTTGGACGTGTCCAGCCCATCTGAGTCTTCCTATTCTTATTTCTGTCAAATTGTCAATATATAACCTTAAATAACGAACGTGACGCGACGCTGTGAATAAATATCATTTTATTATTATAAACTGCATAATTTTGTATGTTTCATTACACAATATGGTAAGTTTTTTTTTATACCAATCAATTTTTTTTTACTAAATCAATCATTTTGATGACTATTGAATGCATATTTTACAGATGGATCTGGAATTAAGTGATTTTGATATTATATCTTTTGTGGAATATTCATTCATACTTTCATTCATACTATCACGGCATATACCACAATGTGGGGTAACCAGCGAAAGGTGTGCGGGTGTGCATTGCCTTATTAAAGGGAGCACAACATATCTGTGTATACCCACACACCAGTCTCGTCTCACCTCAAAAGACACTACATTCAGAATGGGTGGTGAACTTCGTTGCTGAACTATGTGATATGTTATTGTTGCCTGTTGTATTTTCGATTACCCGGCTCTTACGGGACACTCGAAAACAATAATAGAAAAGAGTGGAAGCACTATTCTAAGCCGGTGCCTCATAGCCTCATGTGGAATATCTAATAGAAATCAATGATATAATACGTCATTGATATAAATATATTGAAACAGGATGGTTCATTCTAGGGAGTGGGATGAAAAAATAATTATTGCAAATGTAAAGTTATAAAATGCGTACCTGACGAATTAATATGGCTGACAGATTGTTTTTAGGCAATACATTTTCATTTATGTAAGAAAAAAGGAAAATAAATATTAAACACTCGAACAAAAAAAAGTAAAGTAAAGTAAATTTATTAATATGAAAGTATACAAAGGATACATCATGACATATGATGACATGTATCCTTTGTATACTTTACTTTATATAACACAAATAAATTTGAAATTCTCTCCGAAAAGAAGGAAACCTTGTGCTTCGGGGAGGAGTTCACAAAACTTAAAATTAACAAGATACATAAAATAGAAAGAGTCTACAGTAAGGTACACAAGACATCAGAGTTCATAAAAAATAATTATTTTTTAATTAAGTCATGGTTATAAGAGCATTATGTATAGTTACTTTTAGTAAAAATTAAATAAACCACTAAAATTTACGGCTTCGCTACTCCCACCACCACCCGCTCTGCCTATGGGGACTGTAATCGGCCCCTTCACAGAACGCTAAGTGAACGACAAAAAAAAATGCATAGCACGAAAAGTAGCTCATGGAGCCCTCTAGATTAGCAATCTCGGCACCATAGTGCAAAAAGAAACAATCAACGAGTGCGAACAGAAAATTCACACCCGTGGACTGTCTATGACCTCAGATCCCCCTACATGCAGACCATCAGAGAAGTGACCAAGATCTCTGGAAATAATTAATTTAACGGGAATCTTCTAAAAGTAAGGCACCATATCTATGACAGAAAACCTTAAAAGCTTTATAATTTTTCTTCGAGATCACAAAATCCGCATGATCAATAGGACCTTGAAGAGGCCCACGGACAGCAACGAGGAGCTCCGATCTATATGAGGACACCATTGGGTGGCAACATTCCCAAAGGATATGTTCCGAAGTTTGGTCCGGGTATTGACAGAAATGACATGAAGCAGAGGAGGCAATGTTAAATCGGTGAAGATAACTTTTAAAGTTTCCGTGTCCTGTGAAAAATTGGGAAGTCCAAAAGTCTGGAACAACCCAGGGAGATTTAAGACGATACCTCACGTCGGGAAAAAATAAGTAGGTAATTCTTCCCACTGAGCAGGCCGTCCAGCGAGTCTGCCAGATGTTCTGCAAATTTTCATTTACAGTCCTTTCAACAAAGCCGCGTGACACTCGACCCTCTGGAGGGAAGAGAGGAATATTTCCGATCATAGAAGAACAGCCCCGCGTAAGGTTGAAAACAGCCCCTCTACGCTGAAGTTCCAGATCAAGGGGAGTCATGCCTGTCAAAATTGGCAGTGCTTCAGTGGGACTCGTTCCATATGCTTTGGATAGAGCGATGAGAGCGAATCGTTGGCCTGAGAGCAAAATTCTACGTATATGTTGAAGCTCACAGGCGTGAGACCAACATCCTGCTGCATAGCAAGCAATGCCGAGGTAAACTGCCTTATAGAAAAGACAGGATACTTGAAACTGTAAACCCCAGTGTGCCTTGGCGATGTGTGAGATCTTTAAAAAAGCAGACTTAGCTTTGTCGACACACAATCGAGCATGGTTTTTAAAATTTGGTCCTCTTTCCAGAACAACTCCTAGGCAAGTGATTTGGTCCCGAAAACTTACATTTGTTACTGAGAACTTAATAGACGGCTGTCTACGTAGTAAGCCTTTGAAAACCAAGCCATATGTCTTATTAGGAGCGAAGCAAAGTTTATTTTTTACACCCCAGTCGGAAACTAAGGAAAGAGCTTGAGTAGCTGAGTTCTCAATAAATCTACGGGAATTACCACGGACGAGGATGTATGCATCATCGGCATACGCTTGAATCGTACAATTACTGGAGAGAGGAAGATCCAGCAAGTCATCAAAAAGAATGTTCCAGAGAAGTGGACCGAGAACAGAACCCTGAGGACATCCAATGCTTACCTGTCGCGTATGTAGAAATTGTCCCCCAGGCAGGACTATGCGGCGATTTTCAAAGTAACTCTTAACTATCAGATATATATTGCGGGGTATATTCCTTGACTTCAGTTTATGCAAAATGAGCGGCCACCAAGCATTGTCAAATGCACCACTAATGTCAAGGGAAATAGCAATAAAATATTTTTCGTCAGAAGGTCTTACAAATTCTGACATATAGTTTATAGCATCGACTGTTGAAATTCCAGGTCGGAAGCCAAATTGGCGAGAAGAAAGTGGACATGAGTTAGAAAGATGGGATTCAATTCTACTGCATATAAGTCTTTCCAGAATCTTGCCCAGAATAGGCAGGAGAGTAACAGGTCTATATGCTTTTGGGTCCGTGCTAGGACGATCGCATCGTTTGGGAATTATAGTCATGAGGCCCGTTTTCCAACAGTCTGGAAAACAGCCCTCGTCTAAACATCTTTTTAAGAGGGAAACCATTTCAAATTGAGCCAAACGCCAACATCTTTGTATTAAAATAGAGTCGATACGGTCGAGGCCTGGGGATTTATTTAGTTTAAGGTTCCCAATAATTAAATCGAGTTCCTCAACAGAAACTGGTGGCGAAGCGGGTGTCTGAGGAATGTTGTGTTGAAGAGCACGTACCCATTTATGAAAAACATTATCGGTAGACGGATCATCCGATGGAATCAACGCGTCCAGAATCAAGCAGTTGAATCGAGAGACGTTGTGAACTCACCAGTAGTTGCATCGCGGATGCAAGATATTGTTGCGCCATTTCCTCTCTTAGAAGAAACGGCGCGATATACTGCACCCCATGGATCTGAAGTCGAAACCTCGGAAACCAAACGTCGCCAACTTACCTTCTTCGCACGAATAATTTCATTTTTATATAGATTGTGTGCACGTCTATAAGCAGAGTACAAGTCGAGAATAATAAACTCAGCAAAGTTCCTATTGCGTCCCAATTTAAGAGCTCGACGTGCACGTGTAACGCTGCGTTTCAAAGAATCGAGTCCTGAGTGCCACCAAGCGTTTGGTTTTAATTTTTCTGGAGTAGATCTGCCAATTGACTTTTCTGCACATATAATGATATCGTTAGTGAAATCAGAAGCAGTATCAGATATAGACATAGCATTTGGGTTAAAGCGATTCAGAAATCGAATAAATTCAGCATCAAATTCGACAATGCGCTCACACCTCGTGCGAAAACGCCTTGGAATATGAGACTTTTGAACCGAGTCAGTAGGTGAAGTAGAAATTGTAAAGACAATAAGTTCGTGATCGCTACCCGAATAATCTGTATAAACACGCCAGGAGGAAGTCTTTTGAGCTATTTGAGCCGAAGCCAAAGTGACATCGATGTGGCCAAACCCGACCGCACCAGAAAAAGTGGGAGGACTAAAGGGATCATTGATAACGGAAAGCTCGTGCCGAGCTATGAAGTCCTCACAGAGTTCACCTCTTTTTGCTTTCTTAGACCCTGCAGTGGTAGAATGACACCATAGAGGGGACTCAGCATTAAAGTCACCGCCAATCAAGATGGAATCTCCACCTAGATGACTCATTACATTATCTAGAAAGCACACATATGGCTCTATCGGGTCGCCAAATTTGAAGTAGGTTGATACTAGGTACATGGATTTACCTGAAAGAGAAATTTCAAGCACGACTGTAGTGCTCGAGGAAAGATGATCTAATAAGATATAAGAAATAGAAGAATTAAAAATAATTATTGAAGCTAGAGGGGGTAAATCCATGGAACAGCAAGTGGCAGAAATTATACGGAAATCTGAATCCGTCACACACATAGAGCCGTCGCCAGTGTATGGTTCCTGAACCAGACAGATATCGATATTCAGTTGATGGGCGAGTTGTTTAAGCTCCAAGGTGGCAGCACGACGTCGGCCCAGATTGAGCTGTCCGATTCTGAGACCTGTTGATACGGATATGCTACTGGCCATAATCAAGTGTCAATAGGGCGCGGCTCAACGACGCCTGGAATGCTGGACATTCATCAGAACCAGATTTGTGAGAGGCTGGTTTTTTGAAAAATGAACAGACCGCACAAATTGGTGGACTGTCTTTAGCAGGACATGCTGAAAAATCGTGCTCACCAGAAGCACAATGGCCGCAGCGAGGGGGATCTTTGCAGAACTTACTTGTATGGCCATACATCCGGCATCTTGAGCACACACTTATTGGTATGAAGTCTCTGACCTTACACACGCTCCATTCAACAAAGACTCTTCCGCACTCATGAGTTTGTGTCTTACGGCTTGTACGCCGCCTAACGAAAATAGGTATGCGATCTATTTGCGATCCGCCAGAAACGTTGAGTTAAATATTTGTCATTTAATGATTCGGCGGATATTTTGTGGTAGTTAATATAAACCATTTTTGAATTATTAATTAGCTATAAACCACTTGTTTTTTGAGTCACTTCGCGACATGTTTCAGAAGCGCTGTCCTTCCATCGACCGGCGTGTCGAGACTAATATGTTGAATTTGTGTGTATCTGTCTGTGAAGCGAGGGTGGTGGCGGTTGAGGGTTGGTTGGGTTAGTGGGGGGAGGGGAGAATTATGAAGTGTTTTTGTTTTTGATGTGAAATATATTAAGTATTGGAGAGGTGTTATGAAAGGTATGGTTATTTATAAGTTTTATACCGGAATTTATGTGTTTATGTATTTCGAGCGTTTCGTAGTTGTTAAGTCGGTATCCTTTATTCTGTGTTTCATGTAATAGTATTAGTTTGTGGTTATTGAAAGAGTGATTAGTTTGGATAATGTGGTTAGCGAATTCTGAGAAATTATTGTTGTTTAAGCATCTTCTGTGTTCGTTAATTCTTATATTTAGGTTACGTGATGTCTGTCCTATGTAGTGTTCATTACACAGACAGATACACACAAATTCAACATGTTAGTCTCGACACGCCGGTCGATGGAAGGACAGCGCTTCCGAAACATGGCGCGAAGTGACTCAAAAAACAAGTGGTTTATAGCTAATTAATAATTCAAAAATGGTAAATATTTGTCGTTTAGTGAGTGTTTAAGGGAAGACGAAATCTTGATTAAAGGGCTAACTCAAATACCGGTTCTGTATTTTTGTTTTTGCTTGGATTTTTTTAAAACTCGTTATAAATTCATTTAAAGATTTTAAATTGTGCGCTAAAAATCTTCATAGTAAATAATGTTAGGTGTGGTTGTGACTGGTTTAAAAATTAAGTAGTAAAAATAAAGATAAAGTAGGTACCTACATATATTCCAGCACATGCCTTAGGACTATTGGAGTGGAAAATTCAGACGACAACGCCCAATGACTTTGAATGCAGTTTCTTTATCTGTAATTTTATTTTATTTATCTCATATTATTTTATTTTGTATTTCTTGCCGGTCAACTAACAGGTAACCTATAAGTATGTCAAATATTACATGTTGCCACATTCTGGAGATGTCAAGATATCGTCTCGAAGATCCAGGCTAAAAACACTATTAAAAATTGTGGCTCCATCGGGAATCAAATCGACTTTATTTACTGAACACTAAACTTTGAATAATGTATTTCCAATGGTGTAAAAATTACAAAAGTACATTACAATATTACTATGTAATTTATACCAAATTACAATTTCTTTCACACATTTGGAAATTTTACTGCCTCGCTAGACATAGTCTGTTCTGAGGCAGTACTGGTTTAAAAATGCTATTGGTTACTCTAGACTCATTGGTTCCTCATCCATCCTGGACAACGACAACCAGGATGAAAAACTCTAAACGTCAAATACCTACATTGAATATTTTTTCCTGTGATGTGGATGAATTTATTAAATAAGTTAAACACGCGCGTGTCTTGCTTCCTTTTATTTAAGGTAATGCACGCCAGGGGCGTGCCTAGAACCTTCGGACTAGGCAAAGCCTGAAAGAAAATTGAGAATTGTCGAAAATTTATTGTTTTTTTAGTTAGTATCGTTGTTCATTTGAATAGCCATGAAAATATTTTAAAATAACATGCCAAAAAATATTCACATTTGTGGCCCTGTCAAGCATAGTATCTACATACGGTTCAATTTTTAATCATGTAGCATGAGCATGTAGCATGATTTCAATAAAACAGACAAAAAAATATTAGCTCATGAATTTCTTAACATAATATTCATAGGCAAGCCAAGATTTTCGGCTTCTATAAGAAATTTCGCTGCTGATGCACTCCCGCACATCTATCGCTGGTTACCATCCATTTTGTGATTTGCCGTGATGGTAGGTAGGTATGCATGAATCATGAAGAAAAACTTGTCTAATGAGCATTGCCTTAGTTTCGAAAGTAAAGTAAATTTTCAATAGGGTATTAGGGTTTTAATCTGGTTTAAAGCAAATCAAAACATAAAACTGGTTCATTTTTTTGTGAGTGCGAAATATTATACAATGAACTCTAAAACCAACGAAAAAAACCTCACTTTCTCAACCTTCCATCATAATATTAATAATAATAATGAACACTTCCTTGCACCTTACGCAAGTGGCGAGTTTATTGCCGTATGGCAATTTCTTCCAACTAACCAGTGTATCCAGCCAATAGAAGCAATATTTTCGTGATAAATTAATTTAAATAAATTTCTCCTCTGCTGGGAATCGAACCCAGGACGCCTGAATATAGAAAAGTAAATATATTCCATTTGAATAATTTTCACAATAATTATTTCACGAATTCACGAAAACGGTGCTATACAAATTGTTCTACAACAATTAAAAATGGCATGAAACGCTCTAAAATAATTCTACAACAGTTAAAGATGGCATAACACGCTATACAAATTGTTCTATAGCAATTCAAGATATCATAAAAATATTCTCCATTTGAATTATTTACACAACAAAGACCAAGACCCGTAAATAATAATTGTGGTGTTTTTTTTCACGAAAACGACGCTTTACTATTTTTCCATAACTCAAAAAATATCATAAAACAGTAAATACACAATAAATCGATCATACATCTTTGGGATCAAAGAATCTTTAAAACAAGGCGGACCTTCATACATAATATTCTGTGTTTGTAGTTCGAAGCAAAATACAAACCTAATTATGTTAAAATACAAATATAATTTTCAAATTTAGAATTAAATTAATAACTGCGTTCTCTGCATTTGTAGTTTGAAATAAAATAACGTTTAAATATCTTAATTATTTTCAAATTTAGAATATATTAATTACCTCCTTTTCTGCATTTGTAGTTCGTAATAAAATAATGGGTAGGTTAGCATCTAATTATTTTCAAATTTAGAATATATATGGTTTATAACTACGTTCTCTGCATTTGTAGTTTGAAATAAAATAACGTTTAAATATCTTAATTATTTTCAAATTTAGAATATATTAATTACCTCCTTTTCTGCATTTGTAGTTCGTAATAAAATAATGGGTAGGTTAGCATCTAATTATTTTCAAATTTAGAATATATATGGTTTATAACTACGTTCTCTGCATATTTAGTTCGAATTAATTGGTACATATCTAACTATTTTCAAATTTAGAATGTTATCAATAACAACGTTTTCTGCATTTATAGTTCGTTATAATATAATAGGTTGGTAGATAAGCATCAAATTATTTTCAAATTTAGAATATGATTTATAATAACTGCATTTTCTATGTTTGTAGTTCGAAGCGAAATAATATCTTATAATTATATTAAACCGTTGGGATTCGCTGGAAATTTTGTTTTCATTTTACCCGACTGACAGTATTGATATGAGAACTGTGACAAAACCAGTTTTTGTAGAGGTAAGTATGTAGTTGTGTATATGTAGGTAGTTAATACTTTGTTGCAAACAATAACAGGTACCTAATTATGTATCATATTTCAGGGTTGTCTTTAAATATATAATATATGTAATATAGATATATATTATTCATATATTATATAATAAGTATATAGACATTACAAAGACGGACGATCATTTTGATGCCAAGAAAAATTATTTGAGACTTAGTATTCATCAAAATCCATGTCCATTGATGAAATAGGTATATAATATAGGTATAGGTAAAATTTATTTGTCAAATAGTTCCTGAATTCCTTCTATATCCTTCCGTAACCTCCTTTTCCTCATTGCTATGATCAGTGTTATTTTTATTATTCTTTTTTTTGTAAACTCTCTTTTCATTTTTTTTCCTCTTTGTATTTTTTTATATTTCTTACTCTTTTATGTTATTTTTTATCAATTTATTTCTCACTAAATTAGTATTGTACCAATTTAACTTAGAGACTTCACGTTGCTCGGGTTGGTTGGATGAAATTGCCTTATGGCAATAAACCTGCCTTTGTACACATGTACATAAATTATATAAATAAAATAAATAATATCAATTCTCTAGATTTAACTTTAGTGATGAGCGGATGCAATCTTGGTTTTAATCTTGATCGTAAGTATACAAAGTGTAAGACTAGAGATAATAATTAACGATGAGCATAGGTCTTACAAGTTTTTCAGTCTTGGTCTTGTACCTACCTTTATTTTGATATGCAATATTTATTAACGATTCTTTGTTTAACACTAATTATTATACAAATTAAGGTGCCGTTTGATTATATATTGTTTTCTTTTATAAATTGTATTATTTCAAATATGTGTTGTTTACAACACATATTTGGCTGAATTCACATGTTTATATATTATTATTCAATATGCATATTTCACAGGAACGTAAGATTCGAAGAAATCTTGATAATTAGAATGAGAACTGAGATGGTTCAGACAGAAAGAATGAATAACAGAGAATGTGAGTGCTTATACAGAAACAGAGAAGTGGTTCAAATGAAAAAGACAAATTAATATTCTGAAAATAAAAGTTAAAACAATAGCAAAGAACGTAGGTATAAGATACGATGCACGGATGAGGCAAAAGTTATATAATATAAGAAATGTATTTAGTCGGTTCTCTCGTCTAACCCGAATGGTAAAATTGACCAATCGTTAACTTGTTTTTTGTGATACAATTTTAGTTGTACTAGTTGCATGTAACACATGAGATCCAACTGTCGATGGCTATATTACCTATGTATAATTGAAGAATACGTATACCAAGCTAAAAACACAAATTTATAAACATTTCAAGATATTTTGTTTTCTGTATAAAACATGTCAGGATAGGATAGTATGGAGGTCAGTCTTTTTTTCCTCACCAGAATATGAAATTTTATATCAAACTATTGAGTCTCCGTAGATTCTGTAGTGTATACTGCCTTACAAATTGTATGTAACGATGTCGTCAATGAATTAATTTTTTATAAAAATTGTTAAAAAAAGTTTGAGATGTACCTAGGTACTACTACTACAGTGGTAATATTTTTTATAGCAAATTAAATTATCTAGTTGGGGTGTTTCGGCTTTTTTCGATATCATTAAAAATTTTGGAAATACCTATATGCAGTTAAACACATAAATATATCACAAGAAAATGTTTTTCTTAGTAAAAAATGTTTGAGAAACTCTGGATTTTTTTTAAATAAATGAATTTGAGATTTTGTATTTGTCTATACCTACTTATACCAATTTTCAGGGTTCTAACTTGTATGGTTTTCAAAAAAATTCAAAAGTTGATTCAGAGTATAATAGTTTTGTAGGCCTATAACTATCTATACCTATATTCCGAAATTTTGGGCTCTGTAAATTGAGCGAATCAAAAGTTATAAGGGGGGACACACTCACTAAATGTTCTACTCCGAATTAGTAAATAAGTAATCCATATAATATATATTACATAATAAAGAGCATATACCTACATATGCTGCGAAGCCTCTAAGTTGGTGTTTTTTGACTTCAAAGTTGGAAGATTATAGGCCCTGCATACAAATATCGCGTATCTTGGCTTGATACTATTTCAGTATTTCGATATGTTAAGGGAATAAAATTCTCTTGAACAATTCGACAGTTGGATTATTTTTCCTTTAAAATCATTTACGAAATACCCCACTCCATTGGGAAAGTTTCGGAGCTTGTATTAACCCTATTCATTCCCAGAGCAACTCCTCATCGGACGAAACAAGGAACTACTATCAAGCATATTTCATACCACTACCCCTAACTGCCGTTGCCACTTGTCGTGTATCGGGCACGATAAAAAGTCGTGTGATCTAGTGGCAATATAGTTTAAAAGGACACGACATTTTATCGTATTCGACACACGACATACGAACGAGTCGTGTGCGGGTGGGGACGGGCAGTAAGAGTCCTCCACAAGCGTGGAGGCCCATCATGGCGAGGGTCTCCCATCCCAACAGTGCTCGGTAACAGGTTAATCAACAGCGAGCCTTCACCACACATTGACAGTAATTTGAGTTCTTAGATTTCCACGCCAAGCGCGATGTCGCCACGCCACGATAGCGATGTCGTCATGGTGGGGGGGCTCCCCCACCCCTTAGTACTGGTGTATGGATGGTTCTTTTGGCCAACGGCGCCCGAAGCGGAATCTTCGGTCAGACTAATTTATAGATTTCATCACGCCATGTCCTCGTCTTGGAGTAGGCAAAAAGAACACTCCTGTCCCTTAAGCACGCAGACGCTCCTACTGCAGTTATGAAGTAATCTGCCACTGGTATGTAGGTATATGTTAAAACATTTTTGTGTTTGAAACTTCGAGTATGAATATTCGTATTATTTACATAAATTAAAAACAATAATAATTAAAATATATATTTATTATAATTGCCTGACCCTGAGTTTATACACAATGTCATATATAGACTTGTTAAAATATTCGACATGCCAAGAAATTCTCTGCATTTGTCGCTTACACTTTAAGTTTTTGATATCATTTTTCTTCTTTCTTCTCTTTTTGATCTCCACTTTACTTTTTTGACAGAAAATAAAATCCTTTGGTAATTAACTAGCCACTAGCTTGTGTTAGATATATTTATTTAGTGCATTAACGTCCATTCAGTTGATTAGTTTTCTATGTAAAATGGTTAAAATTCATTGGTCGAAACTGTATTTAATGCTCCCACTTTCGGGAAAACTGAGTTTCCTTCGTATCGCATTAAAAATGTGTGTAAGTATCTAGTATGTATGATGAAATTGAGCTCCATACAAATTCATTTAGAGATTGTCAACCATCAGATAAAACAAAAGTTTATCTCTACGTACTTACCTATCTTTTATAATGGAGATTTTTTTAGTGTTGGACCAAAACTAACTCGGTTTTTTATGGATTCAATTGGCACTATTGGTCAATTGTTTTAATTCTGCTCTGCTGTTTTCGAAAATTTTCTCAATTTAATAGAACGTCGATATATTAACGTCGAAAAAAGTAAATATCTACCATTAATATCAATAAATTGCAATTGCAATGCAATTCATGAAGACTGATGGTCGCTGCGGTAAGCATTATGTACTTTTTTTTATATATAATAACATTTTAAATATTACACATAGTCAACCATCGAAAACCCTTAGGGTATATCTGAGGTTGACGAGTACAGAATTTGTTAGTTTTAGTATA